>ML682041.1:13164931-13271988 GCA_007922195.1 Podocnemis expansa
ACACACACACACACACACACACACACACACACACACACACACACACAAAATATATGCGTATAACTGTTTATCTCTCAAAACTCCCATTCTACATTTCAGAGTTTGCATCTCCTGCTGTCATGTTGTAGCTGAATCTCCTTGTGTCTTAACAAGAGAAAAATCTTGTTGGTAATGAGCTTAAATGACATTGCTACTAATTCCTTTCCCCAAAAGTACAACTCTTTTTCGGCGTGTTTATAAATGTTTATGTAACGGGAACAGCTTTCCACCATGGGGGAGTTGCAGTTAGCAGACTGACAGTTTGAGAGGCAGACAATTGGATCAAGGCACTAAAACATGCCACTCTAAAGCTGTTTAAATCATTGTAATGTGAATTGTGAATTTATTATAATACACACCACCTCAGGAGACAGAGCAGAGGAAGATCTGAAAAGGTTGTTTGTAAACATGTAGAACAATAAGCATTTCCCGCAGTGTTGTTGTGACAGAGATCTTGCATGCCTAAAGATGATTTCATGTGCACACTAGAAGCGGTTCACCTGAGGCCAAATGTGCTTTACTGGGTCGGGTAACAGAAAACGTAAAATAAATGAATAAATAAATAAAAAATCCACAAAGCTCCATGGTAACAGACTTTCTTTCTGGAAACATGAATGTCTCCCCTACTCCCTAAAAGTTTGCTGCAGTATTCTCTGGTACAAAAGCTCCCAAAATGGTGTTTATCCTTGTATATCCCTTAATTATTTAACAGATGTTGTAACAAGGTATTACCAAGAGAGCATTTTTTTTTTTTTCAGGCAATTGGGTCAACCAATCTTGTGTGTGGTGGTTGGATATACATGTATATGAGCAATGCTCATCCAGTCAGTGCAATGCCAGTCAAACATATGCAGTTGGTGCCAAATTAAGACATGGATCATTTTCTTTCTGAATGAACATAGATCGTTTAAGCTTTCAGCAAGGTTCTCGCCTGTGACGCACATATCCGTGTCTCTCTTATGCGAGATGGAGGGCCTGTCTGGGTGAATTCTGTAAAAGCTTATGGTGAGCTCCAGCACTCTGCCTTGCCTCAGGGCTCAGCCGCAAGCCTGCAAGTGGAAGCTTAACCCACATTTTTTTCTTTAAAGGTGGGATTAGCATGAACAGCAGAGACTTTTCTGCATTGGGCTCTTCATGTGACAGTCCATATCATTGTGGGCGTGTAAGATGCAGAGAATTTTATGCAGAGTCTCGTGGAAAATATTTATCATGACTCGTTGGGTTAAACTATTCTGAATTTTGTTTTCCTTTTTTTAAGGCTAGAGGGAACAGTTGTTATCATCTCATCTGACCTGCTGCATAGTGCAGGCCGTAGAATTTTAACCAGTAATTCTTGCATTGAACCTGATAGCTTGTGGTTGAACAAGCTGTATTTTTTAGAAAAACAGCCTATCTGGATGTCACAATATGTATTTTATGAGGTGGAAATGAGAGGCATAGCTCTTCCTGTGCACTGGGCAAGATGCCATGAACTAGAGGGGTTTGTTACAGTTGGAAAAACACATAGCTACGTTCCCCTTTCAGCAGTTTTACCAGTCCTTGTTGGTCTGAAGAGAGGCAGGATGCTAGTCCAGCTCTCGCTTTGCTTGCACCCTACTGAATTTTCATGGATATACAAAATTTCCTCAAACCAAAGTTTTCCATTTATCATTTTGTGGAACAGGGGAAATGCTTCCTCAAAGCAGTAGCCTTAGCCCTGGTCTCTGATCTGCTTCTAAGAATGAAAAGAGAGTTCATCCTCCAGTTAGTCCTTTGCCTTTTTTTTAATGAGACCATGATACAAGTGCTAATGACAATGTTTGTGGGAAGCAGACATCTGTTCCCCAAGAAACTGAACTGAGTTCAGAGACTCCACATAGCTCATTGAGCACCCATCATATAATGAATTTCTGTCATTACTGACCAGAGCAACGTGTGAGGGAGCCAGGGACCTACAAATGAGTGGCTGTCTTTCATTGCCAGAACTGTGAACCATTTAGTTCACAAGTGAATAGCCTTGCATGAAATATAAGAATGGAAGTGCTTCATGTTACTAATCGGTGAGGGTGTTCCATTTTCCAATGTTTTCAGCAAACACCAAGACCATGCTCCGCATGTGTCAAGATATGTGTGCTTCAAAGCACTCAGAAACGGATGGCATTGATGGGTGTGGCGGTAATGATTTATAAAGTGGGGAATCTAAACATAGTTCAGCGTGCACTGAGAGCAAGCTGGCTGTCCTTAGAGGACTCCTAAATATACTGCATTTTGAGGCTGCAATAATTTGGCTCCAAGCTATATTTAGCCTATTTATTCTTCGTTGGTGTATAAAATGCAGCTCAGCATAAAACCCTCTCTCCAGAGAGGAGATTCTCTCTCTTATGGCTATCATTCTATACTTACCAAAAAAAAAAAAAAATCGCGCTTTATTTAATATTGTCTCTTTGGCTTATCTTATTTTTTCTTCTTTCTAGCCCCATTTTCAGTCATTGCTGCATTTCCAAGAATATACCATCTTGAAGGAAATATAGTTTTTTCAAACTTTTAAAGATCTTAATAGAAACATGACTTAATTCTAATTAATATTACACCGGAGCTGGTCAAATATCATATTCCAGGAGTATTCTTAGATTTTAAAGGTGAAATTCTTGTTGTATGGTGTGCCTGTGACTCCTGAGCTAGTATCAGGACCCCATTGTGGTAGGCAGTATACTGAAAACAGGTACAAAGGCAGTATCTTTCCCAGAGTACTTCCACTTTGGAGAGATTTGCTTTGACCATGCTTGCAGCCTTTCTGACTGTTCGGTTCCTACAAATATTTTCATGATGGAACTTGACACACATGAATGCTTGTGGAAGCAATTTACTGACTTGCATGATGCATCATGGAGAGGTGGTTCCCAAGACCATTTGATGGAGCCCTGGTGCAGAGGCAATTAACCCAGCTAGGAGTGCAAACATAATCACTTTGTATGAATGAGATAAGATGATATGAAATTTATGCTCTGCCCCCAGCGAATAGTCAATGCTTAGGGAGGTTGCTGTGTGGTTTATTGATGCCCTCGATCTGGAGTCCCCATTGTTTTTTAAAGGGGAGGGTTAGTGGTAGAGCATATGCCGTGAGAAACTCTGGAACCTACATCTATCCCTCTTCTGCCTGAAACAACCTAAATATGCTGACCTGCAGGACACACTGCAAAACTTCATTGTTGTAGTGTTTTGAAGAAGGGAAGGTCTAGAAGTGCTGGGTTGGTTTTTTTTTTGTGGAAGGAGAGTTTTGTTAGGGTGTTGTTGGTAGATAAACACTTATTTGGTTAGCTTCTTTCTGTTCATGGCAAAGCCCTCTTGGGTGTGAGATGACTGTCTTTTTCTGTACCTGTGACATAGGAATAAAAGATGAAAAGGAATTAAAATAAATAAATAAAATGCCCTAATTTTGTTTACTTGCCACCTCTGCTTGAAAAGGTCATAGTTCTAGTGGTTTCTTTCTGTTACCTTTCTTTAACTAGAGGAGTTAGTCGCACAATAAGGAGCCAGGCACAGTACCACGTGACTCACACAACTAACCAACACAGCTCATATTTCCAATATAGAGCACTGTTCGCAATCCACTGCAAGGAAATTCAAATAATGACTAAAACTGAAGAAATTCTGATGTGTCCACAGCATGTCAGCTAGCAGAGAGAGTGCTCAATATATCGAGTGCATGATTTGCTATGAATTATTTGTTCAGCTTTGTTCAGTACATACATCTTAGAACTCAGGTGTCTTAAGCCAAAGGATTGCTTTGAAAAGGCTGCACAAATAAAATCTGGGTAAATTCCACGTGGACTATAACTATGTGATAAATAAATAAATCTGTTAGCCTTTAAGTGCCACAAGACTTTTTGCTTTACTAGACTAACACGGCTACCCTTTTGGAACTTCAGTTCCTTAGGAATTTCAACAGGCGAAGAGGCCTTTATGCAGATGACATTGTTTTAATAATGTTGTATTTGAAATATTGCTTTTTATGGCTACACAGTCTCTTTTATCTGTTTCCATGGTATCTGTTCATCTGCCTCCATAATCATTTTACTTCATGGAATTATGCTATCTGTCATTGTCAAGAAGGCCAGCGTGGTTAAGGGTTGCTTTGAGACTCATCAGACAAATGATGCACTTCTGCTTGTTAAAATTACACCTGTATTAGAACCTAGAACTTTATCTCTTTTCAGATCCAAATGATAAAAATCTTTACATGGAAATTTACAATGTCATGTCATGCTTTATACATTAAAACCTAGTATAAAATAGCCTGCAGTGAAATTTTTCAACGCCGATTACCATGTAAATAAAACCAAGGAGTATGCAGATAGCAAGGAGCAGTTTGGCCTTCAGAGATCATTAAGCTGGTTAATCAACTCCCGTCACCTTTCATGCTTTGGGAGTTTGAGCTGGTAGGTGTACGAGAGCATGACTGAAAAGTTACAGCAGCATAAACTGTAACTGTGGCATTCTCATGGAACGATCAACTCCTGAAATGCTTCGTTTAAATAAGACTCCTGTAGCGTGAGACCTCTGCTCTGCTCGAAGCAGATAACTCATGACCCTCACAGAGTACCCTGCCAGCAGTGTAAGTAAGGCTCAGAATATTTTCTTTGTACATGAAAAGAGAGAGACTCCCCAGATGAAATGACTGAACAATGGCAAATAGAAATGATGAAAGTAGCTTGCTTAATGTACACAAAGAAATGCTGAGAGCCACTTTGGAGGCAGTTGAAGTGGGAGAATACGGCATATGAAAGGAGGTGTGCATGTGTTACTTGTAAGCATTTATGGAGTTCAACAATGTTATTGATGACTTTTTCCCTCTGCTTGCAAAGCCAAGTGCCTTATTCACCATGAGGCCAACTGGCCAAGGGGAGAGAGAAATGTATGGTCAAGATGCTGGGGAGGACTTTACCATAATCCTTGTACAATGTGGCCTTGATCTCAGTGGGGCCCTCTGTGAGCAAATAGCTTTTCTGTATATAAATATAATCATGGATGAAATCCTGGCACCATTGATATCAGTGGCAAAACTCTGCTTGACTTTTAACGGTGCGAGGGTTTCATCCTGTGACGCTGAAGTCTAGTATGTCATGAACATCCAGGAACAGAAACAGGTGACAAGGTCCTACTTCTTCCAGTGTCTGATCTCTAACTCAATAGTGCTTTAACATATTGGCCTTTGAGTCTGTCTGTCTTTGTGCAGCAGCACATTAGAGGAGGCGTTTTTACCTTTCTGTCCTAAATTAGCCTAAAGTGTCTCCCATCGATGTACATTCACACAACAAACTGAGTCTGTTTAAAGTGCAAATTCATAAATTATAGAGGTGCAGGAATAAATTGGAGAGAATACAGGTGTGCTTTGGTGCTGGTCTGCTAAATCCTTATGGCTAAGGGAATTTTCCTTTCTTTTTTTTCTTCTTCTTGTCCCTCCTCCCCAGCAATTTAGCCCAAAGTCCTTTGGTTTTGCTTCCATCTCGTTGGGTTCTTTAGCGTCTACATGAGTGTTTTTAAACAGTTTGAGGTGTTGAAGGTATTAGTAAAGCTCTGTGATTTATTGGCAGATTGAGAATCTGATATGGACTCTTTCCCTTTCTTTTTCTTTTCGTTGCTGTCTGAGTTATTCCTTTTCATTCTCTCTGGTGGAGTGGAGGGGGGAAATTTCTGCTGTAGCATTAAATATCTCCGCAGCACTTCCAGTATGCAAAACATCAGATCTTAATTGATGTAATCTAGATGGGTTTTTAAAAAGCTTCTCAGGTTCACTTTATTCTTAAAAAGGTGCCTAATTTACTAAGTTCCTTGTTATAAAGTCTTGTGTCTTTGAGAGACTGTCATGGGTACAGAGCTAATTAAAAATAAGTAGTGTAAAAATGTTTTCTCCCTTTACATGGCTGCTTGAAAGTAATATGAAAATCTAAAGAGGACTAGTGCCTTGTTAGTGTGAAGGTAGAAGTGATTTCTCTGGGAAGCTGCAGATCAGCAGCATTCAGATTTTTGTCCCTAGTTTTAGGCGAGTTAATTGAGTAGAAGGAGATACCTAAAGTGCTGGGCTAGGACACAGATCTGAATTCAGTTCCCAGCTGTCCCATTTCACAAATGGTCTTGAAAAAATTGCTTTCTCTCTCTCTGCCTCAGTTACCTATTTGTAAAATGGGGATAATGTTACTTTTTCTCCTACCCTTTGTCTGTTTGAAATATAAACTTTTCAGACACACAACTGTCTCTTATTCTACGTATGTGCAAAGGAGCCCTGATTTCAGGTGGCCTCTAAACAACAACTAAATACTATCTCATAGCCAAGATGGTGGTGTTAGCATTAGGGTGTGAGGCATATTATGCCCAACCAGCTTATTTTGACCCTGTAGAAAAGCTACCATAAAGCATAAAGCCTTTAGAGGAAAAGGATACGCTGCCAGGTCTCTTGCCCTTTCTAGAACTGTTGTCAGGCCTGACCTATATTGATTTTACAATGTAGACAAAAGAACAAAAGGTAATGTAGCTCCTAATATGTCTTTTGTGGCCATTAGATAATACCTCAAAGTTCCTTTTTGCTGTGCACTTTTAAATACACAACTGTACTTGAAGATTCAGTTCCTCAGAAAACAAGTGTCTAGCTTTATCCTAACTTTGTCTCATGCATACTCCCTGGGTGTCCTTAACCGACTGAACTTCCCCACTTGCGGGTGCTCCAAACCTGTATAATTGAGGAGATCTTTGAGGAAAAGGGATCATAGTCTTAAACTTGGAATGATCCAGCCAAAGGAATTTGGATGCAAATAACGAATAAAAATAGCCACCTTTTTCTGGTAACGCTGGCAGCTGTCCATCTAAATCCTTTCCCATACAGATGTGGAAAGGTCTCACAGGTCATCCCTTTGCAGCACAATCTTGCTCATCCATGAATCACCACTTGTGGTTTGGATCAGGGAACAACAATAGGCCAAGTGACTCTTCAGAGCTGGCTTCTGGCAGAGAAGTGGCTTGCCTGGTCCAGCCTGAAGGCACCACCTTGTAATTCAACTTTTTTAAGGTGCTTAATGGGCAGCCCCTTGCCAGAGGCTGTGTAGCTCTTAACCACAGAGTCCCTGTGGGAAGGGAGCCAAGAATACTTAGACCCGTTGAATAAAGTCCTGGTTGACGGGAAATGAACTCTTTGCTACGAGTAACAGCCCTTCCTCCTTTCTGTTAAGGAGTCACCATAACAATAATCATCAATAAAGGGATGTGGATAGGTCATTTTTAGGCAAATTAAGCTCCCTATGGCAGCACTTTACTTTTTTAGCCCACAGAAGGGGTAGAGAGCTCTTTCTCTTCTAGAGCGTCTGTCTCTAGGGCTTATCTTGTGGTTAGAGGAGAGAGGTGAAAGTTGGGAGAATTGGATTCTAATCCTGGTTGTGATGCTATGTGACTTTAGGCAAGTTGAGTATCTTTCTTCTGTTTCATTGTGATTTTTATAGCTAAGTGTTTCTAGGGCACTCATCATGGAACTCCTCTTTTAAGGACCTGACAATGAAGATGAATTTGACTCAAATTTATGGTTGAGTTTTAGACATTTCTCTGAGCTCTGCTCCCTACCCAAGGTCCTTGTTGTTCCCCATGACCCGTTGTTCTCTTGCTGCTTTTAAAATATATATTGCTCCTGGCATTTACATCCATATCAACTTCCAACAGATGCCGTTAGGCACAATATCAAATCTTAAAAGTGTGACTCTGTAAAAATGGCACCATAGGGCTCCATGTCAGCGCCTCGCTGATTTACACATTAAATTCTTTCAGTTAATTCACAGAAGATGTTGTTTGAGAAGTCCTCTCGGAAAGCTAAGCCTGGAGATGGATTTTTTTTTCCTGGGAAATCTCTGCAGAGCTGAGGCAAGAGTTAGGGGTGACTGTACATTTCTTGCACCTTGGCCTGTTAACTCCTTCTGTCTCCCCATGTCTGTCTGGTCTGTTTCAATTGTAAACTTATTAGACAGGGAATATCTCTTCCTGTGTGTGTGTAGACTGTCTAGTGAACAGGGTCCTGATCTCAGTTGAGGCCCCCAGGCACCACCATAAATTGAATACAAGTAGTATGGTGATGAAATCATCTTTTTAAAAAAACAACACAAACTAAGGAGAAAAAAACCTTGCCGAAATACATCAGTGATGTTGGATTTTCTGAAACAAAACACAACTTACAAGATCGCCAAATTAATATTTCCCTCCCTATCCGTACTCTCTGGGAGTAAATTTACTGCACAACTGACTCTTTGCTTATTGTTTCCCCTATGAAGTGCAGAGCCATCTGGAGAATGGACAAATGGGGAAGATTGATGGATAACCAAGAGCACCATTCATTTTCTCCAACCAGATTTGGACGGAAAGCAAACATTTTAATCAAATCTCTATTTCTGAAGCATGTGGGCTGCTGAGAACTTGCCAGCAGTGAACTTTTTTCCCCCTCTCTGAAGCAGAAGTCTGTCTTGCCAGCTTCCATCAGCTAGGCTTATGGAGAAAATAACAGTATTGCTCCTTCCTGCTCTTCATAAAGAAGTTGGGAGCAGTGGTGGAGGAGTGGGAATGAGACACAAATGTGTTCAGGCATTTGCTCTCTCTCTCTCAAGCATGTTAATGGCACAACGCTTTTAAGAACCTGATCTTGCGCTTCTATTATAGGAGCAAAACACCCCTTTAGCGTAAGAGGGAGACGCAAAACTTCAGTTGGAAATTTGCCTGTTTTCAAGGGTGTCTGGAAGATGTGTGCCTCCTATTTATCACCATTAGTTTCCTTACCAGCTTCATCCCACCTGTCTTCTTTCTGGCCCGTCGGAGGATTCAGCCTGCCTTCCAGGGGTTAAATCCCAGGGGTCAGAGGAAGCCCAGTGTCGATCATGAGTTGGTGCAAAAGGAAGATTACTCTTGCCCTGGCTGGATGCTGTGAGAGGAAGGACTGACCTGGATATGCTGAGCTGGATTGGTCTGGGGGAAATTTAAAATGGTCATATTGAGGAAATGAGAGGAACGTTTTGGTAGAAGAATGAGCTTAGCTGGAAGATCAGGAGCTCCAGGGTCTTGTAGAGCAAGAAGATTAAGAAAAAGGATTTGAGGAGCCCTTGGCTGGAGGAACCTTGTCCTTGGGCCATTAAAGATACAAAGTTCAGGTGAATCCAGACCTTGTTTGGTTTTATTCTACTCAAAGTCACAGTTAATATGCATTCCTGTTGCTTTATGCTAAGATAAAACAGCCTGTTTACTTCAATATTAAATTCAGGTGCCCTTTATAACAGTGTAGACATATTAATGGGATTTCACACACTGCAGCGCATGGCATAAAGAAAAACTTTTGAGGAAGATGTGATGATGTAGGGAGAAACTATATCTTAGCTCCTTTGTGTGGCAAGTAATTAATTTTCAATTTTTTTGCTGCTTGAAATCTAACAATGGAGGCCATTATCTCTAAGTGCCTGGTTTGGGAACTTCTTTAAACTATGCTTTCCTGCCACTGTACCTGAGTTTGCTCAGAAGTTTTATATTGGACACGTTGTCTTTGATTCACAAACACAGAGATAACAAACAAGGAGTCCTGTGGCACTTCTAAAGGCTACCAAATTTATTTATCACATGAACTTTTGTGGGAGAAAATCCCCCTTTGTCAGACACTTGATCTTCAAGCATCTGAGTGGGATTTTTTCCCACAATAGCTCATGATAAATAAATTTATTAGTTTTTAAAAGTGCCACGGGGCTCCTTGTTTGTTTGACTGAACTAGACTAACACAGCTACCCCTTTGGAGCACAGAGGTAGTGACTTAAAGTATCTTAAACCTCATTGATTTCTGTATATCCCTTGTGTCTCTTTGACTATCTTTGAATCACTGTTGTAGATAAAGCCCCTGTGTGTTGAGATCACTTCCATGGCCTGGTTATCCATAGAGCCCTGTATGGATACAAATACGTGGATCTGTATCCGACCTGCACCTGGAAGAAATGGTCTGCGGATATCCATGTTGTATCCACAGATCCGGCTATAATGCAGATATCCGCAGATATCCACATATTTGCAGGGCTCTAGCTCTGTGCAGATAAAAATATGTGGATCTGTATCCAACCTGCATCCATAAGAAATGTTCCGTGGATATCTGTGGTGTATCCGCAGATGTGGATATAATGCTGATGTCTGTGGATTTGCAGGGCTCTCGTTATCCATTTCTGAAAAGTTAGCAGTGTGTTTATCCACTCCAACCTTTATCCCAAGCCCACGTATTAATAATGATGAAGTGGCTTAGTTGCCCTGCTTCCCTCAGGCATTCATGGCAGTGAAGTTGCTGGCTGGCGCTGCTGGTCAGCGGTGAAACCTTTGCAGTGCTCGCATGGCTGCTCAGAAAAAGCTACACTTTTTACTTCAGTGACCTGCTGCAGTCACCTTCTCATTTTAACTATTCCTTTAAAATAAAACCAAACAAAATGTAATGGCCTTTGAAGCACCTTCAGCTTTCGGGATTGTGGAGGGCTAGATAATATGGAAGCAGTCTGCTCAATATTTGCTGGTGTTACAGGTCTTCAGAGGGCAAGGTCTTCAGATGCAATGCTGGAATTGCTGGGGGCAATGGTGTTTTCTTTCTCCCCTGCAGCTTTATTGCTTTCTGCCCCAGACCTCTTCTTCCTCCCATACCAGTGGCAGATTACAGCACAGGTTCACCATAGCGTGGGGGCCTCTGTCCTGCTGGCACTGGGGGGTAGCAGGGAGGGACAACCCAGAGGCCTTGGTGCTAAGCTCCCACCCCAACCCGGGGGTGGCTGGTCTGCACCCAGAGGCGGGATGGGCCAGCGTGACTGGTTGCTTCGCTCCAGGGGCAGGGCTGCCTGGCATGCAGTATGGTTTCCTCCTCGCTGGAAGCTGTACAGCGTGTGCCCATTGGCCCTGCCACTCCCAGGGGCCGACCAGCCGCCTCTGGCCCTAGGGCCCCGCTGCAGCACTGGCTTGTCCGCAAGGGGGCAGGCAGGGCCCTAGGCTGGAGGGGAGCCACGGCCCCAGGTGATGCTGGCCTCACCAATGGGGCAGGTCGGGGGCCCTGCAGCCCCTAATCTGCCTCAGCCTGTAATTATTCCTGCAGCAGCTGCTCAGTTACACGTGGCCTAATCTGGGGGACAGTTGGGCGAGATGCCATCGTTGAGGGTCTTTTCCTAGCCCACAAGGACATAAGGGGCCATTGTGATGATCTAGTCAGACCTGCGTAGCACAAGGCAGAGAACTTTTACCAGAAGATTCCTGCAGTGGCTCTTTTTAGAAAAAAATCCAAATCTGGTCTTGATTTAAAAACTGAGGTGATTTAGTAATGGCAGCATTTCAGATTAGTTGCACTACTGTTCTGAATTTGGATTCTGAATCTGTTAGTCGGGTCTTGGAGCTGTTACCAACGTGGCACGTGAGAGCGAAGTAAAACTAATTGGGAAAGGGGGAAGATTGTTGCCCACACAAAGTTTCTTCTAACTGTCTACAAGGTACAGATGGGTTTGTGCTCTGAAAAAAGGCGGGCTTATGTCCCTTCCAAAACTCATAGTGTTTTTTTGTGTTTTGGTTTTAAAAACCTTGCTATCGTAATTCTGGATGCTCTTGTTGTGCATCTAAATGTCCAGTCCTCTTATGGCTCGCTAAACTCTTAAACTCAATGATGTATTGTGGCAGTAAGTTCCATAGACTAATTTTGCACTGTGTGATTAGGTTTTCTTTCATCAGTTCTAAATTTTCTCCCTTCAGATGTTTCTTTGTTTTTTGTATTATGTTGGGCAATAAATGGATTTATTTGCATTATGTGGAGCAGTAAATGGATGGATTTCAGAAATAGGGACCCAATGGACTTGGATGATTTGTTGCTCTGTTACCGAGAGAAAATTTGGGCCCTTTGGGTTTTAATACTTCCACAGAAGTACCTCTGAATGATACCTGATCAGTTCCTGTACCAGAAACAAACAAGGAGTCTTGTGGCACTTTTAAAGACTTCACAAATTTATTTCTTTCGTGAACTTTTATCAGAGAGAATCCCAGTTCTCCACTCTGGCATCTGATGAAGTGGGACTTTGCCCATGAAAGCTCATGTGAAAAATAAATGTGTTAGTCTTTAAAGCGCCAGAGAACTCCTCTTTAGTTTTGCTGAACTAGACCAACACGGCTGCCCCTTTGGAACTACATCACAAATGACAAGGATGTTGGCTGCGTGTACCTGCCTTTAGTCTTTCTCTTAAAACATTGTCTGTCTCATAGTAAAAGGTTGAAAAGGAGAGGCAGTCAAAAAGCTCTGAATGTTTCATTTCTGTTCTCATGAGACTCTCCACAAAGGATTTAAAAATAAGAATTGAGAGATACTGCTAAATGCCTGTGCTTTGGCTTCTGAGAACGCCCTGAGCTATTTCCCTCTCTGCAAGAGCCCAGCAGTCTGCGCTCTCTAGATTTTACGTGCTCTCAACAACGCAGCAGTGTTGTCAGTCTGGGAGTGACCCTGTCAAGTGCTCCTTGTGGTAAACCACAGAACTTTAGTTTGTTGAGGGGCTTAACAACTAGGTTTGATGTGTGAGAGCTGAAAACATTCACGTATTAGTGCTGCAGAGAGAGGGCTCTTGTATTTTCACATCCAACAGAAATATATCACCAGGCTGGAAGAGCAACACAGACCTGCGCTTGCTTGAAGGTGATGTGAGCTGTGTGGAGGACTGAGTTATGGGAGCGCACTTGTCTTTAGACTTGCATTTACATTTGCATCAGCATAGGTCATCGACATAAAATGGCACGGTCCTCAAGCAGCCTGGTCCAAAGCCCACTGGAGTCAACAGGAAGCTTTCCATTGTCTTGAATGGTCTTGATATTAGGCTTAAGAGCAGCAGCAAGGTTCAGTTGGCATTGACAGCTGGCATGGGAAGACTGCAGCACAGCAAGCTCAACGAGCTCTGAAAAATCCAGTAACCATCACCTGAGCAGGAGTTGCTGAGATGCTAAAACAGCCGACGTTGCATGCGACTTCTGCTGAATATCTTAATGGGCTATCTTTACATAGGATTAAGGGGCCAAATGTTTATAGGTCTTTAGGCACTGAAAGATCAATGTAGGAGCCTAATGGGATTTTCCAAATCACTTAGACATCTCTTGTGGATCTTAATGGGAATCAAGCACCTACATATGCTGCAGATGCCACCAGGCATCTGTCTGCATCTTTAAGTGCTTAAACACATTTACAAATCTTATCCCAAGATCTGTGTGCCGTGAGGTGCTTTAACTCTAAATTATGAGGCTATTGGAATAGCTCCAGGCCCAGCACAATCAGTTTGTAATCAATATCTCCCTCCCCTTCGTGGGGCAGCTGGGGACTTCTGAGAATCCCCATCTATATGCCATAGGGTAACACAAGGTTCCTCTGCTTAGCTGAGGACTTGAAACTGTGACCAGGAGTGAGAGAGTGTCTTGAGAGCTGGTGTAAGTGGAGATCCTGGAAAGGGAGTTGCAGCCTTGCAAGGAAAATGTCTTCCTCAGCTGAAGAGGACACTTCCCTTGCAAGGATCCTTAAAGAAACAAGGAATCATTATAGTTATTGAGTTTTGCACTGAATGTTCCTCACATGCTGCTTTATGGCACATTCTCCACAGATCACTATTAAGGATTATTTGTTGTTAGTCCTTGCAGGTTACCTTAACCTCAAGCTCTAAGTCCTCCACTTATTGGGAGGCTGTTTTTTTTACCCGTGGCGTATTACATGAGTCCGGAGATGGGTATTGACTGCCTGTTGTTAGTATGTAACTGACTCATTTTCTTCCCCATATCAAAACCATATTGCCCGTTCCTGTAATTTGATTGTTAGCCTGGCTAAGGTAGGGCTTGTCTCTTCTTTTTACATAATTACCATTTTTAAATAACATGTTTTCTAATAATTTCCAGCTGGAACTTATCAGAGTTTGCTTTGGTCTGGTCAACAAACCAGCCTTGGAAAGATGGGGTTTTATTCTCTGGGTATATGCATTTGGATGCCCCTTGGTGTTGATTAGGTGTGTGCCATAGCTAATTAGACCTGCGAACACAGAGGTCCCCAAAATGTGGGTGTTCCCCCTTAGAGGAGTGTGGAGGAAATTTGGCGGGGAGGCATGGCATGGGCCAGCCCTCAGGGTGGGTGGGGAGAGAGTGATGCTCTGCACAACTCTGCCCCAAGCTCTGCTCTGACTCTGCCCCCCAGCCCCAGGCCTTGACACTCAGCCTGATAGTCTGATCCGTCTTGGCCTGATCACTCATCCTGCAGTTTTCATGGTCCTGACCATGGCCCCACTCCCAGTTCCAGCTGAGGGGAGAAAGGAGAGTTGGGGGACCACTAGCATCATTTGGAGTTGGATGAAGATTAGTTTAAGGAATCTGGATCTGACACTGAACTAATAAAGTGAAAGCTTAAGCCTCAGCAGACTTCCTGGATGGATGCAAAATAGTTCATTGGTTAGCTCACGTATTATTAGTTTCCACCCCAAACTTCATGGAAAACCACATACCTGTTTTGAGTACATGTGTTTGCCTTTTAAAGCATGGTTACGTTAGAGCAGGCAGGACAGTGATAGGTGTGGGAAAGATTTAAGCGTGGCATACTATAGACCTCAGCTCACCAAAACAGCTGAACCAAGTTCTGAGTGTTGTTAATACAGAAAGTGCTTTTATTACCCATCCCGTGGTGTTCTTTGTTGTAATCAAACGTGGAATTAAAAAAAAAATTGTTGTAAACTGGTGAGAGCTAATTTATGTGGTAGAGGTGGAGTTGGCGGTTATTCGCCTCTTCTCAGTGCAGGCCAGAAATATTAGGTGGGATCTTTAGCCTGTCTGCACAGGTGTCCTTGTTGTTATGAAGGATACTAATGGGCTAGAGAGGTTTGGAAAAATAATAAACTCGTACATGAGTCTCATTGCTGCTTTTTTTTTTTTTTTTTTGTTCATCACAGCTTGCATCATGGTTTTAATATGCAACTAGCCTTTCTGAATTTCTGGTTTCCTGTACACCATTGCAGCCTCCAAGGAGGTATCAGAGTAGTTGAGCAGATCACTAGATCAGTAGTGTAAAAGTAACCCTTGCTTGGTTTCTTGTTCGTGGTAGTTTAATATTTAGTTGAACATTATGTAGTAGGAACAGGAAACCAAGGTGACTGGCTTCCAGTGACCCATTAAGCACAAGACCTCTGAGGAACCACTCAAAAGGAGGTCAAATTTAGTCTCTTTTCTCGGTGAAGCATATGAAGCTTCTGGAACAGATGCCTTGAATGCCCTCTCAAAACACCCCAAATAAACAAGTTCTTGGGCTGAGGAGGCAGCTAGTGCCAACTTTGTGGCTGGTGCTTTACAGCTAGCCACTTGCCTATTTCTGAGACAACCAGAAGATATCGTGGAGATCAAACTGAGTTTAGACCCATGTTTTCAAATATGGGAGCCCTAAAAAAAAATTGGGCACATGGTGGCTCAATACCTAGAAGAATTGATTATGTGCAGCTCCGTGAAGTATTACAACAGTGGTGATACTGAACATCTCTCAAAACCAGACCAATGCATCTATATTTTAAGCATTTAACATTTGTGACCCAGAACACATGGAAGTCTCATCGATGTCTAAAACTCAGGACACTCATTAAGACTCACTATGGATTCATGTGTCTTATTTTAATCGCCTTAGTCACTGTCTTTCAAGCTTCTCTTTTCTTCTCTATCCTCCCCTTTTCCCTCCCACAAACTTTCAAGGCATCATTAAAAAATGGGCATATTCTTCCCGAGTAGAAAGCTGTTATTAGGGTAAGTCTATTCTTGTTCTGTTCTCAGCCTGAGTGAAATACTTTATTAACTCCCACTCCGTAATAGGTACTTCATGATGGTGACTCACGCACATAATCTTTGGCTTTGAATATCTTATCCAGACAGAAGCTGCAGCATGACACAATGTTTGAATGACATTGCAGACGTCATGCTGTCTCCCAACAAATCATTTGATACCCAGTGCGAGAGCCTCTCCTTCTTACTGTTGGTTCCAGTTCTTTGCTACCAAACTGCAGCTTTCGTAGATACACATCGAATGCAGTGCTTTGGAGTTTACATGGCTTTGCAGTAAAGCTAGTCTAGGTGCTGTATTCTGAAGCTTTGGTTTCGTAGGTCAGAGTTGTTCCTAGTGCTTTCACCTTTCTACAGTAGTGATGCCGTCCCAAGATCTCTAATTTGAACCTGTGGTGCATTTAAAAATAGAACTGAGTGTCTGACTAGCCTCCGCTCTTCCTGGTTATTCTGTATTACTAGGAAATCCAGAACCATTTCTCAGACTTTCTTGACAGCTCTTTGGCAGCATGAGCTCATCTGACATCCAAGATATGACATCAGTCACTTTCCTGATGAAAGATGTTAGCAGATTTGAAATCCTCTGGTTTTTTTTAAACACCTCAGTTCTTCAGCCTGTGTCATGAAAACTGGACTCATGATGGATGTTACCTAAGAAACATCACATTCTTGCCGTCAGGATTTTGTTGGGCCTGTGTACAATACAATGGGGAGGATTTGTGGTAGAATTTAATAACTTACGTAACAAAAAAGGATCCTGTGTCGCTTTTAAAGACTAAAAGATTTATTTTTTGCATGAGCTTTTGTGGGCAATGTCCTACTTCGTCAGATGCGAGAAAGTGGAGAAAATTTACACTGGGGAAAAAAAACTTGCAGTATGGGAGAAAAAGATGAATCCTGTGATTATATTTCCCTACATCAGGTCAGATTACTTCAAGAAATCAAACAAATTATAACCCACGTAGCTGTTCTGGGGGGCAATGGATGCATCTAGTAGGTCAGGGCTTGACAAAATTGTCTCCCAGCTAGGCACCAGCAGTTCTATTTTTGGTCGACAGAGGATGCACCTCTGCTTCATTTCCACAGTGGAGCCAGGAGCCAGGCTGCAAACCCTAGTAACCAAGGCAACCTAGCTCCCAGGTTTTGTCAAGCCCTGTAGTAGTTGCTTCATGGTGCAGGCACTTGGAATTAAAGGCTTGCATGTCTCTTGTCAAGCATGGTAGTTAGGGAGCTTTTTGATGGTGAGGGGCTGGGTCTCAGAACATAAAAATTAAGGGGGGATGAGGCAAACACATGCAGCTGGGCCCAGGAATGGAGGGAAGGAAGGAGGGGGGGAAACATAGCAGGGCATTGGATAGGTGAGTTGGGGACTGCATACCGTAGTTCAGATGGAAAGATGCTAATGGAGATGTCCAAAAGCGTGTGTTGCTTGGCATGTGCTGTGGACTGGATCTATAAACTGAATCCTAAGATGGCTGCAATATATCCTGTACAATTCATATTCCTCTGCTAGTAGGAAAGATACTCTATATAATATTCCCTTGTGTACGCACTTAATGCTGCTGTGAAGCTTATGAGACTTTTATAATTGGGAAGATAAAAATCTTAGAAATATTACTAAGGACTTTACAAAACAGCTTTCTTCATGTAGCATTTAAACTGTCTCTACCGCTTGCTGCATTAACAAATTTATGCAAAGGATGGCTGGGCAGGACATACCATTAGCTACGGCTCCAGATTTATTTTCTCATCCTTTGCACTTTTATCCATGTGAAGCAGATTTGAGTTGTAACTTATGTATATTGTGCCAAACAGTTTCTGTTATCAAAAAACGTGCACTATCTTTTGAGAGAGATATATTTCCAATGCAGGCTAATACTAGGACATCTTCACAGGCTCATAGTGATATACCAAGTAACTCTTCGAAGATACTGCTGTCCACATTTAACAGACACACACTGCATTCATTGATTTTTTTTTTTTAACTGAGCAGATGTCTGTTAATCTTTGAGAAGTTACCTTGCTGTTTTATCAAGTGCAGTGTAAAAGCCAGATGTTTGATGAAAGTACTAAAATATTTAACTAGCGTATTTTCCCCCCTGCAGTCAAAATTGCTTGAGGTGTTTATTAATCTTTTAGAAGACTTGCATCTGCTCACAGAAGCAGGTTGTTTCAGACTTCAGAGTATGTGTGAACGCAGGGGATTTTGCAGGGGAGGGATGGTGTGTGCGTGGAAATTCAAAGAGCACTTTTTATGGCCGGGACACAATGGTATGATGATCAAACCTGCTTTGTGTGAATAAATTCGTCATACGTAATAGATGAGCTGTTCCCTCTAGCATCTGACTACCTTAAAAGTTATAATTTTTGTAACAACTTGTATCCAAAGTCGACTCCACTGTCATTGCTGTCTTCTTCAGAAGTTTGTTCACGCTCTGGTGTGGAACTAAGCGGGGAGGGGGGGGCGTCCTGCCTTGACTGTCTTTATCATATTTTCTAATGTTAAATGCCATGGCACGAAACAGTTGTTTTCAGCAGATAAGGTCCATTTCACTATCCATCTTAGTTGTTCCTTTCCTATCATCGTCTTGTCGTCTTAAGGCTTTACATAAAAGATCTTGTGTTTTGAACTCAAGGTGTGTGGGTTGGTGTCTGGAAAGGGCTATTTTCAGACTTTAGCCTTGCAGCTCATAGGAATTGTTCTTCAGGATTTTAGTTTTACCTTTACAAAAAAAAAAAAAAACGCTGGGGTATAATTTTAGAGAGAAATTACTTTGGCTTCATCTTTTCTTTGAGTGCAGAATAACTAGACAGGTCCATAGCAGTGAAACTAACAATCCAATAGGAGTGATTTTCTAACCAGTAGGGGCTTGATTTTAAGTTTTCTTCCAATGCTGTGGGCAAAATTTAAGTGCATCTATCAGGCAGTTAAGATAAAGGGGCAGATTTTCAAAGGCATGAATGGAAGTTAGGTATTCCATTGGCATCCAGTGAGCATTATTTGCCTAACTGCCTTTTGTACCTTTGCATGCCTTGTGCTCACATAATTGGAGGTCCAAATGATGTCGTCTGTTACAAATTTGCCCCTATGTGGAGTGTGATAATGACTCTTGTCACAAGCTAATATATTATTCCAGGATATTAGCAGTTTGGTCTTTAGCTGCATCTTCTTCCTCGTAGCTTGAGAAGTTTCATAAGGGAAACTGGGGAAAAACAAGTGGATAGGGGCACTAACATCCTGATCTTTATTGTCTGGCCTCTTCTTGAATGAAGAGGTCAACAAGAGGTTGACCATTCAGCCCATGTTGGTGGATCGGGTCCACAGAAATCATATTTTCAAGTAAATTTGCCTTTTTGGTGGTGGTTAGTTATCCCACATAAACTTTGTTGTTCCTTCTTTGTTTGTGTTCTTCATCCCTAATGGTTAAGTATTTCCACTTTACTGTAGCCACGTGTCTGCAGGTCATAACAAGGCAAAAGACTTCACAGAGAAGTAGCGTTGATGGAAATGTTTTACACATTGCCACTGCACTTAAAAAACAATCAAAGCTCCTAATTAATACATAATGAGGATTAATACTTGCAATGTAATTAAAAGGAGCTCTGAAAGCACACTTGTTCCTTTGCTGATGCTGTTGACTTAATGGCCCATCATTTGCATTCAATCTGTTGGACATGCACGTGTGTAAAGTCAGCTCATGACCATTTTTATGTGAAGGTTGTAATTTCCAGCTTGAAGCATAGTAGTATCTTCAAAGATCTGTTGGAACACATCCAGCTTTTATTTTCTTTAAAACTAGTTTGTTTCTAGATCTCCTCTTTTTTGTGCTTACTGAAGCAGATGTCAATGGGCATTTACTGTAGTATACATCAGTTCAATGTCTCTACTTATAATATGCGACCTTCTCCTTAAAAGTGAGACTAACTCTGGTTAGAAAAGAACTCCCGTTTGTACAGAACCTAGAACAATGGGTCAAAGCCCATGTCTAGGGTTCCTAGGTATTACTGTTACACAAATAATTAATAATACCAGTGAATCACGATTCTACTAAAAACGTGGATTGGTTAGAAAAAGTAAGTATTTCACAACTGCCCAAAGAGGAGGAAGGCAGTTTATAATTACATGAGTTGCTATTGATTTAGGAGGTCCTGTCAGTCTAAGGAAGTCTGTAGGAAATTACATACTGGTAGCAACTCATTGTACTGGCATGTGTCAAAAGGGTGTGATCTAGAATAATTACAGTGAAAATCTGAATTGAGACTGCACTCTGCCATGTGTTCAGGCCTCAACAATATGCTTAACCTTCATAGCAATAAGTCACTGTCAGTGATCCAGGAACAGGGGAAGTGGTAGCACACTCAGGTTTCCAGTGTCATCAATGGTGTGCTGTCTGACGTTGGGAAGGTTACGTGATGTGGGTGTGAAAGCGCTTGGATCGTCCCTACAGACCAACTCCCTCTGTCAGAACAGTAACAAGGTGAATTTTAGCTGTGAAATTAGGTAATGCAGATGAGGTCTTGTTTTGTGACATTGGACGTACCACTTACACCTCCTGGTCTGTAATAACTTCTGCCATATCTGGTTACCATGAGGCTTAATTCTTTGTAAAGGGTATTGGAATCATTGGTTGAAAGCGTTTTAGATTAGTGCAGAAGTATTCATGTTGTTGCTAAAGATGTTTGTAATGATAATGTGCACCGCTGATTTTCTACTTTACAGCCCTATAGCGTGGTGTGATGTAATGGGAAGCCTCATATCATAACTCAAACTTTTTACCTAACCCTACAGTGTTTGCATGGGGAGCAGCTTCACCATTGTTTGTTTTTAATGGGAGGCTTATAAAGCAAATGTTCAAAGCCTAAAATGTCCAAGGCAATTGTCCTCTTTGCACCAAGAAATAATCTGTATCCTCTAGAAAACCTGCCCCTTGTTTGATTTATGGCAGGGACATTGAAAGGGGCTTAATGCTGTGGAAGATTCAACTGAATAGGGTGATAGGAGGTATAAACAGATTTCAATAATTGTTTTTAAAGGAGAAAGAATGTAACAGAAACCTTTCAGGCTTCACAAAGTGTAGCTTGTTGTATTCTGCTTTTCCACTTTCACTGTGGTTCATCGTTCTCTTAATACATTTGCCTGGTTTCCATTCACAGGTCCACTAGGTTCTGGGAACAGCTGAATATATAGTAGAGGGAGGTACCCTTTCATGGATATGCTGTATACTTGGGGCATTTAGCCATGTATATTATCGCTGAGTGACTACAAAGATTTTTTTGCTGAAATTTCCCACTACTCCTGGTCCCCACAATCTATCTCCACCGGTAGCAGCAACTGCGGGAGCACTAATGTATAGCAACATCCAGTGGTATTTCTAGCACTGTCATTTAACTTTTCTCAGGAAAGATCCATAGGGCACAGTATGGCTGCTGACTTCTTTTCCATGCTGTTGTTACCACTCGTGGAGTTCGACTGGAGATAGCACCAATGGGAAATCTTGGGAAGAACATCCTAGTATGGACAAGTGAACACTTAATAAAGACTTTCCATACCTGGATAGAAACAGGTTTTTTGTTTTATTTCCACAGGGCACTGCTGTGCCTTCCATTATTTATCTGTCCAGCTATGATGAGAGGAAAGCTAGATAACATCATTTAGATCTCATAATCTTCTCATCCTCTAAGTTCACAAGCACAGTATATGCTTTGTGTACGTATAAGTCTGTGTTTTTGTTGGGAAATGCCCGTCTCTTTATGCTGCTTCATCAGGATGCTGACTTAGCAAATCTGACTATATCAGTCATTGTAGTCACTCAGGAGGGCAAATGGGCATGGTGAGTGTGCAGCAGACTTTACTCCTGGGGGCTCTAGCAGGATTTGAACCAGCGACCCTTCTGTCCTAACCCAGGCATCATGGGGCTGGGCTGTAATCACACTCGAAGCATCTACTCTAAAAGAAAAATACTGCTGAAAAGTGTAGCAAAGAATTTTTAGTAAATAAAAATGTGTGTGGAGAGATTATCTATCTATGGAGAGGTGGGGGAGGCAGCGGTACCAGAGACTCCTTTGGTATGTGTCAGTTATTTTCCCAAGAACACGTTTTTGGGGGGAGTGGGGAGGTACAGAAGCCAGTTATTGGCATATCACAATTAAAACCTCAACGTCTTGAAAGTGCTAATTGGAGACAGGTGCACATGATCCACTTGGGTATTCTTAGAGGACCTTTGGGTAATTAGATTTGAACTGTCAGTTTCCTGTCATTTTTCCTGTCTTCCTTCCCATTTAAATTCCATGAAGTTTCTCAAATCTGTTATTAGAAATTTTAATTCTTGGATTCTCAAATATTTGATATGCAGACTTAAAGCAATGTTTTGATTGGTTGCAGTAAGCTGCTTGTCCGTTATTTGAAGCTTGGAACCAGCAGAGAATGTAAGCACATGTACGCAACTCTTCCTTTGAAGTCCATAAAAGTACTCATATGCTTAAAATTATGCACCTGCTTAAGCTCTTTACTGGTTAAGCTCTTGAATGTGTTAGTATCTATAAACAGGTTTCTGCTGTGAATACTTAAGTTTAAAAGTTAAAAGTAATCTATTGCACATATTTTCTAAAACTTATTCAAAACTCACTGATTCCATTGAACTGGTTTGCTAGAGTGTTTAAGGAGAGCAAAAAGATTCGTCTTGGATGAGTGAACATGCTCAGAAAATGTGGGTCAACTGTAACAGAAACTTACTTGTTCAATTCATTGTCATTTCCCCTCATGAAAATATTTATATTGCCATGTAACGCATCAGTCAGTTGGTTGGTTTTTCATATGTCCCAAGAACTCAAATGGATCTGTGAACAGATGATTTTTAAAGGACTCCATCAGTACCAGAGCTGGTTGACAAAACTTCAAACTTTTACTGAAAAATCCACTGAAAATTGTTGGTTTTTTTTAAACCACCTCTAAATCATCACACACTTGAAAAATAAAATGGGACCCCTTCCCACACCCCCCCCCTTTTTTAAAAAAAAGCACTATGCAAATCATTAATAGATTGTTTTGTAAAATATGACAACCTCATGGTCTTGGGAACTTGAAGACAGCTCAAAATGAACTTAATAGATCCTATTTATTCTGGCAATATTTATATTAAATTGTGATATTAAACTCAGTCACGTAATTATTAGATCTAGTGAACCTGTTTGTATCTGAAAAAATTATTGCCTTGCTTCTCAGCCTGATGAGATTCAGTGACTGGCAGTGTATGCCTGAGGAAAGACTACTGGAGCTGGCTGCAAAAATGTCGTCAAAATCCAGTGTCTCCATTTCTGTGCTAAAAATAATCAGACATGCTCTGGAAGAGGTAAACAAGATTCAGAAAGAGGTCCACACCTTTATGCTGAAAGAAACTCACGGGCTTACATTCTGGCATTATTTTCTGCTTTTGCAATCCAAGACCCTATTGAGGGACAGAAAATGGTTCCAGGGTTGCTGTGAAGAGTGTTGAAAAGTATTGTTAACAGAACTGTGATTTGCTCCTAGCATCAGCGCTCTTCGTTTTTTGTGCCAATAGCTCTTCGTATTTCCACGTGGGAATCAATTTTCTGCCAGTGGAGTTTCATCCTTGTAATTATAGATGAGCTACAGTAAGGATATGGAATTTACCTTAATGATAGAGGGTTGCTTCCTGATGCATCTGTTTATACTGCTCCGAGAGCTCCCTTCAGGTTTACTTTGTAAGATTTTAGAGGTTATTTCATGTGATTCCAGAGCTATAGTTGACTCTGTGTACTGAATAGAAACTGTTTATTCCAAAAAGCTCTTTAGGCTGTTAATCTTCTTCAGATTAGTAAATATCAAACTGGTGTCAACTGATATTTTCTGGTCTGTTACACCAAAATACAATACCACAGTTGTTTTCACTTCAGGAAGTTACCACTTTTGTGGACAGTAAAACCACAGGTTATTGAAGTATAATAATGGAAGTAAATCTGTATAGCTTACTGACTTCATGTGTATCTGACACTTTATTAAACTGATGACCTTTTAGGTAAGAAATCTGTCTGTGCTCCCAATGACACAGAGGAGATGGAAGAAGCACCCTTTTCCAGTCCCTGCTTCATACAAAAGTGATCGGAGTTTTAGGTCCCCCATGGCCAATGTGGTTGAGGACCATGGGGGTGGGAGCAGGAATGGAAGCAACAGAAGTAAATTGCAGTGTATTCTCCCTTCAGTTTGACATTTCTAGCTTTTTAATTCCTGTTGCCTTACAACCACAATGTGCTTTTTTTGTTGTTATAGGCTAAAGTTGGAGTCAGCAGATTAACTTTTTTTGTTGACCCTTCCACAAATGGTTCATGCCAAATCCTCCCAAACCAAATCAGATAAAAAGCTTGGCACATTTTTCTTTCTCTTGGTTGCAAGTAGCAGAACCCGAGAACTGCTATTATTTTTGTGTGTAAAACGAGGAGTGGTTAAAATAGCAGGTGCTGCACAATAAAGGTTGATTTTATTTCAAAGTCTAAAGCTTTACTGTCAGTGCCCATTCCGTGCTATGTTCCACAATTAAAATTACAATGCATGTCCCTCCCATAAATACATACCCATTTCAGACACCCTCTGCTCCTTAGAAGACAAACAAGATGAGCTCTGCAGCATATTCAGAAGTTTAACAAATACATGGACCCTGCTGGACCAAGTAAGGAGGCGTCCTTAAAAACAGAGGGAACTCACACACAGAAGCCCTTCCACCTTTGATGCTATATCTTGCCCTGATATCGATGATGATATCCTGAAATCTGATATCATAAGGGAGCTTTGGTTTAGGACAAAAGAAATGAAGCAAAGAGTGTGTATATATCTATTCAGAGGACTTGCATGGGCAAGTAGTTCCAACATACCCAACTCACCAGTCCTCTTTATCTGCCCATCACCACATAAGGATAGATTTTCCTCCCTGTTTCTGATTCATCCTCCTTCCCAGATCTCTGTGGGTTCATCTGTGTCCTTTATGTGGAGCTTCGATCAGCTGGTGACCATAAAAGGTATGCTGAGGGAGTGCTCTGTCCCTTGGAGGTTGGTGCTACACAGCTGCCTAAAAAAAGCAAGGAATCCTGTGGCACTTAAAGACGAACAGGATTATTTATTGCATGAGCTTTTGTGGGAGAAAATCCCACTTTGTCAGACCTGAAAGCTCATGTGATTGATAAATCTATTAGTCTTTAAGTGTCACAGGACTCCTTGCTTTTTTTGCTTTACTAAACTAACTTGGCCAGCTGCCTAAGAGCTGTTTGCTTAGAAGCTTTCTTGCCTTTTCTTTGTTTTCCCTTATCTTGGGATCTCTGGTATGTTATCAGTTGCAACACACAGTTTATGACCTGCTGCTGTAGAGGAGGACATTCAAAACCTGAGTTTCTTCAGGGACATAAGTTAACCGTAAGGAGTCCTGTGGCACTTAGATTTGTTAGTCTTTAAGTGCCACAGGACTCCTTGCCTGTTTTGCTGGATTAAACTAACACAGCTACCACTTTGGAGCTTGGCAAAATGAATAACACATTTCTGCCCCTCTGCTGAATCCTTTTCATCCACTTCTGATTGGAATATGGAGGATTTTCTTCACATATTATGCTGCTGTTATTAGCTTTTGAAGGCTGGATTTCATTTATTTAAATTTATTGTGGTGGCAGAAGGAAAACAAAATGAAGCAATATATTTTCTTTGTCTTCTTTCTACCATCAGTTGGATTTTAGTGGCCTTGTTTGCCATTTTATGACACACGGTATATCTGACTGAGCTTTGGTTCTTTCTCAATGCTCATGCTGAAATTGTAAGCACGTTTTTGTTGGCTACCATGACATGCGTTTTAATCTGCTTGAGTTTTTGCTCGCCCACCCCCTACCAGTCTGTGTTTGTTAGAGGTCTACAGGGGTGAAAAGTGAGCTTTATCTTTGTTGACACAACTAGTTGTTTCACAGTGTGAGTGTGACAGCTACTGTAGTCAGGTCTGAGGAAATGGATCCCAGAAGAAAATCATAATAGTGTAAGTGATGAAGGCCTCTTTCTTACTTCAGACTTGTGGCAACCTAAAAGCTTTCTCTGATTTGCATGGACGCTCTCTTCCTTGCTGGATGTTGTCTGTACGGTCATCTTTTGATGTCTGTACGGCTGCCTTTTGATTTCTGTTTTCTATCTAATTTATTTTTCTGCTCCACGATCTCTCTTGCTTGTTTTCATGCAGTTACCTTGGTTTTTGCCCTTCTGTTTTGCTGGCATTTTTAACATTGAGTTATTTCAGTCTTGTTCTTACTTTTTAATCAGTGTGGTAAATGTCTGCTGTAGCTATTTTTTTTGCTTCTATTTGAACTTTCCTCATAAATTCCTGTCTCTGCATTTTATATTTATCATCCGTAGCAAGATGTGTTGTTATACAAGAACTTCAGTGCATTAGACACCAAAGTATAAAGTTTAAACAAGCACCAGTCATTCCAGGACTAAAGCTTTTTCATTTCTGAGCTGTTATGATTTGGAAAGTCTGAATTTTATTTAAATGCAGCTTCCTTTTTGTAGCTGATACCAACTGCTGAAAAGTGTTGAATGTTTGGTGACCAAAGTGTTTTTCACTTACGTCTTTTCACAAAGACATTGGTAATACTTGAGGATCTGAGCTAAAGCTGGTCCCAGCAGGCAATCTGATGCTCAAGTCGAGGGAAAACTAAAGGAAGCCACATGAAAGACAAACATAAGCATCATCGAAACACTTAAGGCATTTTAAGAAATATTCTCCGTAGTCTGATCTTACCGTCTTCTGTAGGCTGCAGAACATGTTGATTTAATGGAAAAAAAAGTTAATGAACATGTGAATCTAAGTGCATTCTGGTGTGTATAACCCCCATGGTCAATGTGTCACACACACCCCTTTCCGCCTGCTCCATTGAACGTGCAAGTCTGTTAGCTTCACGCCTGCATAGCCTGATTCTTTATCTCAAGCCTGAGAAACTCATGTTTTCAACTCTGGAGATCCCTGGTTTAAAAAGTCCTGCTATCTATGAATTGAATGGCCATGAGCCTGGCGCTGCAGCAAGATATTTAGGTGCCAGGAGCAGAACACACCCTTAGTACAAGCAGTACCTGGAGCAAGCAGCATGCAATGTGCCCTTTGATCGAGCAGTGAAATGGAGCTGCTCCGGGGCAATCGGGGCAAAGCCCTGGTCTCCCTACCCTAGTCATGGGCCTGCATGAGCCACAAGCATGCAGGATGAGTTTCTTCTGTGCAAAGAATGGAACGGGCTGGCCTATGTGTATCACAATGTCCTCCGTCGTACTTGCTCCATGGAGCAGTAGTTCTGAACCACTGTGTAGGGACATATTACCGTGTCGCCCCACGGAGGTTAATGTGTCACGGAGAGCTGGGGTGATGGCTGGATTTGGCCTGGGGAGGGGTAAAGTGGGAGGGCTGCTGTGTCCTGTAGGGTCACAATATGCAACCAAATGTTTTGTGACCTGCAAAAGGTTGAGAGCCACTGCCATTGAGGAGGTGAGTCTGTTACCGCCCCAGCTACCCAGCCTGTCTGTCTAGCTCAAGGTGTAGTGATAAATTGTTGGCTTTGTGTCTCCCGTTACATCAGTGGTGTTCGGCTGAGATGTCACCAGGGTATAGTGAATTCAGTAGTAAAGGGAGAGTCAAGATTGAGTGCAGTTGGGAAGAGTGTCTCTGCTGCAAACCCCTGTTCAGAGTGGAGAAAGGGGTTTGCGTTATATTGATACTAAAGAGAAGTGTGTAATGTTCTTACCATCCTATGACTAGTACTGGTCCTCCTGCTGCCACCATCCAAGTTGGCTACATACTGACCTTCTGTTTTTAATCTGAAAAGCTTAGTTCATCTTTTTGCATACAGGGTCACAGAATCTGAAAAAGCAACATGATATTGAGAACTGTTTCTTCCTCTCTCCGCCCACCCTGATCCAGGTAAAAATCTGAGTGTACAATGAACTTGGTGCATCTTTTCCATGAAGAAATCATGTTTTCTCCTCTCTTTGTTCAAAACTATTATATTGTTGGTGTTAGAGGTGCGTTACCAGTCTGATTCAGGAGTTTTGTTAATCCTGCAGATTTTTTTTTCATAGTGGTACACAACTGCTATGAGTTGCGAAACTTCATAACACAGGGCGATATGCTTGATGAGAAATGGAATAACCCTCATCTCTGCTATAGAAATATTTATTCAGGTTTTTAAACAAATTTGCTTTGACAGTGTTCACACCACTTTACAGTTCTTTCTGTGAATGTGAATAGGCTAACAAATAAACAGGTTGTCTGTCTGGCAACATTATGGTCCAAAGTAGTGAAGTATTGGAGGATAATTTGTGCTCACAAGCATTTGATTCTAAGAGCTGAATCATGATGTCAAAATCTGCCACATGACCCATGTTTCTAATTTAAAAAACAAAAAGTTTGATTTTTTTTTTTTCTCAGAATAATTACAGTGGACAGGTCATGGACAGTCCACAGACTTTGGAGAAATAATTTGTCAGATCATGTCAGGCTACAAAGAAGAGAGGATCTGTTGTAAACACTGGACAATTGATGAGCAGTACCAGATGGGATATCAGTCAGATGATTTACTGACTATTAAATATTTGTTCTAGCAGACACAATGTTACATCAGAGACAGGTCAACAGTCTTTGCTGGGCTTTTCCAACTCTTATCATTTCAGAGTACCAAACCTCTCATTTTGCACATTTTTTCAGATCATGAATCTTATTGCCTTCTGTCTTGGCATGAACCACAAGCTGTATCTCCACAGAATACAAGCTCACACCAGCCAAGAGACTTGTCAGGTTCAATATGAAGAAGAGAGAAGATATTGATGTAGTTACCTCAATTAGTTGATTTAATTACTTCAGATGCAACAATCAGAAGGCAAGCCAATAACAGCATACCTCTGCGTTGGTTTAGGGTTGTAAAGCTTACTTTAATACTAAGCACTGAGACTAGCAACTGTTTCACAGTAGCTCTAGTGGCAAAAAATTATTACAAATTACTGAGCTTCCACTGCATAGTCAGATAATCTAGAGAAAATGAAAATTAGTCAAGAAGGCCACTCTTAACTGTGACTTTTCCCCTTAGTGAAATTTTCTCTGGATCAGAGGGTACAGTTTAAGATGTTTATAGCGAATTTAAACTGTGGTTTGAAAAAGAATTCTTTTGAATGCAGACAGTAATTTCATAATTAGCTCTTAAAATTACAGGGTAGAGGAAAGTCAAGAAACATTAAAGATCACAAATCTGAAGCATCTGTCTTACATTTTGACTGTCATAAGTCTTGTTGCTTCTTGCTCCCCTCTAAAAGGAAGTGATTAGGGGAGTAAAAGACGGATGGCCATAAGTCTGACCAGAAGCCAGACTGGATCCTTAAAAGGGAGAAAATTATTTTTGAATAGAATCAAAACTGAGTATGTGGAGTACTGTTGAAATTCCAGTCTCAGCAATGATTACCACCGATGTTCACGTTTGTAAAAAGACCCTCATTATTTTTTAACATACTTCACAAGATCTTTTTTGTATAGGCAGTGATTAAAGCGTAGCACTTCATATCTTTCTATGTAATCTGTCAGGGTTGTTGCCAAGATTTGCACAGTACTCATAACCCATCAGGATTTGTTTTTGAAGACAAATAATGGAATTTGAAGTTTCCTTTTTAAAGTCATGGAGAACTGTGATTGAGAACTTTTGCAGTAGTTACTATGCTCTTTTCTACACTAGAAAGTTTGTAAATGCATGTTACAGTGATGTCCAGAAAACATTGTAATGACAACACTTGAGCCTGTCCACACAATGGTCATTGTGTCTCCAAAGCGTGTCCATAGTTGGTTCTCTAGCATCAATATTAAAAGCAGCGGAGTATGGGTAGCTATCCCTCTGTGTAACTCGCCACTTTGTGCCACTAGGAGTTGTCAGAAGGCAGAAGGGTTTGAGCTCAATGTCCCATGATGCAGTGATTTCTCCACCTTTATTCTACAGGTTTCTGACTGCATTGTATAGCCCTTTTTAGTGGCCCCCATTTACTGAGTGCCTGTCATCTCTGTCTGAAAGGATGGGTCCTTCACTGCTTTCCACTGTTGTCAGTGTTGTGAACGCGTTGCAGGTGGTCATGAGTACATCATGAGCTACCAGTTGGAGCTTGAATACAAACTCTGACTGCTGTATGTGATGCAAACAAACACCACCAGGTTGTTTGCATGAATGAAGTATTTGCATACAGTGTTCTGCTTCATTTGGGTGTGTGAAACAAGTACTGAGCGGTGGGGTCACATTATTATGCAGGTCTGGGATGACAAGTAGTGACTGTAGAAATTTCGAATGCAGAAAACCACCTTTATAAAATTTTGTGCAGAGCTTGCTGTGGTCCTCTGGTGCAAGGACGCTAGGGAAGTGCTGCCATCTCAGTGGAGAAGCACATGGCAATTGCCGTGTGGAAGCTGGCAACTCTAGATGGCTACCAGTCGGTTACTAATCAGTTTGGAGTTGGGAAGTCCACCATTGGTTCTGTGTTGTTGCAGGTGTGCGGGACCACTACTCGCATTCTGTTGAAAGGACTGTGAGTCTTGGAAATATATGTGAAATGATGGATAGCTACACACTGATGGGATTCCCCAGCTGTGGTGGGGTGACAGATGATGCACACATCCCAATTTTGGTCCCTAAGAATCTTTTGATAGAGGACATCAGTAGAAAGGGGTACTTCTTTATGGTTTTGCAGGTGCTTTTGAATCACTAGAGGTGTTTCACTGATGTCTGCATGGATTGGTCAGGGACAGTTCATGATGTGCGCATCTTGACGACCAGTGGCCTGTACAAAAAGCTTCAGGCAGGGACTTTCTTACTGGGCCAAAGGGTTCCCCCAGTGGGGGATGTTGAAATGCCCTGGGTGTTCCTGGAAGACCCAGCCTGTCCCTTTCTGCCATGGCCTGTGAAGCCTCATGCAGGCAGCCTAAATAGCAGCAAGAAGCACTTTGATGACAAGTTGAGCAAGTGCCAAATGACTGTTGAATGTGCATGTGGCAGATTAAAAGCTTGCAGACTCTGCTTTTATGGCAGGTTAGATGTAAACCAAGAAAATATTTCTATGATTACAGCTGTCTGCTGTGTTCTGTAATGTATGTGAAGCTAAGGGTGAAAAGTTTGCCTCCTGAATGGAGCACAGAGGCAGATTGCCTCGAGGCTGAATGGGAGCTGCCAGATGTTAGGGCTATTAAAGGGGCACAGCTGGAGGGGGGGCATTCGAATTAGTGAGGCCTTGAAGAACTGTTTCGACAACGAGTATAAGATATCATTATAAACAGGCACAGTGTCCAAGAGACAAATAAAGATTGCTTATTCCTCAGTGAAATTGTCTTTATTAAATAGCAATTTACAGCACTCCTGAAAAGCTGGGCTAGAGGAGAGAAACCCCAAAAGGGACAGAAGATGCCAGGAGGACTAAAGCAATTATGCTCAGTCACTAAATTTAATCTTACCTTCACTTCCTTTTATGTCATTTCTTCTCACTTCACACATTCCTCAGGGATCAGATTGTTGCTGTTTATGAGATGACAGTTGTGTAATATGGAGCCAGTCTTACGAAGCCTCCACATATTTTGTGCTGATCTTTTGGTACATCTGTTTAGGAAACCAATTTTAATTAAATGAATGCAGTGCCCCCCACCACCACTCTATTGGTGGTACTTTTAAATTAGTTCATCTTAATTCAGTTACAACCCAACCTCGGATAAACTGATTTAAAATAGTCTTAGATGGAGGATTGTCCACACACACAAGTGTACTCGTTTGACTTAAAACCACACCATTTGTTGAACTAGACCGTAACACTCTCCACCTTACAGAGAACATCTGTGCCAGCACGGAGTAACCTGCAGCATGGGGAGTTGGGAGCAACATATAACTGACTCTTAACATATTCGTGGCTGGAATTGCAATAAACTGTGTTTTCTACAGATAACCCATGAACTCAAAAAGCAGCAAATACCGCGTTAATTGAGCATCACAATGCATATTTCCCCAACCCTTGTGGTGACAAACACAAGTCAGCAATTTCAAATCCATTGTAAATATCCCTAAGTCTTTAACCACTGCTGATGAAAAGGAAAAAGAAAATTCTACTCTCTCAATAGTAGACCTATTTTAAAAGAAGACTGTCATCTATAGTATAATATTTAATTAATATGCCTGGCCAGATGTTTTGTTTATTTTCCTTTGACCAATCCTGAGTATATAAAGTTGGCCTTTCATTGACAGTTTCTTGAAACACTTCACCAGTAAATGAGGTGTGATCTTGTATCCATTTCTTACTGTAGCTGCTTGCATAGTTTGTGGATTCATTCTGGAGGTGGTCACAAAAATCCATCTGGAAATGAACTGGCTTTCAGAGAAAGGTCTTTCAACAGCATCTCATTGTATCAATACACACTATAGAGTTTACCTTCTGTCAGTAAAAACACCCTTCGGTAGTGTATGGTTTTATCACACCAAATTCTCATATTTTGTTTCTGTTTTATGCAAGTGTCAGCACATGATTCCATAATTCCACAAGAGTCTGCCAGAGAACTAAAAGGGGAGAAAAATTAAAACCAACAGTGTCTTTTTTGGGCAAAACAGAGCCTTTTAATCTCTCATTCTAGAATATGTAATAGGATATGCCTGAGTTCTGAGAGGGAACCTATTACTTGGGTCTTCTTACATATAATGATGTTAAATAATTAAGCAGTAAGCAAAGTATTGAAAATTAGCAATGGAAGTTTGACCATCTAGAATGGTGACCCATAGTGCGCCTTTGCATAGTATACTCAACTCATTATAAGGGCAGACTGTTTCTTAGGTCACCTAGGTTATCCCAGGGAAAGGAAACATCATGTGAACTATATCTCATTTCATATATGACACAGGCTTGAATAACTTTCAAAATGTGCATCCAAGCCGTGCTAGTTTATCATCCCTCAACTATCTGGTCAGAATCAGGATTTGGTTGAGGGCAAATTGACTGAGTGTCAGTCAACACAGAGCAAGTTCAGATAATATTGGCTGGCTGCAAGAAACAGCCAGAAGAAACATAGATACGTGCTTTCTAGGTGTCTTTCTAGAGATGCCTTTGGTTACTCGAGTTTGCAACCTAAAGGTTTAATTTGATCCTCAGCACGTTCTGGAGACCTAGTTAGCAACAATGGCTCAGTGTACTACACACGATCTTTACTCAGGCAAATAGTTTTTCTTTTCTTGAACACAAGACCTCACCACGGCGTTCAGTGCATTGTCACCTTGACAGATTAGTGCAATGTGTTTTCTGAGGACTGTCCATTCTGGTTGGGTGTATTCTTGGAAGTTTCATCACATGATGTAATTGTTTCATTAAAGCTTAATTTTTAATTTCTGGAGACTAGTACAGTCCTGGAGAGTTGGCAGTCCTAGCTCTCCACATTGATGCTGAGCAGTGAAAATTACGTAAGCAGGGATGTTTTCTGTAGGCCACTGACACCATTTAACCTCACAAATTCTTGACCTCCTCTTACTTAATCTGGAGTACTTTTTAATACTCTCTCTCCATGAGAGGAACTGTGTAGCCGATGTACTTCATCTTCTGTATTGTGGTCTGGGATGCTCTCGCAGTGTAGAAATAAAATGAACGTGGGGGGAAAACATCTTAAATTTTAGAATGAATAAAACAGGTTGAAGCTGATGTCTGCCAGGGTCTGAAAGGGATGGGGGTCAGTAGTGGACTCAGCAAAGTCCTTGGGCAAAGCGAAAAACCAAAACAGAAAACATCACCAATTTGGAAAGAATCTGAAGAAATTTTTGGTCACTAAGGTAGATGGAGTGTAATTGATGGGGGGGGAAGGATTGAATTGTGCAACATAAACCGAATAGTCTACTAGGTTAAGGTGGAATGGAGTCTCTGGGAAAGCAGAAATATGCACCAAGACAGGGCTTAAGGAAAAGGTTTCAAATGATTCTTTTTATGTTCTTAGCCATTCTTATGTGGCAAAAGCTTCGTAGTTACTATGTGTGGTTCATTCATCACTCTAGTGCCCCCTCTTCCTAGCAGGCTTGGTCCTGTCAGGGCTGTCCTCTGGGACTGTGGCCAGATCACTCTTGTATTCAGTCTCTTTCTGGGTTTACAAACTCCCAGTGCATGATCCTTCTGCCCCACTTAGCTTATTCCCAGCACTTTCTTGAACCCCATCCTGAGTTTAACGGTCCTTGTGTCGGGTTTGCTACCTCTCTGTTCCTGCTAGCTTGTGATTAACAGAGGCCCTCTTCTGTGCTTCTGGCATTTATTTCTAGGAGTCTCTCCAGGTCTTCTCAATTCCTTTTTCCTCCCGTGAGCTGACAAACTCTAGAGCAGAGTTTCCCACAATAATTTGGTTATGGAACATGTTTGGGCTTGGATTATATTGCCTGAACACACACTGAGGCGAGGGATGGTTCATAGAGAAAATTTGCTGTACATCTTGCTCAAAAGTTGATTTTAAAAAGTTAGTAGGAAAAATATTGCTGGCATCAGAATTTTTTCGTGGAACACCTGTTCACGTTGTGTGGAGCACAGTTGGGGAAATGCTGCTCTAGAAGAAAGTCTTCCTGGGTTTTACTCATTTACCAGGGCCTAGCAGAGGATTAACTGTACTCCAGCAGTTTCCTCCCCAGATAGAGACGAATTCCCTCCTCTAGCCTAGATATCCACCATCCAATTCAGAGCACCCCAGTTGGGTCTAACCCTTAATAAGCTCTCTCCTCTCCTTTTTTGCCTTTAATTTGTAAGCATGGGGCATATGACACATTATAGTTACCCTGGAAGTAGTGGCTACCCCTAATGTGTCTCTGGCAGGTGTGATTATTGGTACCTCCCCCTTTACTGTGCAAAGGTCACTCAAGAACTGGGAATGTGAGCTGACTTTTCCAATGGAAGGGACTGAAATGAGTGTTTGATACTAAAAGAAAATAAGTTTAGTTGAACCAGCAAATAAACTGGGATTTGGCTTTCAAGTTCTGGCAGGCAGAGTAAACTAGTGTCCCGAACTTGATCGGGGACTTACTGAGAATTTAAATCTCCAGGTTGGAATAAATTTCTCTCTTCTTTATAAATGTTCCTAGCGTTTATCAGCTGAGTCCCCTGGACCCACGTTCTGACTCTTAGGTTTTTGTTCCACCGCACCAAGCCACCCTGAATGTTCATTAACAAATAAAAGTGCTGCCCAGCCCTAACACTTGGCCGGCAGTGTCCCCAGCCACCTTGTTATCATTTGAAATAATAGTAGGACTTGCATAGCTTTCCCAAGCAAGCTAAATAATTTATGTTTGGAGCGTCTGAGCCAGCTGCTCTTGCTTCCAAAGGAAACATTGTGTGTTTGCCTGCTTTGCCTATAAAACAAAAGGGGTGGGGGGGATGTTTGGCTAGTATTTGCTAGGCTACCTCACTGGGCTTTGAAAAAATATTTGTTTAAAAAGAGGGCAGTAGTAGGGGTTGTTTCCATAATAGGTGCCCTTATTCCAGATCCATTGGATAGATGCCTTTCTCCTTCAAGCACATGGCTTTCAGAGGACCCTTTCCACCACCACCACCTCTGCCACATCCTCCTCCTCCTGTTCAGATCCAGGGAAAAGCAGGGAGTAAATACAGAGTTCCTGGTATGTGTTTCTGATTTGAAAAAAATTAGCCTCTGTGCTTTGAAGCAAACCTCTGTGGGTACTGCTGATGGATGAACATCTGGTAAGAATTAAGCATTACTCACGGCAATAAAAAAAAAATCCAAGATGGCTGGCAGCTCATGAGATGGATGATAAAGGGCGGTTACACTCTGCAAACCGCACTGAGCTCTGTTTCCACCCCCCCTTGCTCTCACAGAACTGAACTCTTGTCTCTGGTCCTCAAGATTTCTCACTATTTGTGTGGTTTCCACACCCCAGTTAACTATGAGCTCTCCTCTGTGCTGGTTGTGCCACTTTTTAAATTGTGTAGGGCAATGGTTTTTAACCTTCTGCAGGTTGCAACACATTGGGTGACATATTGCAACCCTGCAGGACACACCAGCCCCACCCCTCCCCAGGCCAAATCCAGCCATTTCCCTGACTCTCCATGACACGCTTACCATTGTGTGGTATACCAGTAGTGTGTCCTGACATAGTGGTTGAGAACCACTAGTGTAGGGAAAGCACTTTTGAAGAATAGTTATGTTTGTCTCATTTTTCCCCCTACTTTTTTTTGAGTGCTTAGTCTGAGATTCATGTTACCAGCCTGATATTCAGAAGACGAGTTCTCAGCACTTCCTGAAAATTAGGATGCCTCAAATTGGGCACCTAAAATCAATAGGTCGTGCTGCAAAATGTTGGCCTTTTTAACATTAATGCAGCACAGTTGCTTAAGATTGTTAGATCATCGGCTAGTGTTCAGTTTCTTACAATTTTGTGCACATAGATTTTTCCTGAAAACCTTTTCTGCATGGTTAGGCCAAACTTTTCAAATCAGAATGTTTCTGTACACCTACTGTGTCAACAAGATCCAAAGAGGTAGCTGTGTTAGTTTAGTTCAGCAAAACAGTGTTTTTCACGGGACGCTTATTCACATTGTGAGGAGCACCAGCGTTCCACACAACAGTTTGGGAAACGTTGCTCTAGAGATCTCCATGCTGTGTTTTTCCCCTTTGATCGTGAATGTTCTTTTGTGCTTAGATCAGACTGTTTTTAAAAAGTGCTTTTTTATATGCGAATGGTCACTAAAAAGCTTATCAATTCATAGGCTTTTGATAGGTGACTATCAAAACAGATAAAAAAGCTCTCAAATGATTGATACTTAGTCCTCATACAGTGTTCTTTATCCATGGAGTTCAAAAGAGGAGTATATCATTTTACAGATGGGGAAGCTGAGGCACAGAGAGACCATGGTTTGCACAAAGTCAACCGGCAGGTCTGTCAGAGCTCAAACAGAACGTAGCTCTGCTGAGTCCAGTTCAGTGCTCTGTAATAGTACATCCCTCTTCTTGAGCATCCAAGGTGACACGCTTATAGGGGTCTAGTACTTCAGTGCATTTGTGTATGTCTTTATGTTTTTCACAGGCCTCTTAATAGCTTATGAAACCATTTGTGGGGCTTAAAATATGAGATCTGACTTTTTCATGCAACCATTTTTGGTTCCTGGAGGAGGGTGAGTACCATGTGAAGCCCAGATCTCATATTGGTTTTGACTACATAATTAGCTCCAGGAGCTATTGGTGAAGTCAGTTTAAAAACAAAACACAGGAAACCAAGAAGTGTAAATACAGAGCTATTTGGCTTTATTTGTGCATCAGCTTCTTTGGGTCTCAGCGGAATATGAATCCATAACCCTACCACGTGCATGCTGTGCTCTCACCCAGTGCACTCTTGCCTTTACCGTGCTGCACCATGCAGATCTCTTGAATGAAAGTACACTGTCTTGTCTAATGTGGGATTTCAGCACTAGGGATTTTCACTGGAGCAGCTACAGCACTGGCTGCAATTGCAGCATCAGCAAGGTCATAGGGAGAGCAAGAGGATGCCCTGCTATGAGTGTGATACACAGGGGCTTAACTGGAAATTTTTCTACATCCCCTTCATAGTGGTTTCAGCCTATGATATGTGGAGCCCTGGGGATTCACACTAAGCGTAAGGGGTCTGCAAATGGTGGTGGTTGCCACAGAACAGGGGGATTTCAGCCTCTGGTCTGGAGGGTAGGTGCAAGATTTCCAGAAGGGTCTGCACTTCCATTTGAAATTTTTTACTGGTCTGCATATGAAAAAAGATTGAAAACTATTGTCTTAAAACCTTGCTATTTTCTATTGTCCTGCTCTGCACAGCCTGTAATTTATACCCACAAACTGGTGCTCTTTCCCCTTTACTTTCTTAGCACAAGATTACAGAACGGAGCTACTGCCATGAGATCTCATTTTGGAAGGACTTTATTGAATATACCAAGCATTTTCTCACATGCCATGTAGCATTATCTTAATTAAAATTAAATGATACTTGTCAAATGTGTGGCAAACAGTTGATGCATTATCCTTCCTTTTCAAATTGTGTTTATTCATTTGTTCGCTCATTCAAAGGGAAACAGTTTTTCACCACAAGAGACTTCCTGGGTGCTACTGTGAATTGGCAAAATTTGTAGCACCTGCTGTGGGACCAAACTGAATGTGGCTGAGAGGAGAAGGCAGCAAGGGACAAGGCTACTACTGTCTTTTTGGATTCTGCAATGTTCCTAGTAGCTGAGCATTTTGATTAAGTCAGAAAACAATATTGCTTGTTCATCTTGCTTTTAAAACAAGGGCAGGGAAAACTGATATCTAGTCTAAGAAAACGGAACAGGAAATGGCTGTACAAATTGCTTTGCACCTTGCCTGTTAGCCTGTATGGTAACCATTAGTTTTCTTGGAGAACAGTGAAGTGAGATAATTAAATCAGCCAGAATGGACAGGAAGGCAGGAGATAGATAAGCAATCAATCAGGAAGAATCAGATATTTTTAAAGCAGGCCATGTAATTTTGAGTGTGTTTTTTTTTTCCTTTGAGGTACCCTGTCAAGATTGACAGGCTCAATAAGGAAACAAAAATCTTCATCCTGATTCTGAAATCTCCATGGGCTCTCTCCAGAGAGAGGGCTGAAACAACAATGAAATAAAGGCTAACCTTGGTGACCCATCTCTCTCAGCTTCCCAACAAGCCTCTGGAAAAGCTTTCCTACAGTAGTAGGAAGCAGAACAGCCACAGTCCGGCGGGAGATTTCCTCTGGGTGACGTGGGGGACTGAACAGGACTGGGGAAAATTTCTCACAATCCTGCCCCACCTACCAGGCCTGCTAACGGCATGGGCGAGCGGCTTCCCGTCAGTACATGTTTCCCCAGTTGCAGGATTGCCTGGCATTCCCAGCTCTTCCTCATTCAGAAAGAGGAACGGAGGAGAACTGGGGGTTGAACAAGTTAAACGTAATCATCCCATGATTAGTACTTGGCTTCCTTCTCTGGCAGAGCAGGGACAAGGAGACTAACTGAAGGAGAGCAATGAATGGAGGGAATGGATTGGAGCAGGTCGTCTTTTCCTTGGCTCTGTCTTCCTCCTCCTCCTCCTCCTCCTCCTCTGCTTCTCCACCTCTTCTCTTTCCGCATTCACACGGGCATTTCCCTTCCCAGACTGCTGTGATGATGTCTAGACACCAAGACTTCAAAGTGAAACCAATTAAATGTTTCACTTTCCGTCTGGTCCAGCTTGCCCTATTGTGGGTTGGAAGGGGAAAGTGAAACTCGCTCGCACACTGTTGTGAGTTTCATTTTAAAATCCAAGTGTGGGAAGCAGAGGACGTCAGGGGTAACTAGGAGATAGAGGCTACTCAGATGACTTTCCAGCAGAATTTAGTGCGGCTGCTGCTGTGTCCAGTCAAACTTAGACGTTACCAAATCCCATATAAGTTCCCACTATTTCTTTATTTTCTTGTCTGACTACATTTGTTTAAATGGACTCTTTCTCCCATGGCATGTTGGAATATTTTTGATTTTGACCCACAGTTATGCAGTCTGCAGGGGCAGAGACAAATTTGTTTCAAAAGGATAGCCATGTAAATCTAGTTCAGCAGGACAAACAAGGAGTCTGGTGGCACTTCTAAAGACTGACAGATTTATTTGTTGCATGAGCTTTTGTGGGAGAAAATCTCGCTTTGTCTTCTGGTGTTTAACAAAGTGGGATTTTTCTCCCATGAAAGCTCATGTGGTAAATAAATTTATTAGTCTTTAAAAGTGCCACCAGACTCCTTGTTTTATTTGAGGAGAGGGACTTGGAATTCAGCCCGCGGTAGTCAAGTGAAAGCAAAAGAGGCATGCAACAGCCTCTGAGGCATTTTTCTGCTAATATATCGATGTTTGATACTGACATAACCACCATCCCGGTTGGCTCTGATAAAGTCTTTAAGGTATTTATTCTCACAATGCCCCAGTACAGTGAGAAATTGATGCTACCCCATTTTATGGCTGGAGAGCTGAGAGAGCGAGGCAAAGTGGAAAGGTATGGAGGAGTGGGAACTTTTGAACCCTGGTTTCCCTACCTTAATGACTGCACCATCCTTACTCTCCAGCACAGCTGAAGTTCAGCATGGGTAGAACTGAGCAGAATTCTTTAAAATTTAATTTTGTTTCAAAATTTCAAGCTCTTTCAGGAAAAAATGAGAACAAGTATCTATCAATATTTTTCTCACATTTTTCATCTGTCTCTGGTCGAGACTCTCTGGGTTGAACCTCTCTGGCCCATCCCAAAAAAGGCTTCTAATTTGTGTTTCAATATGGCTCGTCTCAACCATGTTTTCAGTCAGCATCTCTTGGCCATTTCTATGGAAGGCTAACTTTTACTATGTGTTATCTCTCAGTTTTAGTTATCTTTCTCTGCCTTTGTGTCCTGTTTCTGGATCTGTCTGTGTCACTGTCTTAGACTTTTTTGTTTTTCCAACTTCATCATATTAACTGGTTTATCATGCAGATTCTCACTGTTCTTTTTGCTTCCTTTCTCCCAGACGTGCTTTCTTCTCTGGTTCTTCCTTAACACTTGGTTCATTATTTTTACTTACGTTATTCCCATTCATTTTCATGGTGTTATGAATTCCTTCAGAATTTTTCATGGAAGAGATTTTCCTACCTTTCCTTTCCCCATGAACCGCATTCGAAGGTCTCTGAAGTCCATGAAAGATTTCCACTGAAGTGAGGTCTGGATCAAGACTTAAATCAGGTCTTGATAAATGAATGTTTCTGGTTACCATGGTGACCAGTTTTACTAACCTGTCATCTAGCTCCACTGCAGAAATATAATCCAAGAGTGCCATCTGGGAACCAAAAGTAAAATTGCTGGCACCTCGCTGTGAGCCAATTTTGTCCACCCTGACTTAAATGTCTCCCTCCTTTCACTGCTGGGTACCTCATTTCTCACAATCCTTTCTTTGTCCCCCCCCACCTTTTTCATCTCTCTGTCTGATTATCATTCTCAATAGCTTTCCAGCTTCCCCTTCAAATTCATTTTCTTTACCCCACTTCAGACACTCTGCCCCTTCTATTTCTCATCACCCATTCAGTGAGCTGCTTGGCCCGTCTGCTCGTCACATCCTGCAGTCTCATTCAGTTGTTTTCTGAAGATACTTGCCTCATTATCTTTGGGCTTTGGCCAAATTTAACATAGGGCTTTTGAGGTCTTTGTTTCTCCCACCAGGAATGATAAGTGGTTATCCACTCTCCTGACTCTCCCCTGGGCCAGCCCTGGTCCAGAGGCAGGGCGAGGGAGCGGGATCCGCCCCGTGGGCCAACTCGCCCTGCCCCTGGTGTGTCAAAGTGGTACCCCTAAAGCTGGGCTGCCCCGAGCCGGGGGCCTATTGACTTACGGCTCGAGCCGGCCCTTGTTATCAGTATTGCTGTGTCCTGCATTGAACATCTTCTGGAGATGGCTCATGGTGACTGGTAATTTGGGAAAGATGGTTAATTCCCTCTCAACATCCATCTAGCACTACCTGGGAATGATGGGGAAGGAAATGAGAGAAAAACACAATCACTGGTAGATTTATATATATTGGGATACTTTTACTAGTGGCTAGCTAAAAACAGTAAGTGGCATTTTTCACTCGTTACTAAAACATTTTCTTCAGCACCAAGGATTTCTTATTGAACAGATGTTCCACAGACATGGTTCTTTTAAAAGACATAGCTGACATTAAGTATACATAATTAAACTTAATTTAATTTGAAATTCCATTTAATTTTTCTAATGACTACACAGTCCAGTTTTCTGTGTCTCCCTGGTGGTGGGAGAGTGTCTGCGGGGAGGAGTTTCTAATTTCTGCAGATGGAAGCAAACTGTTCTGTCTCTAAGCTTATCATTGGCAAATGCTTTTTGTCTTGAAGAAAAAGTGAGGGATCTCGGTGCTAGAAAGAAAGTCCTATCATTTTAAATAAGTGTGTGGGGAGAATGAATTACCCATTGAAGGCAAGTTTGTTATCTTACCCAATAATGTATCCCAGTTCACATTTTAGCTAATGTGATCATTAATATCTATGGAGGGTACTTAAATGGGTCCCATTAACACAGTGTCTGAATATTTCAAGATCTTTTAGTGTATTTATCCTCCAAACACTCAGCAGATAGGTAAGTTTATACTGATGGGAAACTGAAGCAACTGTGTTGTTTAAGGGTGTTAAGAATCCACACTCCTGAGCAGCATAGCTGTAGTGACGTAACCTCTTATGTTGTAGAGGTGAGTTTTTCCTACCAACGTAGGACTGCTTGGTGTGTATGCATGCATGCACATTATTAACAGTGTTAATCAGGGAACTCTCTTAGAGGGTCTTCAGTAAAGTGATGCAGCAGAGCAGTTGCTTCAGTTTTACACACAGAGCTGCCGTAAGTGACCTCCATAAAGCCATAAAAGAAACTTCTGGCAGAGCAGATCTGCCAAGTGATAAGCTAACACCCTCACCACTAGGCCATCCTGCCTTTTTAATATTTACTGGTGTGTAAAGCGTTGTCAAAACTAGGAGATTTAGAAGAAAATGAGCATTCTGAGCATGGGCTGTTCTAGAACCAAAAAAAGAAAAAATGAAGCACAAAAAAATAAAGGGCCAACACTTCTGTTCAGGATATAAAAATGACTTCCTTCCTGTAGCTAGTGAAGGGAACAGGATCTGTAGTGTGACCAGAGTTTTCACTGATCGGTGACTTTCCCAGCAGCTGTCACAATGTTATTCTTTTCAACAGCCTCTTTTGTTTTGTTAAGAAATCATTTCAAACATTTCAGCTCTGATCCTGTGAGAAGGAATTAAAGTTTTGGCAGCTGGGCTTCATCCCAGGGAAAAAAAAACCAAAAAAACCTTCTATGCTGGTTAGGCCTTAATTACTTTCAGCATCCCGAGGCCTGCTCAGCCCTGGAGAGAACTAGGCTGGGGCCTTGCTTTCTCTGTGTCTGATGAGTGATGTGCTAAGTAAGTGGAAATGATAATACCATATGACAAAGCAGCTGTAATAGACTTTCCCTGTTGTGAGTGAAGGAACCTTTAATTAGAATTGAAGGTTATTCTTGCTGTGGGATATGGTTCAAAAGGCAATGCAGTTGTCTTGAAGTGTTGTTTTGTGGAATGCTGTTGGCAAAAATGGGCAAGATAATTACTAATGATGGGGGGGGGGCAACCCTTGGACCTATTTGTACTGTACAGCGACTTACTGTGACATGACTAATACCAGAAAAGGGTTAATGGCCAAATGGAGAAGGACTTTTCAAGTTACCATAGTATCATCCTTTTCTTGGTGTCTCTGGAGCCAGCCAAATGATCTAACTGCATTACCAGTCAGTGTTGGTGTGACTCCAATCCAAGGAACGTCATGCCTACAGTGGGCCATGTGGTGGCATTGGAAGAATCACAGAGCTGATGCTCACAGATGCCACATACAGGCTACAGCTTTCTAAACCAGTTGTTCTCAACTTTTTGCAAGTTGCAACACATTTGGCGATGTGTCATGACCCTACTCCCAGCCTACTCTCCATGACACACTTACCGCTGTGTGATGACACAGTAAAGTGTCCTGACACAGTGGTCGAGAACCACTGCTGCTAAAGCATTGTAATGCTATGCAATGTAATTCTAGCTGCACCAGTCCCAGTGTATTCAAGAGACAAGGAAGGGGCATGTAATGTCTCTGGAACCCATGCCCCGAGGGAGTATCGATGGGGACCCTGCCCTGAATGGTATCTTTCCTGAACTCCCATTTCTGGCCTTCACACTATCCCTGAACGTCTCCAAACTCATCATCCAAAGCAAGGTCTCCAGAAACCAGGATCCACTAAGTCAAAGTGGCACCAGACCCTGCCAGAACAACAGATTCAAAACTTGCAGACTCATCTCTAATGCTATAATGTTCAGCACCTCCTGACAACACACCTTTCAAGATCTATGGATCCTACACATGCCTGTCAGATCATGTGGCATTTCATTCAGTGTACTAAATGCTCCAATAACACCTATGTGGGTAAAACCAGGCAATCACTGCATGCTCAAACAAACTCACACAGGAAAATAACAAGACAAAAATGCCCTATGGATCCACAGGTGATCACTCTGTATCTGACCCATCAAAACCTAGATTTCTCATCTTCAAAGGAAACCTGCATAACATTTTCAAAGATGAGCCGAGGAACTTAATTCGACTAGACACTAAAAATCACAATCATAAGCTTTTATGGCTTATTACAAGAGTCTGTAATCCACTAACCCCCCTCTTATTGTCCTATGACTGCAGAGATACTAACCATGCACTCTACCTTCAGTGGTTCCTGCAGTATTTGCTACCTATTCATGCTAAATCAACCTCTTCCATCTTGCAGTTTACTGTGGTGCCAGAACTATCTTTCTCAGACTTGAAGAAGAGCTCAGTGTGGTTGAAAGCTTCTCCCTCACCAAGAGAAGTTGGTCCATCTTAAAAGATATTGCCTCCTCTACCCTTTATTCCAGTCATTCTGCACCTGAAGAGCAAACCTAACGGGAGCCATTTGCTCTTTGTGGTGGTAGTAGTAAGAACAGATGCCAGCTATGTCTTTACCCATTATCAGTCTGACGCTTGTTTGAAACGGGGAGTAAAGATGTGATGCATTTGGGGTTTTCCTTGTCTCTACTTGGGACTTGTGCTGCTGCAGCTATGTCAGTGGCTTTAAATGGATCTACATCACAATATAGACAAGGTACAAATCTCGGCTTTGCAACTATTATTCCTGTACAGAGTATGTGCCAGGAGCATACAACATGCTACCAAATCAGAATAGTAGAGATTTACACAAACTGCACTGAAGTAAATGATGACACAAGATGCAAAGAGGCTGAATCAGTCCCACTTACTCTTCTTTAATGGGTGGGACTGAAGAGCAGAGAAAGCAGAGAGGGACTGGTCTGTGGTTGTGCGACATCTAACTCGTAAATGGCAATTGCTGTGTTTGTGGAGGCCTAGCTTTCTGGAACTTGCTTGCTTTGGAGTGAAACCTCACTATGAGTCACAGTGAAGTGCATCAGAAATACTACGGCAAGATGAGACTTTCTGTACACTTATACTATAAATAGGGTTTGATTTCAGTAGAGTTAGTTGCAAGCAAGTCCTCTTGCATTTCGAACAGGTAGTGCATTCTGGGGGCACTTCTCTGTGAAAGTAGCATGAATTCTAATTTAGATTCAGATTTCAGGCACCTCAACGTTTGGGGCAGTTTCAAACCTGTGATTTTTGGGCTGAGTCCCTTTCTACTTAAAATGGGTCCAGTTTTTGCATGGTTGCAGGATCAACTTTGGATATTTCTCCCCTTATAGAATTGCAGGTTGCTTCCCTTCTGATGTAAGTTAGGGAAGTTTAATTGATCAGTGGGCATAGTAATGAGCTACTGGTGACAGTTGGAGAGACTGCTTAACATTTAACAGGTGCTTACTGATGGAGATGGAGGTCAGAGATCCGCACCTCTTCACTCCTGAGATTCATTCATTAGGTGGAATTTGGCCAGGGGGGAGCCACTGATGGTTGATTTGCAAAAAGCAGCATGGTCACAGCCTCATCCATCCTCTGCTATAGCTGGTTTGGCTGTCTTTGAATGCATGGGGGTTATGGCTTGGCGGTGAGGAGCCTGGTGAAATGAGCCCTGGAAAAAGCTTCGTGGGGTCCGATTTGATTGCATCTCTGGTTGGTTATTCTGAGCTGATTTAAAGATGCAGCGTATGTCTTGGCTTTGACAAGTGAGAAAAGAAAGCTTGGATGATGGGGAACGGGTTACCTAAATGTCAGGGACAGTGGTTCTATAAAGAAAAGAAAAAATAGTGCATTGAAACAAATGCAAAGAACAGGCCATTCTTAGCTATTTTATATGGCAACTAGAAATCGTAGTCAAGTTATGTAGTAAGCAGAATGTGAATATACAGAATGTGAATTAATTTTTATGGTTTTACTTTCAAATTGTTGACTTTTCTCTGTCAGGTGGCAAGGCCCCTCAAGGTTTTCAGCAGGCCACTACCTTCTTATGACAGGCAGTTGGCTGCCCTGCAGATGTTTACACATCGTGCCCCTGGGTCCTTTTCTCCAAGAGCAATCATCTTGGTTCTTGGGGTTTCTTTAGACATGTCACTGCACACCTGCAGGGCAAACAGTAGTTGATCTAACCCCACACTGGCTTTTGCAGAAGTAGAGCTTCTTCTAACTCGTATGTTTTCAGTTTTGCAACCTTAAAAAAATAAAATGTAGATTCCCCCTGCCCCCTCTCCTTGTCAGAGGCCATTTTGTGTTAGGCTGGTGATCTCTTTGCTCTTTCTACCTCACTTGGGTGACTCGTTGCTTTATTCCTGCCATTGTTTGTAAAGAAATGTTTAATCCATGGAGGTTTGAACTGCCAAAGCCATTTTAGCTTTCACCTTTCCCAGTCTGTCTTTCTCTTCTTCTTTGTTTCAAATTAGCACCACTATTGAAGTGTGAAGCCGGCTGGCAGCCAACCAGTAATTACTGTACAATGAATGAGAGAAACATCTGTCTAAGCTTGGACTAGATAACCACTGTAATTGATTGCCGCATCATGGAGTTTGACCACCAGCAGATGGCAAGGGCCAGTTTTTAGTAAGCGATCACAGCGGTGATCCCAGGGACTCAGTATGACTCTTCAGAGGTGAAGTACACCTGTTATGAACTCAGCCATGCCAGGCTCAGCCCCCCCCCCCCTTCCTATTTTTTAAAAAATCCTAAGATCACCTTTAGGTCCCTGGCGTAATGCAGCATATGCTGTTGCTAATCAAGTGCAAGGAGGAAAGAGCTGCTGTCCATGTAAAAGTACAGTGAGACTGTAAGCAGTGGCTCATCTTGAACTGATAATACTTTTATTTGTGGCACCTCCAAATGAATGTGTGTCTGGCAAGCAAGTTCAAATTCACTGTGAAGTAGAAGGATCACATCAGAGACAGGCTTTTAAAAAGCAAATAATGAAGCCATTTGCTGTAGAAACCGTGGTGTCCTACACCTTTGTGATTGAATAGTGTTTCTGCAAATTCACAACTTCTTTTCTCAACTCTGCATTGTATCTTGATGGCACAGCTGACAGAAAGAGCTCTGAGTTCATCATAGTTCATAAATGTTGAGTGTAAAAAAAAAAATCTGTCGTTCTTAACTTGTTAGAAACTTATTTGTGGCAGATCTCTCCTGCATCAAGATGCACTTGGCACAGAAGAAGGGGACATGTCAGGGAGCCTGTAATAGCTCCTAGATTTTCAAACTGCTCTTGTTCTGTCAGAAATTAGAGCAGCGTAGGAACCATATGCCAGCTGAGATTTGCCCCATGGGAGCTCTGTTCTGCTCCATCCCTCCACTAGCACACTCCCTTATTGAGACGGCAGTTGATGTAGGAGCTGGCTTTATATCAGCGGAGAATTTCCCTCTGCCAGCGTGTTCTCAGCTGGCCAGCTGCAGCCAGATCATGTTGTCTTTGTGCTACTGAAGCAATGCAAAGGGGAAAAATGAGGCAGGAAATTTGGCCCAAATAGGCTCTGTTGTTAATGAGACCCTTTGTGAAGAATGGAGTCAAGTCTCTGCTATACTCAGGACTAAGTCAATGGTTATTCCTGAAAATAAGGTTCAGGAGGGTTAGATAGCCAACCAGTAACCGGAGCAAAGAAGAGGAGAAGGTAAACAGCCAGATTGTCTTAGGGAATGCTTTATCAGGCCTCCAGCCCTACCAGGCAGGGCAAATCTCAGACTACCCGTAGTTTCCATGGAAAGCAGAGCTTTCTTAAGCAGATGAATTACATGCAGCCTGGATGTGATTCCTTAGCATGACAGCGGTTCATCTTTCCTAGTCTCCAGTCGCAGGGTTAATTGTTAAGCAATTAGTGCTGCATTTCAAAGGCGATATATGACCAATTATCTAAGGTGTCTGAAGGAATTTCACCTTGCACAATAACCCTTCCTCCCTTCTTTGCTGTGACTCAGTTGGACAGAGTTTTCTGAGATAGCGTGTGAAACTTCAGCCTGCTTCAACTGTGCCGTCTGTCATTAATTCACCTAATAAATCACAGCATTAAGAACAAGAGTCTCTCAAGATTAACATCTACAATCAATTGGGAATTACAACATTGGCTTTCATAGCTAAAGCTGATCATTAAGTCACAGAAAATTTATTACCTTACAAATCTGCTTATAAAAACTTTGTTGACTTGAAGCCTTTGTAGATTGTACTTATTATTATTACTGGATATTCAGGGTTTTCATGGTTGGCCGTTTTTTCCCCCTTTTTTATTTATTTTTTTTTAATACAGCATTTTAAATAATCACACTTACCATGCTCTGAAGTCTCCTTGGATTACAAAACATGACAGCCAACTGCTTGGTGCAGTCTGTTGTTTCTTCGGGAGAATCCTGTTAAGGGATGCATGTTTACGGTGATTCTCTTCTCCTCATGAATCTCAAAATCCATTTAGTGTGTCAACTGATGCATTAAATGTCAGATGGAAAAATATTATTTAAAGAATCTGAACAAATCAATTTTCATTGGTTCGTGCCAGTCAGACTGTCACAGGGGGGCATATCTCCCCCCACCATTGCAGTAGGAGAAATAATTCCATTGTGGGCACAAAAGACAAAGATATTATTCAAAATTTAAAAAAAAAATCTTCGAAGATTAGTAATAAAAAAAAAAAAGGGTGCTCTGCACTACTAAGAAAAGGTTCAGTTAAAGGGACGCACAGTTCACATTGTGTACAATACCTCGGGGCCCAATTCCACAGCAGCTGATGAGATCAGTCATTGTTCAAGAAGGCAGGTGTGTTAGTCGAGTTCAGCAAAACGAACAAGGAGTCTGGTGGCACTTTTAAAGACTGACTAAATTTGTTTTTAAAAGTGCCGCAAGGTTCCTTGTTCATTTTGAGATTAATTAAACTACCCAAGTGCTTAAGGGTAAGCCCCTTCATAAGTGTGCACAGGATCCAGGGCACTGGTCATTTCACTGCAGATTTTGCAGAAAAACCAGTACTGGGTGTAACTTGTGATTATTCTCTACCGATTAAAAGATAGGTCTCCACTCAACTCGCATTTGTCATTAGACTTCATGAGATGGGGGGGAGGTCCTTAATTTTGCACAGCTCTAACTGAAATAGAACAAGGAAGTTCCTACAGTAGCTCACCACAAATTAAACCAAAAGCTGAAATATTTAATAAAAATTCATCATCTTGACTGTATTTTAAAAAAATCTTAAGTTAATATGTTACATCTGTCTGTCACCATGCTTATGTGGCCCTGAGAACAGTGTTATCTCAAAATTTGAAATGTGCTTAAATATGTTGGAAGCATATCTTTTAGCTCATAAATAGATGGAATATCAAGGTTCAAATCTGGGCAAGAATGAGCCTGGAGGTGTGTCACTGTTTTGTTTAATCTGGCCTAGGAATTCCACTCATTTTTCTACACAGCCTCCTCCTGCTCTACTGTCCCATCTCCTTAATAAAGGAATAAATAAAAACCAGAGCTGGGATGGAGGCAGAAACCTGCAAATTAGATGAACAGAGTTTTGGAAGTAGGATTTAGATCCCAGTGCAGTGGCAGCTGAGAGCGTTCGTAGAGGTGATGTCAGCATCTGGGGAGCGTGCCAGTTGAGTGCTATTCATACTGCTCGCCTGCCATGCAGTGTGGCTGGCGAGATTCTCTGGGAGTGAGTACGGGGGGCCACGAGAGAGAATGGCTTGATGAAGAAAGAGGAGAAAAGAAACCCAATATAGAATCCCATTGTGGAGAAGAACAATCTTTGCACTGTGTGGAGGGAGAGAATGGAAAGATCCAACCTGAAACCCACACGCCTCTTTCTTAAGCAACCCTGCCTCTTACCTTGCCAGTGGCACCTCAGGGTTAACGTCCCTTTGCATTTATATGCATTCCACAGGAGTGGAGACAGCAGCAGCCTGCACACTTGACATGGAGAGCCCCTTTGTGCTCCAAGCTCCCGCCTGAGCAGCGGGTCAGCGAGTGAGCAGAGTTTGAATAAGCAGCTCTTGTGTCGTCTTGTGTCTCTTGATCCCTTGAACAAAACCAGCATAGGAAAGGCAGCGAGGCAACGCCAAGGCCTCCTAAATGTCACCGTAATGTCAGCAGTACTGGGAGCAGAGCAGCCTCCAAAGAGCAAAAAAGCTTTGTAATATTTATAGAAACAGAATTTGTTAAAAATATATTAGTTCAGCCTTTTGGAATCCTCCTGCTTTTCGCAACTTTAGAGACTGGGTGGTGGATTGGGGCTGACACTGCTTTCTGCACATTGGGTTTTGGTTTGGGGTTAAATAGTTAAATCAAGTGAATCTGGATCCTGTGAGGTGTAAAAGTGGCAATTTAGTACTTCATGTGCCAGTAATGGATGGGGCCTTCCATACTTTGTAAGTCAAGATGCTCTACAGGCATTGCCGGAATAAACCTCTTTCCAAAATTAAAAAATGAGCTGGGTCAATAGCACATACAGACTGCCTTTCACTTTCCAGGCTATGTGCACGCTAATACAGGCTATTGACCACATCACCGCACATTTTATTGGTAGCCACTGCTATGTTTAAGTGTAACCTGCAACTGTTAGGTGCCCCCACATTCTTGGTCTTTATCCCCTCATCCCCAAACGCGTACACATAGCCTTAAGAAGTGCAGCCATGACCAACCTTACCCAGCAGCAATCAGTAAATTGAAGGACTTAATGTTATGCTCTATATCGTCATCCCAGATAAAGCTGTCACCCGTTGTCCTCTAATCCCCGGGATTGCCATAGCTCCAGTCCGCAGGGTCTGCGCATTTAGCGTTCCATCGCTTCAGCTTTTGGTAGGCAGCTAACCTCCCCACCCTGAAAGAGCCAACAGCATTCTTTGGCAGAGACTCGGTCTTTTTGAATTGTTGCTTGAGATCAACTCCCTGCGCTAGTTATAAGTGACTTTTGGCTGTGGCGCACATCGAGTGCTGTTGATCCGTTTGGATAGGTGTGAATTGTTTACACACACCCATGCGGTCTCCTCCCAACTGTTCTCTGTAACTCTCATAATTCACAGAACCCGCTTGCTCATACCCCTGGCTTGTTGCTTTCCAGATCCAGCACTGGAGCCATGGATTTTTTGGCCAAGAAGGGGCTGGTTTATAAATGTTCTCAGTACAGCACCAAGAGCTACTTGCAGATATGCTGTTAAATGGCACAGTGTAACATCATCTACCACTAGGCGTTTCACTGCCTCCTTTGGTTGGGCAAGAGTCTGGCATTAATCAAATTCTAGTATGCAGCATGGTGCTACAGTGACTTGGGTTTTCTTGGGCTCCAGGTGTCAGAGCTGTGTGTCTTTGTGTGAACGAAAAGAGATCCCAGTCCAATGTATGCAGTCAGGATTACCTGCAGACAGCATCTATTTCTGGAGGAGAAGTAAGTTGGGATCGGGTTTATTTTCAGTTGGGAAGTAGGAAATCATTTCTTTTGTGTTGTGCATCTGCCACTCTGAAATGTTTCTGGGCACCAGATCTTTGAATGATTAGTGGTACTTCCTGCTCCCTTGGCCTGATTCTTTATTGCAGTAAGACTCTTTTAGGCAACTGGCAGCATAGCGACCCTAAAGTGAGTGGAAATGGCCCCCCAAGACTACTGCCTGTTCAGGGACTTGCTAGTGTAGAGCTGAAGTATTGTCTCTGTGCTGGCCCTGCTCCTACCACGGAGGGATGATCAGGGGCATGGCCAGCGTGCACTGTTCACTACAGCGGTTTCCTTTTCACAAGTTCCACAACAGGTCCTGAGACTGCACGTGGCCCTGGCATGTGGGAAATACAGAGTTGGCTTAAAGGCATCTTTGTCCCCTCACCCATTCTCTGCTCCAGGTTCAGGAGCGGAGCCACTAAGAATCAGACGCACCACATGTGACTTTTTCATTTGCTCAGGATGGCTATAGAGGGGATAGATCAGGGGTCTCAAAATACATGGTCCATGGGCCCTATGCAGCCCTTAAAGCTATTTGCTGTAGCCCGCAACAACAGTACTTTTATCGATATTTGTAATATCATTGTATGAAAAGGTTTCAGTGGTATGGCCCTTGGCGTAATGTATCTGTCCTCATGTGGCCCTGTACTAGTCTTCATGCGCCCCGCATGATGATTTGAGTTTGAGATCCCTGGGATAGATGGAGCCACGCTGTTTGTTCGAGTCATTATTGTTTGTAGAGTGGAAGCTTTCATGAGTGCATTATCTTCATACCAGCATTTGAGTGCAAGTAGCAAAAGATATTTTTAAATATCCTTTTATAATTAATTTTAGGATTGGTGGAGAGAAAATTTTGTATTTTTGTTCATCTGATGTAGACCCAGCAATCCTGCCAGTAGCACACAGCATGCAGCAATAGGTGCATGCTGGCTCTGCAATTTTCTTTATTTTACGAGGCTCTTCCTTCCAGTGGGAAAATTACTTTGGGGGATGGGGGGAAGAAGAAGAGGGAGATTAACTGAGTGGTTATCTACCATAGTGCGCTATTGATAGAAAATGTTTTGAGTGTTTGAAGCGCTGTTTGCTTAAATCTGTTACTGACTTGAATGGGTATATTTATTTCTGGCACAAAGTTACTGGTGATGCATAGCACAGCCAGCTACTGCTTTCTCTGTGAATGAACCACTGGACTTGCTTTTCTGTTGTTTGGTCAATAGGCCAACTCTTGTTTGGCTGCAGGTGGTTACAGACAGTACTTCCCTGTGTTCTTTTTAAATCATGAATTTTGAAAGGTGAGACATGAAGAGGTTGAACACTGATGTTGTCAGGAGGGGGTTAGAAATTTCTGCCCCAAAACACCGATGCAGAACACTGACTTCTAGTGCTTGGAGATGGGGAAAAACCAAAACAGGAAGGCAAAGGGATATTTGTTTTTACTGTTGCCCTGGCTGAAAAAATTCCATTTCATTGACTCATTAACTCACAGAAATATGTGAGAAGTCTTGTAATAAAGGGTCTGTTCTCCTGCAACCTGGGAGGAAACTATTGGATTAAATAAATCTTACAAATGAATGCAATGAATTGTTTGGCGCTGCACAGGGATACATTAATCCATGTACGATTTCTCCCCAGCTTTTTGTGTAAGTGCTAGCAAATTGCACAGCAAATGGGGCGGGGGGGAGGCACTTCACCAAATGCATGTGAATTAGACTCCAGCCTGCTTGCAGCAAGCATCACATCTTTTTGTGGCCTTAATCCTGCAGTGTAAAGGGCCTCCTAAAGTCCTGGTGAAGTCTCGTTACAGGATTGATGCCTGTGTTTGTACAACACTGAGCATGATGGCTATGTTCAATAAGTAACTCCACTTCACGCTGTTGTGACAGGCTGGGAATCAACTCCCGTCATTTTGGAGTTCTTCGCACAAGACTTATGTGCTCCATTCATATTGCAGAGCATGTGATCCAGCTGAATGATTTTAAAAAACAGCAAGAGAGATTGAGGAGATCTGGATTTTAGCGAAGATGTCTTAGAACAAGATCCTGTGCCTCAGTTTCCCTCTCTGTGATACAGTCTACCTGTCTAGGGTGATGTGAGATTTAATTAGTGTCCTTGAATAGAAGGTAGCGTAAAGGAGCTTAGAGCATCTTGGTATTGTATGAAGAAAGTGAGTGACACTTCTTGACTTTCTCTGTCTGTTTCCACCCTAAAGATTTTAACTGGATTGGATTTTTCCGAGCCTACTGGAGATAAACTATCCAGGAGTAGAGAATCGACCAGGAAGGCGATGTCTCTTTAAACCAGCAGCTGCTGCCAAGGCCTGGATGCTGTGGTCACTAAATCATTTAGAGCTGTGCTGTAACTGAGTGCTTCCAGCACAGACTTTTGTTGCTGTCACACAGTGGGATCTGGAGGGGTGCCAGGGCTGCAGGCGCCTATTGTGTGAGAAGGCCGCACATCTGCAATGGAAGGCAAATGCCGGATGTCAGCTGCCTGAATAAAACTCTTCAAAAGTGGGTGTTGTAAGGGCCTGAAAAGAGGGCTCTGAGGTTTTTCTTTATGGTGCAGCCTGGTGGTTCAAGTTTCAGGCCATGTTTTGAGTCTTTGATAGTCCCATATTTAACTTTCCTGCAAGCTTTAAAATCTTTTTTTTTTAAATTTGAGTGGCAGGATTGTGGCAGTGAGGGCAGAAGAACCAGAATTGTTATAACTTTAAAAGACTGCAACAGAAGGCTCTATTCACTTCTTGATGAAGCAGGGCTTTACGTGTATAAATCCCCCCATGTCCTGAGAGGTGAAAACTGAACGATGAATAGTGAAAAGACTCCTCCATTCTGTGCCTTCTGTCAATACGCAGCACCTGATGTGGCTGTGACTAATTGGGAATCAGTGGACCTCCCAGGTTGGGCAGATTGGGATGAATTTCTGCTCTTCGTTTCACGAAAGCTTCACGCACAAGCAGCAGGGGTCTCTTATTTATTATGGCTTTCTATTAATTTTTAAATCTTTGGTTCAAATGTGTATAAACGTTTAGCCCACCACAGCAGGAGGAGGTGGAGGGAGATGAGTCATTTCTAGAACAAATAATAGAAATAACCAAAACACAAGACCTGGTAGCGAAAGGGGGCACTTAATGTAGAACAAAATGTATCACAGGACCAACCTGAGGGTTACACGACTTGTTACGGCCTGCCGTCTAAACACGGAGTCTAATCATAATATCTAAGGACCTTGCCAGCTATCTAGCCACCTTATAGTCCATTCATCCAACCCATGCCTCTTTAACGTGCTGGTAAGAATACCATGGGACACAAAATTTCAAAAATCCACCCAGGTGGAGATTAGACTATCAAAAAAGAGGTCATGCTCAGGAAAATCTGGGTATATAGTAACCGTATCCTTTATGACCTCTCTAATGACCTGCGAATCAAAAAGGAATCCTACAAAAAATTAAAACGTGGATTAATTGCTCTGGAGGAGTACAAAAGAAAAGCACAAGCACATTGGGACCAACTCAGAAAAGCTAAGGCACAAAATGAGTTATACTTGGCAAGGGACATACAAGGCAATAAGCTGGAAGGAGCACATTTCAGAATAGAAAAAGAACACGTTAAAGAATATTGCAAGTATTCGAGGCAGCAGAGGCTGATGAATTTTATCGTGGAGTACTTAAGGAACGCTGAAGCAATCTCAAAATAGTTAGCGATTATCTTTGTGAACTTATGGTGGACAAGTCGGGTCCCAGAGAACTGGAGAAGAGCAAACGTATCTCTTTTTAAAGGGGGGCAAAGAGGACCTCAGGAATTATAAACCTATCAGACCTACTTGGAGAGATACTGGAATAAATGATTAAAATCTGGGAGTGCTTTGAGGATAATAAGTAATAGCCAACATGGATTTGTCAAGAACAAATTCCTTTTTTTCGACAGGATTACTGGCCTAGTGGATAAGGAGGAAGCTGTGAGAGTGAGTAGCTTGACTTTAGTAATGTTCTTGACACAAACCCACATTATATTCTCATACGCAAACTGTGGTCTAGGTGAAATTACTGTAAAGAGGCGCATAACTGCTTAAATAACCGTACTTAGTCTAGTTATGGTTTGCTAACAAATTGGGAAGATGACATTAATGAGATCCCACTGGGTACGTGTGGGGGGACATGTCTGCTGGGCTTGGTAACACTCAGTATTTTCATTAATGATTTGGATAATGGAATGCAGCTTATGCCTATAAAATTTGTGGGTGACACGGAGATGGAAGGGTTTTGAAGCACTTTAAAAGACAGAATTAGAAATTAAAAGAACCTTGAGAAATTAAAGAACTGATCGTAAATCAGCAAGATGAAATTCAGCAAGGACAAGTGCAAAGTACTATACTTAGGAAAGAAAAATTAGTGCACAGCTGTAAAATGGGGAAGGATTGGCTACAAAATTAGTGTACCACAAACTAAGTGTGCAGCCCCAGAAAACAAGTGTAGTATTCTGGGATGTGTTAACAGGGAAGTAAAACATGGGAGTAAATTATTCGACTCTATTCAGACCTGATAGAGTAGTGTGTCCAATTCTGGGCATCAGAGTGATGTGGTCAAAAAATTATAAGAGCTTTAGACTCCTGATTTAGGAGGGAAGGTTTAATAAAGTGAGCATGTTTGAGGGGGGAGATGATTGAGGGAGGACCCTGAGAAGTTTTCAGATATGTAAAGGGCTGTTACAAAGAGGGGGGTGGTCAACTTTCTCTGTGTGCAACAAAAATAAGACTAGAAGTAATGGGCTTAACATGCTGCAAGGGAGATTTAGGGTATCGATTAGGAACATTTTTCTAGCTATAAAGGTTAGTTCTGGAGAGTCTTCTAAGGGAGGCTATGAAATCCCCGTCACTGGAGAATTTAAGAACATGTTAAATAAACAAGGTAGGGATGGTCTGGGTGTACTTGGTCCTGCCTCAGTTCAGGATCTGAACTAGATGACCTCTCGAGGTCCCTTCCAGCCCTACATTTCTATCATTCTGTGTATTCCACCAGGGATGGCTTTGCATCAAGAGCAGGATGCTTATTAGAAGACTTTTACGTGTGTGCACACACCAAGTCATGTATGTCTTATTAATGCAGTTAATAAACTTAAAGCAATTCTTCTATTAAGAAAATACATTGCAGTAGTTCCCCGGGAGCTGAAAGGAGGGTTAGGATCCAGGGTGCTAGGTGCTGTACAAACACATAACTGGATGTGTTCCTTGCCCTGAGTCAAATACATTAAACATTTTTTAAATGAAAAGGTGTGTCTCTGCAAGGCGAAAGAAGTAATCTGAGGAAATGGAAGAGCTGTTGCCTTCCTCTATTTAATTTTGAACCTAAGATTTGGAGGGAATATTTTTAGTGTTGCATTCTCCCAATAGGTGTTTATGCTAGGGACATGCAAATGTGCCTAGAAATTTGACAGGTACATAATGTAAATTGAAATAATAAACAGTTTCATCATCTGCTACACGTTCAGTCTGCTACGTGTTCATCACCAGCTACATGTCCCGTCTGAAGTGTTTTAGAAATTGGTTTAGCACTGAAGGAAAGGCGCATTGCTTCTGCTCACTGTCACAGGCAGCTTGAAGATTACACAAGCCTTATCTTAGGGGGCGTGAGGTGAGAAGGACAGGAGTTTGTGATGTATCTCCTTAGAACTACACAAAGAGGAGGGAGCAAACCTTACAACTATAGTCGATAAACTCGTCTTATTTTAGTGCACTTATGTCTTCTGTTAAAATGCTGCTGGGAGTTGTTTGTATGCATAGAATAAACATCGGATCCTAAGCTGTTTGTGGCAGGGACACTCTGCTCTATGTTTGGGAGAGTGCCTGTCCCAGTGGGGTCCTGAGTCATAACCTTGGCTTGCAGTCCTATCATTCTCTGAATAATAACAATAATAAAAAGTTTTTCTAATCACCTTGGGAAGGCTGAATTTAGAAGTGAGGTTTTCCGTTGTAATTCCAAACTTTACCAATAGAAAAATACAAAAAGAACAAGAAACATTTTTATAATCACTCTTACCCTGTTCGCCCACATCCCCCAGGTTCTGGTTCATGGAATCAAAGCTTTCTCTGAGTTTTCAGACCAGCTGCTTCTCTCTCTGGGGAATATTGTAGGAAAACTCACTGGATTTATGAAACCACTTCCTTTTTGGATTCTATTAGCAATATACTTGGAAACACAATTGATTTCCTAAAGTTAAAAATAACTCTGTTATCATCTCTCACCTGTTTCTCATTCAACTGATACAGTGAATGATTAGAATGAAAACTCAATGTGAAGTGTAAAAGTGAGTTTTTAAATAGAGTAATGATGCAAGGCCTGTTAAATCCAGCTAATTGCCTTTCTTCATTGAAACTTACTGAGCCTTCGTTTTCTCTTGCCATAATCAGTCTCCTCAGTGAATAAAAGTGCTGAATCAAAAGTTTTCGTCCTTATCTTTTCTAACCCAAGGTGAGATAGTTTGGGGTTCATTCGTCCAGCACTTCCAGGGCATTTCAGACGTTTCCAGCTACTGAGTATTCTAGGAGGTAAATCCTGGTCTTGCAACCCAAGTTAGTTCTTCACCAATCTGTTCCTATTTAAAATATCTAATTTGGACTTCAAGATTTAATAGATCTCTATATAGAGCAGTGAGTTTCCTCAGTTTCATTGTAATTTAGCCCCTCAGCCAGTGCTCAATGAATAGATTGGATTCCAGTTACTCTGGTAATATTTCAGTGAAAAATACTCCAACTCATCTAATTCAATTATCTCTACTCACCATGTATTTCTTAGCCTCTCTTTGTCCTCAGCTTCGTCTAATCACATAGTTTTAAATCACAGGTTTATGGCCCCTATGCTTTATCGTATAAAATCTATAGTCTGTGACTCAGTTCTCTGGGTTTTATGGTACTTTTTTTTGCTCCCTCATCAAAATTGCTAAACCTTTTCAACGTAGTGGGCAAAAATATCATTCCACTATCTTCAGCTTCCTCAGGTCAGGGTTCAAAAAGGATTCTTTTTCTTTGGGGGTTGCTCCGATGGGGGATAAGTGCCACTAGAGTGCAAAAATGGTGGCCGGACTTTTGTTGGAGGAACTGTTACGGTTCTTTGAATATCCAGGACTAAACGTCACATTGTCCTCCAGAATGAGGAAGACTGCTTGCGCTTAGCTCGTTGTCATTTCTCTCACTCCACCAGCCGCGTGGTCAGCTGTACAATCACCTTTGGGCTATGCCAGACCTTACTTTGCCTTGCTTGTTAAAGATAGGTCCACCTCTGTCCTGAAGACACGTTGAAGCATTCCCCCGTGGTACCCAGCCCTTTAGCCACTGAATTCTTTCAGAAATTGCAGGACCGCTGTCCCCAGTGAAACACTGTACAGCGTGAATGATTCAGCACGGAATCAGCTACGTGTATAATACGTGGCACTGAGACATATTTAGAGTGAAAATGATAAGTTCGTCGTCAGAGATTCAAGAACGTAAATAGAGATAATGGAATTAAAAGGGTCACGCATAGAACAAACACACATGATTTTTAGATAGTAAACTTAACGGGCTAATCTTCTGTCTAAAGAAGTTTATCTCAATGTATATGTCCTCAGCACCTTTTTGCAGCCAAGTCGGGTTGTGATCCTGTTAATATGCGTACTCTGCTTACTTTCTTGGTGCAAGATAAAGTGGTGTCTCTTTATATTCAGTTGCTATCCTCATTGTCTGTTGTCAGGGACAGTAAAATTCCCCCATTGCTTTTTTTTTTCCCCCCGAGTCCCACTTCTTCCCCCATTTGGTATGTAAATAAGGCTTCCACTGGTTTAGCTCTCCCATTGCTTTATTTACCTGCTAACTGTGAGATAGTGAATAAATATCTTGTCTGTCAGAGAATCTGTTTGACAACTCTACAGGACAAGTCTTAATACAGATTTTAAGAAGGTATTTTCAGCATGCACACTCCATTCCTTATGAAGTATCTGTGCTTACATTTCACAGCGATATTAATGTCCAGCATGGCCCTTTAAAACTCATTTAAAACTTCACCTTGTATTCTTTGATGAACCAGAATGTGCATACCAGGACCAGGGTAGTCTGGTAACCCCCTTGCCACTTTTCACTGAGGAGGCTCATAGGTCAGTGGAACAAAATAAACGGCATTAAAAGTGGAAGTCTGTGTTCTGGGATGGAGATGGCCACCCCAGAGAAAAGGGTCTAAGATATTATCTTGACTGGTGTGGTATAAATGCTTAGATATATTTGCATAAAATTAGGGGTTTAACACCATCCAGACATGACCCTGTGAATTGTTGGAACCCATCTTCCAGTAGTGCATAACACAGGGTAAGTGGTTGGGGGGAAGATTGGTGGCTGTTTCTTCAGAGGCTCAGAATCCGCAGGCTGAAAGTAATGCATTTCTGCAAATATAGGCAGTGAGTTCATTAGCTGTTTGCCTTCGGTTGTGAAAATGAACAATACAATATTAGCAATGTTTAATTTTTGGTGCAGTGCAAGGGATGAGCACTTAGCTCATGCTTTGTCCATTAATGTCATGGAGAGTTGTCTCTCTCCAACTGTTGCCACTCATTCTGCATGTTAATAACCACTTGAAAAGAGATTGGGAGTTGCCATTTTAACAGTATTGGATGTAAATACTGTTGTTCCTCTCTCAAATAGCTAAAGCCAGTTAATGATTGTAAATTGAGTAAAACTGACTGTATAAAAATGTTTCAAGTCCATTCTGACCTTGTGAATCATGTGGTTTTTTGCTTTTTTTTGTTTTTCCTCCAAGTGCAAAGCTGGTGTGATGTAAACAGGAGTGCTTCAGAAATAACACTCATTAGCAATTAGCAGCTATAAATTTGACTGGTATATGTACTGAATGCTACTGAATTTGACAGTGTATTGCAGCAAAAGTTGTATGATAAATATTTAACTGTCTGATCACCTAGTGCTATGACTATAATATTAAGTAAAATCTCTAAATAGCATGCAAATCTCAAAACCATTTGGCTTATAATATACACACTCATCATTAAGGAGAAAAGTTTCACTTCCAAGTGTATCACCTCTTCCGATGCTATATAATTCAGCATGTCTGAAATACTAATGTCACTATGAAATGTTTGTAATATTAAGGCCTTCATTTTTTAATATGCATTTCTGTTTTAAATATCAATGTTTGAAGCAATCAGAACTACCCAGCTTTGTGTCACAGGCGCCATACTGCTAACAGTTTAGCGATTCCCATCCACTTCATGAGGCAGGGGCCTGTGGTTTTGCAACACGGATATGTTGGGTTGTATCCCAGCTGCCACCCTCAAGTGCAGGATAGCCATGGTGTGCAGTCACACAGTACTAGGAAGCTCAAAATTTATCACAGTGCAATGTGCTGTTCTTTTTTGCAATACAGGTTTTTTTTAACATTGGAATTTCTGTGGCAGTCCTACTCTATCAGCAATTAGCATCTTAACTGGCGTGTTTCATTTGCGATACACTGGACTTCTGTGTGCTTGCTGATAGACTGCAAAAACATTCCCTCCTTATTTTAGGGTTTGCTTCAAAGACCACAGAAGTCAGTAAATATTTTTCTGTTGAGGTCGATCGGCTTTGACTCACACCTTTAATGTTCCATTGAAATTTACGTGAGTGATTTTAGTAATGAATTCTAAACAAAATGATTTTTCATTCATACAGTAGCATTAAGAATGAGGTGTTACGCTCAGCTTTCCGTGTTTTACCTCCATGCTTTGTGTCGCAGGGTTGCCTAAATGTTCATTTTTATTTATTTGCTCTTAATATCTTTCATCAAAGCTTCCTGCTGTTTTTAATCTGCTGAATTTTGTGTTAATACTGTATTTTATTTCTTTTTGGTTTCCTTTGTGGGTTTTTTTATTGGCTTTAATCTCAGCAGGATAGTAGGTTTTTTTTTTTTTTTGTTGCATTGCGATAGTGTATCTTGAGGAAGAACCCTCTTTTTAAACAGATGAGAGCACCAGCATTATCCCATTAGGTACATGGTTTGTTTATATAATGCTTTTCTTAGAAAGATGCCACAGTACTTCACAGAGGTGGGCAAGTATTAAGATCTCCCTTGTAGCGTTAGAGAAAGAGGCACAATTTAAGTGACTTGCCAAGGGGCTTGTGAGATGAGACTGGAGTGTTGTTCTGTTGACTCCCAGTCTCACACTTTTAACCAGCAGACTACATTGCCTGCAGGCTTATTTTTATTTAAATTTAGTTCTACGTGACCAGAGCTGCTATTACATAACACTGAACAGTGTTTTCAGGGTCCATAAGAATGGCAACCAATTGCTGTAACATTTGTCACTTCTTTCTGATTTTGAGTTAGAAACAGACCTTCTTTAAAAACAAACAAACAAAAAAAACCCAGCAAGGCTGTGACGCTGCAGCAGGAAGGAACGGTGATGCTAATATTTCTTAGTCATTAGCTGCTTGTGAAGGAAAACCTAATTATTACCACTTAAGATGGGAGATGCTTTATCACCAGCTTGGTTTTCTATAGAGTTTGTCTAATTCCCTGATCGATTTTTCTCAACATTGAATGACTAATGAGTCCCGTTTTATAGGTCATTCTTAATATTGTACATGGACTGCATGCAGCTGCAGTATATCAGGACAAGGATATGGAGGCGGACGGGAGGACCAGGGAGCCAATTTTGCTGAGGTCACAAACTGAAATGCATTTCGATGGCTTCTCTCTGTTCCCCAGTGAGTCACAAAAGCACTGCACAGCATGGTCGTATTTGGCAAAAGAGACGGTTTCCACTCAAATACAATTATCTTTCCTAAGCACGAAAAAGCCAGGACAGTGCATTCATGAGGGAAGTCAAATGAAATTTGTTGTCTCTGCCACTTAGCAGGAGCTGCTCGTCCCAGAGTACTGGAATTTACAAATTACTGTGGAAAGAAAACAACCGATGGGACATTCTTAAGATTTAGGGTGCATATGAAAAATCTCCTTGGCATGCCTTGCAAATTCAGAACTTATTTCCTTTGAGACACTTTTGATGCTGCCTGTTTTATTCTTCTTTAATGTTTTGCTTGCATCATCTTGTCTGTCATCATTTCATTGTTTGTGGCTTTTTGTGGGCAGTCTCAGCTGGGTTAGGGCTCATTGCCACTGGCCTGATGTCTGTGGTACTGAATACTAAGCTTTCTGGGTTCAAAACTGGGTAGCCATTTGCTTTGATTTTGCCTTAATTCTCCTGTGGATTATAAACAGTATAATTTAGCACTGGCTGAATTCATGAATCAAATTATACCCTTGACTGTTTTAAACGGAGAGATTCAGCTATGCTCTCATCCCGAGTAAAGCACCTGTGGTGGCAGGATGTTTTGTGATTCAGTGACACAGGGAGTTGCAGTTGGAACTCTGCTATGGATGAATGTTTTTGGTTAGTCCCCTGTGCTTCCACATCATCTCACCCATTTTGTATTGACTCACATCCTTTTGTTCTGAGAAGCCTGCAGATTTTTTCTTCCCATCAGTTCAGTAGAAGAGGGTTGCTAGTATATAAGCTTGTCTTTTTTTCTCTCAATAGTTAGTTGCTTATGAAACAAAGGTTTTTATCTGTTCAGCTTCATTTAGTGCTTTTGGTTTAGCAGAAATACTTAAGTTTCTCACGACTGTTTTGTTTCACACTAAAACTTCTGTGCTGCATTTTGACGTGTGAAGTCATAGCACCATCAGAATTCCATGTAGGTATGACTTTCTGCCTATTAAAAATCACTTTAGACTATCCAAGTCCAAAACAGAGGCCTTTAGAACTTACACCAAACAAAAAAAAAAAGTGAATATTTTCAGTGGTCCATGATCTATTAACAGTAAAACAGCTAGATGCCCCAATTATAAACTGCTTTGTGAACTTGGATGTAGTAGCCTTTAGTAGGTTGGAATGAGGGTTTCGTTAAACACATCATTTTAAAGAGCCTGGCAAATGTGCAGTAGGAAGTGAAATCCCAGGAAAACTCTCAGCTTTAGGAAGTGAAATCCTAGAAAAACTCTCAGCTTTATCAGAAATTTGTCGGCTGTTCACTACCTACTCTGCCTAGTTCATATCAAACTAGTCAATTGTGTGCCAAGTAACAATAAGAAAACTGATAGTTCTGTCAAGAACAGCTAGCTGTCTCTCTTTGCAGTTGTTTCTTGTACTGCATTATTTACTACTGAGATTAACACTGTGTATAGAGTAAAAATTGTCACAGCCATTGTGCGTGTAAACTAGCAGTAGGCTAGAAAGGAGGTCTCAGAAGTGTTAGTGGAATGCTAAGGGGAAGACTTTTCATTTAATTGGTTTTATCTATGGCTCCAGATTTATTCATTCTTGTCTTTATCTGTAGTTTAACAAATAATCATTCTCCATAATTTGACACATTATATGGCTGAGTAATTATGGTCTAATTATGGAATCCCTTCACTGCAAGGTATGTTTTCACAAAAGGTCCAAGCCTTTGTTAACTGCAGACACATTTCAATTGGATCTTTGTTCAGATTACTTTCTCTTTTAAAAGCTCTCAATACCAGACAAGTGTTAGTTTCATAATAGCATTTCTGATGATTGGAGTGGAGGGAATTGGATGGGAGAAGGAGAAGGGGAATGAAAATATTACAGGGTATTTTTCCATCAGCCAAAAAGAGAGAGGTTGGAGTTTTCAAAAGAGCATAGCACAAAAATTCCAGTGAAATTCAGTGGGAGTCTATTAGGACTTTTTTTTTTTAAAAATCTCAGACTAAATAGGCTGAAGTATGAAGTGAGTCAGGGCTTGAAACGGTTCTTCACACCATATGTGCTATTTTCCCTTATTCATCCTGTCTTAGATTTCCTGTTAGTATCAAGAAAGTACTTAGAGTTTGATGATGTAGCAATCAGATGAAAATGAGAATGATTCAAGTGTGTCACAGTCCTTCCGAAAATGAACCTCCGTGGCTGATGCTTAGAATAAAGAAATTGTGTTATGACTAGGGAGTTAAAATGTAATGAGACCATACGTGCTCAATAGTGACCACAAGTTATTTATGTGGTTCTCTCGTAGAGTGTCTGAAATGTTTTTGAACATAAAAGTGGCCATATTAGGTCAAATCAATGATCCACCTAATCTAGGATCCTGTATCTTGACAGTGGCCAACTCCAGGTGCGTCAGAGGGAATGAACAGAACAGATAATCATCAAGTGATCCTTCCCACTCACTATTCCCAGTCTCTGGCAAAAAGCAATCCCTGTTTTTAAACACACTGTCTATTAATTTCATTAGATGATTCCTAGTTCTTGTGTTATGAGGAGTAGCTAACACTTCCTTATTTACTTTCTGTACACCAGTCATGGTTTTGTAGACCTCTATCATGGGCTTCCTTAGCCATCTCTTTTCCAAGTGGAGAAATACCCATCTTATTCATCTGTCCTCATGTGGAAGCTCTTCTATACCCCTAATCATTTTAGTTGCCCCTTTCTGTACCTTTTCTAATTCTCATGTATCTTTTTTGAGATGGGGTAACCAGGTCTGCACATAGTATTTAAGATGAGGATGTACCATGGATTTATGAAGAGCTGGTACAATATTTTCTATCTAATCTATCTGTTTCCTGATGATTCTCAACATTGGTTCTTTTTTAGATGTTGCTGCACACTGAGTGAATGTTTTCAGAGAACTATCCACAGTGACACCAAGATCTCTTTTTCTGAGCACAAGCAGCCAGTTTAGACTGTGTCGTTTTATATATAAAATTGGGATTATGTTTTTCAATGTGCAATACTTTGCATTTATCAACACTCGGTTTTATCTGTCATTTTGTTGCCCAGTCACTCAGTTTTGTGAGATCCCCTTATAACTCTTTTCACTCTGCTTTGGACTGTTTTTGGTCTAAGGCCAGTCCCTAGTGAACAAGTGTCAGTTGTTGATGCTTTCCTGAACTGCGGCCTTCTATTGTATTAATCCCATTTGTCGTCTTTGAGTACTGTTTCCTCTTTGTTTCTGTGCTGGTTGTTTCCAGTAGTCATACTGCTTTAATGTTTCTTTAGGTGACATTTTCCCTGGTTTGCATTGGCATACTTTTGTGGCAATATGGAAGGTCATTGTTAAAGAGCCACTCAGGCTGTTACCAGTTGTTTCACCTGATAGTTATTGGCATGCCAAAGAAAGTATGTGTGGATTGCCAGCCGTTCTCTTCTAATTGAAAGAAAAGGCTGCTCAAAGATGCGTGACTAGTGTATAGATTGCAATATTTTATACAAAGTAAGGTAATGTATTAGATAACATGCTATTGTTTAAACATAACTCTGAATGATGTGTCCTGGTTCTGTTAAGTTGTTGTGATGTTAGGCTCTTGCATCTATTAATCCTGGACCTGTTATGAAATGTTGGACATATTCCAAAACTTTTAATTGGGTGCTGTGTTTGTTGACAAATCAGGGCACATAGCTCACTGTTTCCACTACACACGGTACTGACATCATAAATACAAGTTTCTAACTGATTCAGCTTTCAATTCTGACTTTATTGAATGGTTTATGGCATTGTTCAGAGTATGCAGAGATCCAGACGTAGAGAATTCTTTCATTATTAAAAAAAAAAAATGGTGCAGCATGTCATCCAGTAAAGGTGCATTGTTGAATAATGGTGGAATTGACTCCAAGGTAGATTCATGTTGCTTCTGGTTGTTTATTCTGCTATGTTTTTTAGTTGGAATTGGGCATAAGCATCAAGGAATAGAATTTGGGCCACTGCATAAGTACTATAAATACATCAGAGAAAAGGCCCTCAATGAAATATTAATTTCCTTAAGATAATTCCCCAGCACTGCTGCCATTCAATGGTAGTATCTTCCATCTCATCAAATAACTTGCCAGTCTTTTGTCTTAGATCAAAGTAGCTTTTTGGAGGGTGCGTGATGAGTTGAACTCAATTTGCTTGGAGGTTAGCATGGTAAATTGGTGTTTGGTTTTCACTGACCTGTGCAGTAATATCTTTTTGTTAGCAGAGTTGTTATAGTATACAGGGTCCCATGATCATTAATTTCTTGTAAGCAGTTGTTGGGGGTTTTTTCTTTTCTTTTTATGCACAGTGCATGCTTACAAACACATCACATGAATATCCAGCTTGTCCACTTTCCTAGGTAAGACTAAGTCTTGTGGTAACAAATTTGATGTCAGCCAGTTTTGGTCGGTCTGTTCTAGTCTGACTTTTATGGTTTTTTAATTAGTGTTAGGCTGTCAGCAAGGTATTTTCACCATTATAATTGCTTAGGAACAGAATGTTGCTACTGAGACATAGCTGAAGGATTAAAAAATAGCACTTTGAGGTAAATGCCTAGGAAACTAGCCACTGGCATTGGATTGGCTGGGTAGAATCACTTCTTTTTCCCCCTCAGCATCTAGCTGCAAATTGCATAAGATGGTTATCAAAACAGTGTATTCTAGCTACTTATGTGCCCCACCATTATTTTAGTATCTGAGCCCCTCACAGTCTTCAAAGTATTTATACTCTCAACACCCCTGTGAGACAGCAGAAGTACTGTTGTTCCCGTTTTACAGATGGAGAACTAAGGCACAAAGAGGCTAAGTGAGCTAGCCAAGGTCACAGAGGAATTCTGTGGTGTGGCAAGGACTTCAGGCCTCCAAATCAGAGTCTACGGCTCTATTGAGTACTATCTTTCTTTTCTGTTCTTATGCTTCCAAATTTGGACTTTCAAGAAGCACAATTAGTTGTTTTTTTTCAGCATTATTGTTTTCTCTGGGGCCCGACATGACTCTTTTGGCTATGTTATGTATTTTGATCCACCATGGTTGGTTTTTACCAGATAGGTTCTGATCCTGCTGCTGACGACTCATGTGACTAGCCTAAAGCATATGAACAGCCCCTTCATTCAATAAAATGACACTCCTGATATGTTATAGGTTTTGGGACAGCGATTGCCCTTCTGTTTTCATTGTACACCCACAGCACAGTGAGGTCCTGATCCATGACCGGGGCTCCGAGAATCAGGAGAAGATGTAACAAGGGAGGGAAGAGGCCTTTTTTGAGAAGCTGTGTTTGCAATTTAGCACATGGGCACCATTAGAAACTTTGAAACAGGACACTTGAAAATAATGCTTTCTAGTTCCATTGATAATTGCGGGATACTGAGGGCTTTCAAGAGAGGCAAGGCGGGTAATGCAAAATATATTGCCACAGAAAAAAGCTCTGAACTGTCTCTTGTAAATAGTGACAATTTACATGCATACCCACCACATGAAAAATAAAGGCATTTTTCCTCTAAACATGTAGTTGCAGGTGGCCTCTATGAATAACATTACAGTATATATTACCTTGTAATTGCTACCTGTCAAAACTACATTGTATTATTAATATAAAGCTAATAGTTTTATATGGTTTTAATACTGCACCCCCTCGTATTTTGTCCAAAACCTCATTTTCAAGTGTAAATGTGTTTCTTCCTCCTTCTTGTCCATATTTGTCTCCCTTGCATCGAATTGGTAAAAGCAATTGCTTAGAACATAAATAAAATTAGTGGAGCAGTAAAACGAAAGAAACTGTGTTCTGCTAAATCTTCTCAGTCACAGATCGCTATTGCTTTTTTTTTTTTTTTAAGAAGACTTTTTTGGAAACAAAGAAAGCATTGTAAAAGTACCGTATATCATCACCCATAAGCCAAAAATTTTGTGCCTGAAAATTGGCTTCAAAACAGGCTCTCGGCTTATACTCAAGAGAATACGGTAGACAGCCCCTCCCAGGAGTTTCCCAGACGGCGCAGCAGGCCGGAACCCCACTGTTGCCGGGCGGCCATCTTGGGCAGTCGGCCGGGGCTGGGCCTGGAGTGAGGAGGGGACCCTGGCGTCTGGAGCGGCCACGTAAGGGGGCCTGGGGGGGTCGGCCTGGACGTTGAGGGGGGGTTCAGGGAAGCGGCGGCCGGGACCGGGGGTTGGGGAGGAGAGGGCAGAGCAGGGGGCAGCAGGGGTGAGGAATGGACAGCGGGGGGGGGGAAGCAGCCGCAGAGATTTTGGGGTAGGGAAGCTGTCAGAAACTCCAGAGGAAGGCAACATCCGTGGGTGGGGGATTAGGGGCCAAGGCCAAAAGGGGACCTCGGCTTATACCTGGATCACCAATTTTAGCTTCTTTTTCGGGCTCAGAATTGGGGGGTCGGCTTGTGCCCGGATTGGCTTATACCCGATTACATACGGTAGGTCTGAACCAAGTTGTTTATGCACTGTTTCAAAAGAGAAGTGCATCTATGTGCATTCTTAGGCAAAAATGGTAGCTCAGTTTTTATTCCTGATCTGGAGTGAGATTTTTCCCGTGGCAGTAAGCCCAAGTTTTTGTAGAGAAATGTCCTCTTTGGAGTGAGGGGAGTGATTTGTACCCTCCCAACCTATGGTTTTGCCCCAGTCTGCTGGAAATTCACCATGTTTGTATGAAAATGTTGCCAAGATTTTTTGCAGCAAGTTGACCAGGTGGCTCTGAAAACTGGTTTTCCATTTTGCAGTAATAACAGTGGAGATAAAAATGAAAAAACAATTGGGCACCAGAGAAATATGACCACACACACAGTATCTTGTGATTTTTTCCAGTTGTGAGCTATAGCTGACGCTTTCAGCAGAAACTTTGAGGCCTGCAGACCAGAGGTGAAAAGTGGTAGCCAGGCCAATTTCCGACATTGTTTTGCAGCTTCCTCTGATAGGTTGAGCAGCTTGTTTGCTCTTCAGACCATCTTACAGCAATGAACAAACAAGGAATCCTGTGGCGCTTAAAGACTAACAAATTTATTTATGTATTTGCATGTGCTTTTGTGGGAGAAGATCCCAGTTTGTCAGATGCTTTGAAGAATTCCTCAAAGCGTCTGACAAGGTGGGATTTTCTTCCATGAAAGCTTGTGCAAAACATAAATTTGTTGGTCTTTAGGTGCCACAGGACTCGTTTGTTTGTTTGACTGAACTAGACTAACACAGCTACCCCTTTGGATCTTACAAAAAATGCTGTCATGTGCTGGCTGCTTTCAAATAACTCTGCTATAGACAAGTTAAGAGAACATTAATGGAAGGAGTGAAAGATGGAGAGAACAAAAAAGCAATGGAAGACTGTAGGAAAGGAAAACCCGTAAATGAAAGGGCCTCTGGATTCAATGAATGAGAGTCTTTGCCAATTTGAGGTGGGCAAAAGAGGGAACAATAAGGGAAAAGCCAAACACCACACTTTAGACTCAGTCCTAGTGACTTACTAGTTGTTCCTTTCATCTGGTCCAATTTCCGCTGCATAATATAGTATTCAGGTTGTGCCTACACACTTAAAAAGGGACAGCATTTCAGTGTTCGCGGGTGCTTCTAGCTCCCAAGCTTGCAGGCAGATAGAGGGGGCTCTTTTCAAGGCCATCACTTCATGGTCTGGGACCCCTTCCATTGTTTCTTCCAGAGCTGTGTTACTTCTGTGTCCTCATTTCTCTCAGGTGAAGGCATTCTCAGGGGAGGGCAAGGGCCAAAGGCATAGTTTCTCAGGACATTAGCTTGCGCTGGGTGGTGAAACATCCTGTAGATCTTCACTGCAGCATAAACCTGCTCATGGTCAAAGCACAGTAGCTGGAAGTTTTCTTCCTTTTGAGACTGAACAAATATTCTGGGGGGTTAGCAGCACCAAATCCTGCTGTGTAAAACCTCGACAGGTGGAAAGTGCAGCAAATTTCCACTCTCATCTGGTGCTTGTGGGCAGAGTACAGTATGAAATCTATCTAAGCTGTGCACAACAGAGGGGTCCTGAATAGCAAGGCAGACTGGTTGAGCAGGATCAAAAAATCAAGGGGAGTGGAGCCTCAACCAAAAGATCTTCATGTTAATTAATTACAGTAGTGATGTGCAGGCTATAGATGGGTGAAGAAGAACTAGGATTGTTTTAGAGAAGACCATGGCACTCAAGAGACTGTAGATATGTTATCATAACGTCTTCATCCTTCCTGGCATCCCCCATCCTCAACACAAGATGAAAGTAGAAAATGGCAGAACTATTTTAGTCAGCCCATCCCTCTCACTTCACATCCTTTGAGGCTCAACCATCATGAAAACTGGAACATAGAAGCCTTAGTGCAGTGGTTCCCACCCTCTTCAGTAACATGGCACACTTCAATGAGACAAACTATTCCGTAGCATACCCGCTTTTTTCAGCTGAACTGATTCCTCATAAATGTCACATTTCTTATATTTACTGTGGTTATGGTCTTACTAGAATGATTTGCTGTAACATTGTACGTACAACAAACTAAAGAAGGATCAACTGCATTAATATTTCAAATCCACAGAAAAAAATATACATCATCTCAATTTTGCCCTGTGGCCACCTGCATTTAGAACGTTCACATTTTAGAATCGAAAGACCAATACCTCACTTTTAATTTGATGATTAATTTTCGTGAGTTTTTGAGTTGTAATTTTGGGTGGATAGAACATTCTTTAAGATGAAACAATGTTTGTTTTACATTGATTTTCATTAGCTTTGTACAGAATTTCACCGCTCACTCGAACAGTTCTTCCAGTATATCAGTGTGCCATGGCACGCTGGTTGAAACCACTGCCTTAGTGTCTGACACAAAAATCAGTTCTCTCTAAGTAGGCAACCTACATTTTCCTTTTTCATCTAACCAAGGAAAGAAATATGTGCCTTAACTGTCAGGGAAGGTCAGAGCAACCTCCAGTATACATTGGCCCAGAAATAGCTTCGTTTGAACTCGCAGGAAAATCTCACACAAGTGCAAAATGTTCAGTCATAAAACAGTTTGGTGCAATAATCAACATTGCCCTGTTAATCAGAAATACCCCCACCACCCCTGGCTGCGCATACTGGTGTGTTCAGGGAAGAAATAAGTCATGAATGGAGGAAGACAATTCTAAAGTGCTATGCCTCTGCCACAATATCAGACCTGTCAGCAGCAATCAGACCTGGATTTACTGCATAGCAGTGCAGACTTAGCCTGCCCTTCAACATTTTAAGTCAATGAGATGTCGAGGTGTCTGGAACTAGAAGCGGGATAGCTATTCTTGAACGTGTAAGGGGAAGAATTAAGTATTTGTAAATAGCTGAATTCCTATTTAGGCTTGTCAGGAAAACCTTGGCTGAAAGCTCACTGACAGCCCGCAGATGCCAATGTAAGCAAAGCTCTAATTTACACTTTTTTTTATAGCACAAAAAAGAGGCGGGATGGGGTGGGAAGAGCTGTCAGTGCTGGGATTTATTACAACAGCCTTGAAATGAAAAGTAAACAGAACTTCTGGGCCATTTGCTCAGTGGAAGAAAGGTCTGTGCGTTTCCAATTTTAACCTGCTCAATTAGCACTAATTTCAGTGCTGTGAGATTCTTAATTTTCCAAAAAATGATTTGTATTGGCGAAAAATGAATATGGGGCATTCTGTGAATGCAGAACAAAACTCCTCCCTCCTCAATAGCCCAACTCTTTAAACACAAAAATAAACCAATACAAACACGCACCTCACAGCGCTCTATTAAGCTCCATTAAAGAGGAATTCAGAAATGACATTAAAAGTTTTTGGAGTTTTTTTTTCAGTTCATTTACCCAAATTTTTGTTGTTTTTAGGTAAACAAACACGAGCATTCTTATTACTTTGAAAGGGTAGCACATCAGAGAAATAGCTTGCTAGGAGTCTGGTTTTGTCTCAGGCATGTCATGAACGTGGTCATATATACATCCAAGTTTAAAAAGCGTCTGCATTTTCTGGTGTGCTCATGTGAGGTTTTCTCACAGCTTGTAAAAAATCTTGCTAATAGGTCATGATGGGTAAATACTGGAAAAGCCTTTTATCTCTGGAAGGATAAGAAAAAATTTGGATACAGAGATATAGTCTGGAACTCAGTTCATGCTACAGCTCCCCTTTCACTCATAAAAAAGATATTAATGTTAAGTCTGCCATTGGAGACAACTGCAAAACCAGTATTTTTTTTTCCCCTACAGGAGACCCCCTGTTTTGTAAACAAACAAAGACTCCTGTGGCACTTAAAGACTAACAAATATATTTTTTGCATCAGATGGATCTTCAAAGCATCTGATGAAGTGGGATTTTCTCCCACGAAAGCTCGTGCAAAAAATAAATTTGTTAGTCTTTAAGTGTCACAGGACTCCTTGTTTGTTCTACTGAACTAAACTAACACGGCTGCCCCTTTGGATGTTGGCCCCTGTTCTGTCTACATGCAGGGATAAGTGTACTTTTTTGTCTGCTTCGGCTAAATAAAATACCTTTTCTTCAACTGCAATAGAAATACCAAATGTTGCAAGGAAGGGGTCTGTCTGTCTTTCTCTCTCTCTCTCTCTTTCTTTCTTTCTCCCCGGTATTTACAAATAAGGAGATTTTAAATTCCACAAACTGGTCTGAAACTAGACTCAGAGAAGGTCCTTTTTCCAAATTGACTCACTTATTCAAACACTCGGTGGAATGCTTAATTTTTTTTCCCCCTACACCAGTTTAAGTCAAAAGTGTTGCAAACCAGACATTTCCTGTATGAAAGAATCATTAGGAGTATGTTAGGCCAAGCTGTCAAGGACCAAGATTGGAGCAGTGGTTTATCTAATCTGAAGTGCAGCTCACTACTGGTGACAGTTTAAAGGGCTCTGTAAAATAGTTCGCTTTCTCCTTACCTTTAATCTGTTTTTGCATCATTTGCCTAGGGCCACAAATAGGCATGTTTTTCATAGAAATCAAAATAAATTAATTCTCCGTGCCATGGCACTGTCTCCAAGTCCCAGAGGTTTGATCACATCAGACCCAAATACAGATACATTAATTGTGAATGTTCCTGTTAGTTTTTGAAATAAAATACAAATTAATTTAAACAAAGCTGGTGGCAATAAAGAGGCACAAATGCTGTACTTGAAGTATCTGCACAGAGCCATTGGTTAGGCAAGAGATGTACTGTGAATTCTACTTTTCTGCTAACCCTGAGGTATAGCTTGTAGATGCTCTGGGGTAGGGGCTATCTTCTTTGTTACTTGCCTATACAGTGCTTCATGCCATAGGGCTCTGGTCCTTGAATGAGTTTCTTAGGGGCTGTTAATAAATATTAATAACACAGATTTATCACTCTGAATAGCAGAACCTCTCCTGGTGCAGCATAGAAAATGACTCTCGTAACATAAGGTACCCTAACATCACTTCAATTCCTGCCCCCCAGGTTGAAACATAATACCTTGGTATACCTCCCTCCTAAAAGAGTAGAGGGATTTATTTTAAGGAAACATAAATCTGCAAACAAAATCTTGGTTTGGATGTTTAAATTATCTGATGTCCAAACATAGCTAGCTTCCCTTTGGTGAAGTGGTGTGAGCGAGGCACCCCTGAATGCTGGCTGGCAGCCGACACGTGGGGTGCCTGAAGAGTTACAGGAATAACCTGTGCTTGGTGTTTATGTGCTGGATCACTGAAAAAAAGCTTGAGTCATGCTCATCATCGGTATCTTTGCAAAATGCGCATATAGATCTTGTGTAAGGAGTTGTATAAACTACACACTGAAAGTTGTGTTCTTAATGTCTGTGTCTAGGGACTGGTCACCAACAAAGCTGAAAAATAAATCTTCCTTTGGACAAGAAGCATTTCTGTCTGTTTACATGTAAATCTAGCATTGTCTGGTTTGCAACGGGCCTCCACTCACCAGTCTGAACCAAATGCTAATGAAGGATTATGTAATCTTCAAGAGAGGGGAGGAAAAGTAAAGGTGGATTGGGGGAGCTCTGTCTTGAAATGAACATCAAATGTCTTGGCTGGTATATTGGGGATGCAGAGACACACCCTGGAACCCTTCAACTAGGAAGCAAACGGACACTGAGTTTGCTTTACAGAAGCAGGATCTCAGCTAGGTATGGTTGAAAACACTGGAGAGAAAGTTGAGTGAAATATGATTCTTTAGACAGTGAGTTAAGTTTAGTCTCTAGAAAGCGTGTTATGATTTTGTTTTACGCTCCACAGTTTGTTTCCAATAATCTTACTTGTCATCGCTTATGTCTCTGTTCTGTCATAATGGGCTTGTTCTCGTTTTCATTCCAAGTGTATCGAAATGCTGTGTGTTTAGCAGGGCTGTGTTCTAAGGTATAATTAGTAACCTGTGTTACTATAATTAGCACTGTATAATTAGTACTCTGGGAACAGCAGGCGGGTAATGTCATGTATTCAGTGTATAAGGGGCTGTACAGTACAGCAAATGCTCAGAGCACTTACGTTACATAGAGGGTGAGGCTTGGAAGTGATTGTGTTACCAGAGGCTGGTTGTTTTAGGGGGCTGCCCTTCACCAGCTACAGGGATAACCTCCTCATACTACGACCAGGTGGTGGTGAGGTACTTGTCAGTCCTGGGTACCATGACAATTATGTTGAGAAGAAGGGGAGAAATATGTCCTTGGTTAGCCATGTGAATGGGTATCAGAAGTGACTGGATTTTCTTGTTCCCTTACCTGCTATTCAGGTGTTGGACCTCTAGAGGGGCCTGATGGTTAATTAATGCTGACTCAATGGGTCAAGTAAGACTTGTTAGATTTTATCCAATACCTAAGGATGTACTGAGGACTGTGTTGGAATGGCAAATTATCACTTTAATAGCAAGAGAGTTTTCTTGATTCTCCTTGTGGGCCAGTACGCTCTCAAGTGAAGCACCTAAATCTTAGCCAGTCTGGAAGGAGCAGCCAACTTAAGAAAAGTGGGGTGAATTAGTGCCTGCCTTGAGCAGTCTGCTTTGTCTTACTCTGTTTTTTTTGGTTCTTGTGTGTAAGCAATAAGAATACTAAGCGGTAAAGTTGTGTTGCATTGTAACCTTCAAATTAGAGAGTTTGTGTTTATCTACCTTTCCATCTGTGAGTGTAATGGGAGTAGCCCCCTGGCAGAAGAAAACAGGGAATTGGAGAGACAGATGTAGAGGAAAAGAAGCCTAGAAGTAGTGAAGCGGACAAAGGAGGTGTAAGCTGGAGTTAATGTAGTGTTTTTATAGAAAACTAGTTAGGTAATAAAACACGAGCTCAGACAGGGGTTAGCTTTTTGACAACAAGGACTGTGCAGCTGTTTGGAGGTAGGTAGGAACTATACCACCTTACATGTGACCCTAGGAATCATGATTTTTAAACCATCTCTGGAGATGGGGTCATCAAAAGAGGAAATGAGGAAAAGCAATGAAAGGCTGGCGGAGCAGTTGCGAATGCAGCCTTTCAGTAGCAGCAATGAATGCAGGTGGCTATTCAAAGGAGTGTTTTTTTCTTTGTTTGTTTTTGGGTTTTGGTTTGGTGTTTGGTTTTTTGACTCCAGCATGACCGTGTCAGTTTAGTTCAGAGCTGATTGGGGATTCAAAGGCTAATCTTGTGGCTCAATCAGAGTTCCCACTGGAATCGGTGGAAGTTTTATGTGAGTGCAGAGAGACTGGGCAGGATCATGTTCCAGCTTCCCTCCCTAAACCCTGTGTGACTCTGCCAATGCCCTGTGCACTTGTCTCCCATTTCCATCCTGTCCCTTCTGGGTGGAAGTGGGCCGACCCATATGTTGAAGAAATCTGACCATTGTCTTGTGCGTTACGGGAGGAAAAAGACAAAGGACTGAAAGTGAACAGAAGAAGCAAGGACAGGAAAACTGTGTGGTACAAGCTGAAAACAAAAAAGCTACAGGAAGCAAGCTCATGCATTTCAGTGGTGCCCTTTGCCCCTGTGCATATCATCCAGGGATCTGAACTGTGGAGTGAATGAAAGAGAATTCATGTTTACTTTCCAAAACTGTACTTTACTGCTGATTTTGTCATACTGCTGCAGACAGCATGGCCTATGATGTCTCCTTCTCCCAATGAATATACAAAAATTAACATATGAAAGCAAGCTGCAATGTTTTTCAAAGCCAAACCTGCTATCAGGTGTACTCATTCATCTTTCAGTATTGAAATATTGTCAGATTAAAGTAATTTAAAGCTGGGATTTGCAACATAGCCTAACTAAATTAAACACCCAGTCCCACTTGGAGTTGGTTATATGTTCTTTAAATTATGTCTACATACATTGTATCACTTTAACAACCCTCTGCATGGACACAGCTATATCACTGCAAGGCACCTTTATACCAGAAGAGCTGTCTCTGTTCTAATTATAATTGTACCATGGGGAAAAAAACCACGAACTTAACTAATACAATGTTAACAGAACCAAAACTGGGTGTAGACCAGGTATTAGGCATCATCTGTGAAGATCACAGCCTAAACCAATAATTAAAAGTTTAAAACCCTTTCATATTGCACACAGGTACTTCACAAATCCCAGCAGTCAGAGGCAGAAAAACACTGATTTTAACAAACAAGAGAGCATGTACATGCTTGTACTTCTTTGTAATGAATCTTCCATTTTTTCCGTTAGATGGAGACTGTTCCAAATTGTAAAAGTTCTTTCCCCCAGGGTATTTTTTTTTTCCCCTCCAGGATTGCCAAACAACAAGCTATACTACAGTAATAGGCTGGGCTGAGAATTTTGGTCATTAAATGAATTTTTCAGTCTTTGGCTGATTTTAAACCAAAGTTCTAGTAGGGTCTGTATGTTACATGTTTTTCTTCTTTATTGTTTTTAAGCATCCAAAAAAAAGAGGGAGATAACTTTCGTTAGAGTTCAGAGAGTTTATTTTAAATGATGTATTATTCGCAATTACAATAGTAATGGCTTCTTTGTGAATGTCTTTTGAAACTTTTTAACAAGCATATTATCATATATATTCACACACAGAGACTATTTAAGATATGCATTACAGTGTACATATGTATTTAGGGACTTGTGTGTATTACTTTAGCCTAATGTGTAATCCATCTTTTCTCTGTGTATTTAGCAACATTTAAATCCATGGATTATTCAGCTGTTAAAGATGCACATTAGCTCTGTGGCCTGAAAGTGATATGAAATTTTTATTGCTTAACCAAAAAAAAAAAGTGTACGTGAGCAGCAGTAAACTGCTTTCCTCATGAATGAAATTAGTCTTAGTCCTGAGATTGGATCCAGAGAAGTGGGCAGCCCTCTTATCCCCTCTCTCCTCCCACCTAATAGTAGTGGACTTTTTCATCATTGCAAGGGCCTATCCATCTGGATCCAATGGCTAGACTGGTGCCTCATGTTTTGGGGTTTTCCCTCAGTCACCCCAAGTCGCATCTGTATATTATGAATGAATTGATTGCAAAATGGCATTTTAAATAAAACCAAAGATACTTCCAATTGCTCAGTAGAAACACAAATCTTTTTATCCTTAAAATGGCTGGCTAGATTTTTCATCTTTTTTAAAACTCTTCACAGACTGAGATCTCCTAATAAAAAATTGCTCACAGAGGTTAGTATTTCCCGGCATTCTGGAAAATAAGGATGCATAATAAGATCTCAACCTTTCTTGCTTAGATACATTAGCAAGTATGTTTCTTCTTAGAATCTTACTCTGTTGGTATCCACAAAAATTGGGAATGCTGAATTCTTCCTCCCCACACCACAAGCTCATTTCACTATCTTCAGGACCTACCAAATGAGAGAAACTAAACAGCTGAAATTTAAGAAGCATGATTCTCTCAGTTCTTGGCAACAGCTGTGTCTGCTAAAGATGTATAAAAGCACTTTCTTTGTCTAAACTGCTGTTGTTTGAGAAGAGATGAAAGTGAGTAGGGTTGGGTACTGCCACATTATAAAGCCTTAATTTTAAGTCTTCTGACTGGGTTTCTTCCAGCCAAAGGTTGACCAAAGTCGTGCTTGTGAATGTGGAAATGTTGTAAATTAAGTGGGGGGAGGGTGATTGTTGTCTTACTATCTTTTAAAGAGTTGCTGACCCATTGTAGAAAGCTTGGCTATCTCTACAGACATATTTTCTACCCTTCCCTTCATTTGCTTTTTTATTTCCCAGAATAGTTGCATGAGAGAGGATCTTTGTTTAGAATCCTAGAACTGGGAGGGACCATGAAACATCATTGAGTTCAGTCCTCTGCAGTCGTGGCAGGACTAAGTACCTGTAGCTGGATCAGGGGACAGCAACCCAGAAGATAAGAGCCATTTCTAAAAATTCCTTCAATAACCAATTGTTTTGAGAACGGCAATGTGTGTGGCCTCCAGGTTGGGTTGTGGGGGGAAGCTGGGCCAGGGTGCCTGCTGCAGGGTCCCCTGGCTGGAGACAGGGAGAAACCAGAGCAAAGAGTGGGCCAACTGCACGGGATGCGGCAGAGCCCAGAGCTGCAAGGGGGCAGTCAAAAAGCCGCATGCAGATCGGGGGCTGCAGGTTGCAGACCCCTGATCTAGATCCTCCCTAATCTGCTCTTAAAAATTTCCAGTGATAGAGATTTCAAAGCCTCTCTAGGCAATTTATTCCAATGCTTAACCACCGTGACAGTTAGGAATTTTTTTTCTATTGTCCAACCTAAACCTCCCTTTGCTGTAATTCATGCACGTTGTTTCTTGTCCTCTCCAGACAACAGTTTCTTAACAGTTTGCCCAGTGTTAGAAGTGTGGCTACAAATCAGCACTTCTTGCAAGTCAGCAAATGAGAAGCAGCAGCTTGGTAATATTGGTCATGTGTGACTTGCTCATATTTAATAAAGCGCATCTTTGTATTTGAGGTCATTCAGGATTGTGAAATAGTGCCATGCATAGTCAAGGAAACAGCATCCATTGTTTTGCTATAGATAGATAGTCGTCTTTTCTTCATTAAGCCAGTCCTCTTGCAAACCCTTCCTCTCTACCAGTCGTGTCCTTAATCTGCCTAATTTTCTAGGTATGCAGCCCTACCCACTGCCTTTCTTCCAGCATTAGTTGTTTTCAGGTTCTGGCCATCTGTGATCTGATTTTTTTTCACAGGTTTTGAGCTCCTATAATGCCAGCAGAAGTCAATGGTAGAATTGGAGGCTCAGTGCCACTGAAATTCAGGATGTTTTCTACCAAGGAGTTTGGTTCCTGCCTGACCAGCTGCTGGCACTTGTAGGTATAAAATACAGACCAGGATAACTGATTGAGGCTGCTGATATAGTGCTTTTTGTGGATATATTGTGGTAACCACTGAAAAGGGTTGCAGGGTTAGTCTGAGAGCTGAATTTGCTGAGGTGAAAACAGCAGAACTTCAAAGGAGGAACAGACGCAGGTATGGAACAACATGGGGGTAAACCACAAACAGTAGAAAAGAATGCAAAAGTAGGATGTGGAAATTCCTTCCCTTCAACCATGGTGGCTGAACTGAACTGATAACAGAAGCCCTTAATAATCTCAGTTACAAGAGTCTCTGTTAATCGGTACAAGTCGGCTCTTCAGAGTTCAGAAAGAGAAGATGCCTCGGGGAAACAGTGTGAGACATAACTAACAAGGAGTCCAGTGGTACCTATAGACGAACAAATTTATTTATTGCATGAGCTTTCTAAAGGAGATTTTCTCCCATGAAAGCTCATGCAATAAATAAATTTATTAGTCTATAAGTGCCTCCAGACTCCTGCTTTGTCTTGCTGACCTTAACTAACATGGCTGGCGCTTTGGAGTCTGGGAGGTGCATCTCAGGCCTGGATGCACTCTAGCTGAAATATGTGGTGCGTCCTAGGAAATGAGCAGCATCTATCTGCTTACAGGATTTCTAGCAACCAAATGTCTTGTGCGTCCTTTTTACTTTACTTTAATTTCATTTGTGAGATTTGTTGCTGATGCTGGCAGCTGCCCCACTTGGCTCTTACACTGTTCTTTTGCCATCTGATTTGAAGTTTGTGGTCAGCATAGGCTTTCTGTTTAATGAGGTGTCAGAGCAGGTAACTGGAAATAAAATGGTAGTAGATTTTCCACTGATGTGCTTTGGGGCATGACTTAGGTTTGGCTGCCAATTGTAAACTAGTGATGCTGTAGCCATGCTGAGCACAGAATAGGAGAGAATCAAGCTGGGTGAAGTAGTACCTCTCTTATTGGACTTACTTCTACTCTTTAGCAATCAAAACTGATGTTCTTCAAAGTACAAGTAAGGAAATGCAGCAACCATGGTCTCAGAACAGTTCAGAATACTTTCTGTTTGTATCTGATGATTGTTTTTGTTGTGGAAATCTGTATTTTATGGCCATTTATGTTTTGTTACCAAACTTTGTAATGTTGCTGCCTGATTCCTAGAAAAACAAACTCTGTCTTTTAAAAATCTGGAGGGGAAGACCAGTTTGGAGACTGCATGAGTGAATTCTTTTGAAGACTGCTGTTGTGTCGTTACCTCAGTGAAAACACTTTTTCCTATCTAGCAAGTGCTGGCAGGACAGATGCAATCTCTAGGCACTTCATTGTATATAACCGACTGAGGTGAGTCAAAAAGCGAGAGGTATCTATCAGTCACTTCAATCTCACGACAAGCATAGATCTCTTTCACTCACACATCCAGTTACTTGCACACTGATAGCAAACATTATTTCAGTTTACATAGAGATGGTCCAAACCAAGCACTGGTTGTTTTTTTGGATCCAGCTTTGTCATCTCATTTTGGGGAGGCTTTCTTTCTACCCACATCTCCAGCAGATTCACTCTTTTCTCCCTGTTTTTAAAGCCGAAGTCCTCTCTGACCATGTCCATTTCTCATTCTCTTAGTTGCCTTTGAACAGTGTTTTGAAGATGTACAATGCAGTGAAAATGCTCATAAAGCCTTTTGGTGGGATTTGTGCTCCTAAATCCCTTAGAAACCTCTGAAAATCTCCCACAGAATCAATAAGGCAAGATCCTTCTGTACTTGTGTATTTGCCCTGCATATACAAACCACACACATTCTTACATTCTGTTCCCTTAGCTCATAAATATTTAGCCAACTGCATAAGTGAACCTTCCATCCCGCTTATGGCTGTTCCCCCTTTAATCCTTAATCCCTTTGCACTATCGTTCATGTCTCTTAACCTGCAGAGGACTGACTGTTTGCATTTAATTCTTCTTACACATGCCCTGGAGCACAAATGGCTTGTCAGGTTTAAGATGAAGTGAACGTGTTACTGCCGTCAGTCAAGTAACCAGGCTTTTTGAGATCAGAAAACTTACTGCTGAGGCAGGCCAAGATAACGGAAGGAAGAATGAATCAATGAATGAATAAGCGATTCTCTTGCATTTCCTTCGTCAGCAAAGTACATTGACTTTTCTAGGACAAACTTGGTACCTTGGAAATTTTGTGCCTGCTGTTCACATTCACTAATTCTGAAGAATGCCCTGCTTCCTTGTTTCTATCAAGCAAGAGTAATTGCAAGGGAGGCACAGTCAAATCAATGGACTAGGAAGATGATTTTAGCTGCAGCCAGAACCGGCTGGAGGGGAAGAGGTGCAATGTGTGTTCCAAGAAGGAGGGGTCTACAGTAGTTAAGACAGGAGATACAAAAGACATGGCTGGAGATTTTATCAGTGTGGACGGAAAGGTCAAATCAAGGGAGTATTATAGAAGAAAAAGCAATAGGATTTGTCAGCCAGGACATATGGAACAAGGGAAATGGAGATGTCAAAGGCCATGTGCTTCTTGAATCCCCTCTTTTAACCACAAAACCTCAGATTCATTTTCTATGCACAGCTCAGTCTCTGAATTTGGTGAATGTGAATGAAAAATGAATTCTCAGTAATAAAATGGCCCTTCTCAGTGCTTCCTTGCTCAGGGGCTGGGTGGAAGAACAGGGTTCAACATAAGGACCAAGACTGCTGCTTGGCATACTCTTTTCTTTTTAAGTCAACACCTTGTCTGTGCAAATCCACTTACTTCACAGTCTCTTACATTATAAGGTCTGTTTTAAAATAGCAAGTTAGGGTTTCAGACCTCCCTCCTGCCTACCCTGTAAATTGTTCTGTTTGGACGTCCCCCTGCACTGAGCCAGTCATACGAATGGGATACTGTATGGGTACAGGACACCCAGTACACAATTTGCAGGATGCCCCTTTGAAACAAACAAATGAAGGCAGGTATTCCGCTGGATTGATTCAGCACCTACCGGGTACTTGCATTCTGGAGCTTTCATTTCATGGTTGTCTGTAGGCAGGAATCACTTCTGAGGAAAGGGTAAGATAATCAGACGTTCTGTGATTAATTTAGGTTTTTTGTTTTTCCCTCTTAAATCACATTTTGTTTCAGCATAAGGAACAGAAACAACGCTAATGAAAACAGAAAGATAGAAAACAATGGAGGTATAGAGAACAACTGAAATATCAGCAAAAACCACTAGCAATCGCAAGTATTTAATTTATGTGGCCAATAATGACCCCTGCACTGAGGAGTTATAGATTTGGAAAACAATACACGTGGTTGATATTTTAAGCTAATTAACATTGTTGGCTCAGCCTCTGTCAGAACAGTGACTGTTGGCAAATTTTTTGGTTATATGTGATTACTGTGTGTTTGAAATAAGGGTTGGCTAAGAGTTAAGGGAAGCTGTTTTCTTGCACAGAGATGACGTGGGTATAATAGACTGGAGAATCCATTTTGCAAGTAGAAAAGTTCACTATCTCCTGCAAGAAAATTTCAAAAGTGAATTAAAAAATATTTCATTCCATTCAGAAGTTTCTCTAAAAGTTGACATTTTCTAATGAATAATGTCAGAATTCTAGGATTTTCTAAAATGTGTTGCTTCCCCCATTCTCCCTCCCCAGTGAGGAAAACAGAAAGTGGTTAAAGAACTGAGAGCAAGTAGGTTCCACCCTACATTCCCCTCCATTGGAAAAAAAAAAAAAAAAGATAAGGGGAAGAGTAAAAAGGTGAGAATTAGGTTCTCCTCCTCACCAACCAAAAGGAAGTCATTTTTTTGACATTTTGAAACCAAATATTTTGATCATAGTTTTTGCAAAAATTTTCATTTGGTCTAAAATACTTTTTCAGGTGAAAAAGGTTTTGGTGGAAATTTTTTTTCCCCTCCCTACCAACTCAACTGATATTCAGCAGGACCTTTGTTTTTGTCTAATGTTCGGGTATGAAGACAAATGTCCCCAGATACTTTGCATGTGCAACAAAGGACTCATTTATGAGCATATTTGGGAGTGTGTGTTTCTACATTTTTATCTGTAAACTGTCAGATCTCTTTGAAAGGCTTTATACAAAAGTCTTCCTACTTATTTGCATGTGTACCTGTCACATGATGAAAAATGGGCTATGATCTCTGTAACTTTTCTGTTCAGTTTTGCTGTGGAATTGTATAGATTGATCCCAGTTGTACCATGCAAGATGCCCTTTTGAATGCTCTACCGTATTGCTACAGTATCATGTTCCCTCTAGCATCATGTATGTATACAGATGTGAAGCATGTTACATGGCACAGACTCTGAGGACTACCTCTAGCACAGAGGTTGGAGAATTACATGACAAAGGCAATGCAAATTACCCTCCCTGGCAAAATCACAGCCCAGGAGAAGGGAGGACTGAGTGGGAAATTAAAAGGAATGCAGATGCTTTGAGTGATGGAAAAGCTGCTGGCTTTTGCCAGAGAAACACCTTCTCGGAAGCAATTGCAAGATACTGAGCCTACCCACGTGGCCAGGAGGACCTGAGCTGGCTGAACAACAGCAGTTGTCAGCCTTGTGGGTAAGAATGAGGAAATTAGACTAAAGAGTAACCTAGGAATAGTGTTAGTTGAATAGCATGCGTTTAATATCTTCTATTTATTTGTGGTGACTCCTGGCTCCTTTATTAAATGATTTGCATTGATTTGCTATATGCTCACTTTAAAATCATATTCTAATGAATAAATTAGTGTTTCTTTTACCTAAAACTGCATGGACTTTAGGGGGGTGTGAATCAGAGAGCCTGGGCCAATCTATTTGTATGTCAAATGGACAGACAGAGGTCTACAAGCCTGTGGTGGTTGGGGGAAGGGTCCCAATCCTTGTAGGATGGCTTTTCCTGGTGTAGGGGACTGGGGTGCTTGCTTGGGGACCGTCCCAGAGGTGGCTGGGACCGATTACTTGCAGGAGGCTAGGGTGGACTGACTCAGGAGTGAGTAGTTACCTGACAAAGCGAATGAGTTGGGGTTCAGGGGATGGGGGGTTGCAGCGGCACACTGGACTACATTCTGGGAGCAGCCTGTCACAGTATTCTCCTGCGCATATAAATGCCATCTTTAAACCTTTGCCCTGAAGGAATAAATCAGTGCTTGGAAATTCCTCATTTTGGTGGAGGCACTGCTCACTGTTTTCGACTTCACAGCTAGCCTAAGCTATCATTCAGTACATGGTAGCTAAGATGCTACAATGATTAATGGTGTAGAAAATAAACAGGCAGAGATTTCTAGAAGACTATGTAAACAGTCAAATGCTCAATATAGGTGAGTGTGGGAGGGTGTATATATGGATGTGGTGAGGAATTCTTAAACTGTCTAAAGAAGAGCTCTAACAATGCTGTAGGTCTGATTTCCCCACATTTTGAAAGACTTCAGATCCAGATCTCACTTGAGTCAACCTTTCAGGAATGTTGAGTTCTCATCTGTTTTTTTGCAAAAAAAATTCCCCCCCCCCATTTTTAAAGGTATTTCAGAACTTCCTTCCCTTAGCCAATTCTCACTATATTCATTCTGGCCTTGAGCCTGTCCCTTTAAAATAACGGTGGCTTAGTCAAACAGGGTCTCACTCTCTCATAAGACTGGTACGACCATGCTTCTCCACAGATCTTTTTAAAATTATTTGAAGTGACAAATTTTGATATCACCAACCTCAGGTTGCAAGAGCCAGTGAATGAATCAGGTAGAAGTGGCAGAAAAGATTTATTTTTATGATTATTAATAGTGGGGAGAAATCTTCATGGCAGCTTTATGGGATTTTCGCAGTAGCGTTTTTATAGAATTTTATTTTAGATTTCTGATGCTTAAAAAAAGGAGGTGTCTGTCCATATGCTACAGCTGTTCGTGATATTACATCCGCATCCTTTCTTCCACCACAAGCAAGTAGCAATTACATGCTTTAGTAGTCCTCAACCAGGTAGATGAAAAATCCAATCCACCCTCCCTTTCCAACAATACAGTGCCTCCTGGTTGCTTATGTCTGAATTTGGCAGGGCCTCTTTTAAGAATGGCCGTATCTAAGGCTGCTCTTACACAGTTAGGGAGTGAACTTTCTAGTTGTCCAAAAATAAGTAGTACTCCATAGATATTCTTTTCAACATGCATCTCTAACAGCCCTAAGCATCATCTAAATAGCACTTTATTTCAGGATTAAGCTAATTTTAATCAGCATATTTAAAAATGTACAGCACCTCTGTGTGCCTTAACCTCCCCCCAAAACAGTCCTTCCTCTTATTAAAACTTCAAATCACTGAGCACACAAAAGGTCTCAGGACACCATCTACCCAATGGCACAGCCAGTCTTTATGTGCTCAAACCACACTTTCCACTCTATGCCTACACCAGCTGCTTGCATTTAAATGCAGGTCACATTCACACAGACTAGAAAGCATCACAAACCCGTACAAATTGCTAACACGGGAATTTAGGTCCTTGCGACTGGTACACTGTAGCCAAGGGGCAGTCTATCATTTTCCCATTAAATCTTTAAATAATAATAATAATAATAAAAAAGAACAGCTTTCTTTTTTGCACAAGTTACTGCTAGCTGGGATAACTTTGTTACAGTTGATTATTTTTTGAACAGGTTGACAAATCTATTAAGCGGCTGTAAAACTCAAAGAGTTTGGTGCACCCTCTGAGCAGTAATCTTGTCAATTCACCTGTCACCCTGGGTTCAATGCCTGCGGCATGTCAGGTGGGAGAGGGAAAGCTGGGAGGGAGCAGAGATGGCCTTAAATGATTTCGAACTGCTGATCAGAGCGGAAGTAAGATAACAGAGAAACATGTTTGAATCCGATCCAAACTCCGGGTTCATTAAATGTATGATGACAAGTTTTACTGCTAGGAGGAAAATGAAAACTAGAGGTGGAAAAGAGAAGATGGTTCAGGAGGATTCTCCGTGCCCACACGTGAGCCATGTTCTACAAGTTCTCTCCTCACAATGCATAATTCAGGCCAACTGAGGGCCGTGATTTGGATCAAAAATAGACTGGCCTACTAAAGGCAATCACTTGATCGACACTATTTTAACGCTCTAATTTTCTTTCCTCCTACAGCGTGGGTTGGAGAAAAGTGGTAAATAAAGCCTTCTTGTCAAGAATGTAATAGTCTTTTAAAAACAAATACACCATAATCTGACTGACAGTCAAAAAAAAAAATACATAGTTGGGGGGGCGGCGGAGGTGGTGATGTTTTTGGCACAATGTCCACTGGATGTAATGAATCTGACAGTGGCCAGAAGTTAACTGCAGTGCCTGCATTAGAATCAGAAGAGCCGTACAAAAGGGGGGAAGATTGCTTTGCCCTGGGTGGGCCTGTCATTAAGTTGTTTTTTTTTCCAGTGATAGAGAATCTGAAGAGGTAGCATTTGCTTGAGTGGGAGACTGATAGAGTAGTTAAGCAGATGAATGAGGTCACTGCTGAAAAATACTGCTTGGCACAGTTATGCTGTGGGCAGCCAAACCTCATAGCTGGAGCCAGAGTCCACAGTCCTGAGGCACGAGTCAAGAGTGGGCTGGGACTGGATACTGGTAGGCCCAAAGCAGGGAGACAAATTGGATATCCAGACTCGGTTGGGAACCAGGGTCAAGCGGGTCACCAATAGCAGGTGTCAGAGGCAGGCGAGAGATTGGAGATTAGGAACCACAATTCACATGACAGGAGTCAAACTGGACTTGGTGGGTGTCAAGGAAGCAGGTCGTCAGCAGGCTGCCTGGTGGAGAGTTGGACACACAAGCCACAGGAGAATGGCAAAACAACCAGATTGTGTGAGTTAAATGCCATCCCGGGTGATCAGGGACCTGTACTGACAGGGAGCATGTTTGCAAAACAAAATCAACAAACCATAAGGAAGTGACCTGTTCCAGTCTCAAAGAAAATGTCACTTTCTCCTAGAGTGGGTGCCATTATAAACTCTCCCACTGCACATCAGTCCCGGAAGATTGGATTACACATACCATGTCCACCAAAGGCGAAAAAGAGCATTCTGTCCTTGGATGGCCTCATGCCACACTCAGTGGTGATGGCAGGATAATGAAATGCATCAGCTGCCTTCCATGTGATAGACCAGAGGCCAAGAATTGAATGGTGCCTACAGGCAAACCGATCCTTGGAGTAATGCCCAGTGTATAGCTCAGCAGAGAGTGGTTCATTCAGGAGATTCTGGGTCCGGGGAACCCTGGAGAGAAGGGACTGAAATCCTGTTGCTGGGGAGAGTTGATACACTGGCTGTGGTGCTGGCCCACCGATTTACAGTGATGTAGGAAAGACGGCTAAGCGCACCATCGCTGATGGTCTCAAAGATTGCCCGTCAGTATTATGTTTATACCCCCTGCTTCGCTCATCTTCATTTAGTGAAGAAAGCCTCTTTTACCTAGCAACACTTGATAGGTCAGGTGAGAATTAAGACTGCATAATTGAGTAGGATCAATTCAAACTAAGGCTGATTAAGACTATATAAGTAATGGGGCATGCCTTATGCATTATTTTAACTATACTGCTGTACTCATTAGGTGTATATTGTTCTCATTGCACTTAGATCCCTTTACATTACAGATAATCTAATTCCATCACATTAAGATTAGAATACCCCACTGGGCAGAGTAAGAGCACCAGATGCTACATGTCTCAAGGGCACAATCCCAGATTTGGGTTTATTTACTCTATCTGCTCAGAGTGTGGTTTTCAGTAAATGTATTTCCTCTGACAACTTTGCTGCAATCTGCTGTGGCAGCCTAGATGCTTTGTATGACATGTTCTGAAGGTCAGTGGATCTCACCAAAACTCGCCTGGCTTTATGATTTTTGTTAATGCAGCATTTAACAGGGATAGCACATTAAATGGGTTTAAAAAGTGGATAGGTCTCAAAATGCAAATCACGTTGAATGGGTGTGTTTCTAGTATGGTTCTGTGGGGATAATTTCTTGACCCTAAACTATTTAATGTTTTTATCAATGCTCCAGAAGAAAACGTTTTAAATTTTATCGGTAAATGATGACAATACTTAGACTGGGCTAGTGATGAATAATGAAGAGGACAAGTCACTGATACAGAGAGATCTGGACCTCTTGATAAACAGGCCACAGAAGAATAATGTGCATTTCTGTACAACCAAATGTAAAGTCCTACATCTGAGACAAAGAGTACTTGTAAGATGGGGATTGTATCTGGGGAAGCAGAAGCTCTAAGAAGGACTAGGAATTAACGGTGAATGATTAAATGAATGTGAGTTCCCAGTGCTGCAACTCTTGCCACTGAGAGAGCTGAAGTGATCCTTGGATATATAAACTGGGAAATGTTGAATGGGGGTAGGGGAATTCTTTTATCTTTGTATTTTCAACAGGAACACCTGCTATTGGAATATGCTGTCCGAATCTGGTGTCTGCAGTTCAAGAAAGATATTTAAAAGACAGGGAGAATATGAGGAAGAGCCACAAGAATTAACAAATTGGAAAATATGAAAGACTGAAGGAACACGGTCTATTCATTTTATGAAAAAGACACTGAAGGGGTGACTTTATCAGTCTATAGGTCCCTATGCTGGGAAAGAAATTTTATAATAGAAGGCCCTTCAATCTTGCAAACAAAGGTGAAACAATATTCAATGGCTGGCAGTTGAATTTAGTGTTAATATCCAGTTAACAACCAGAAATAAAGCATCTTTTTTTTTTTTTAACTGAGTTAAACATTGGAACAACTTACCAGGAGTTGGGGTGCCACTCCAGTGACAGGAGTTTTTAAATCAAGATTAAATGTTCGTCTAGAAGTTACATTTTAGTTCAAACATTGAATTGATTTAAGACTGTCCTGTGATCCATGTTACACCAGAGGTCAGGCTAGATAATCGCAATGGTCTCTATTGGTTTTATAATCTATGAATGGCATACCAATAAAAGAGAATTTCTAGTGGAAAAAGAGGAGGCTTTATCTATCAAAACAATTCTTAGGCCCAAAAGCAACTCTCAGTTACACTTATTGAAATCATTGGGGTTTTACAGTTGGTAGCATGTCCTTTAAGTATTAAGAAGTCGTCTCCTTTACATGTGCATTTTTTATTACTATTTATTGGCCATATTGTCAGGGGTGTTGAGCCCCCAGGATTTCCTCAGCGACATCAGTGGGAGCTCAGCTTCCCTGAAGATCAGGCCGTACTCTAGCTTTGCCACATATCAAAGAGAAATTAATCTGTCTTCCTCACATTGTCCTTTTGCAAGAGTAGATTCAAAACAAGTGGACAAGCAGGTTTTGGCCCTGGTTTTTCCAGGCTACAAGAGCCATCTTCTCTGACTGCCATCAGTGGGAGATGAGGGCATGCAGCACCTTGAAGGATCATTCTGTCTTATTTGCATGAATGAAAATGATCCTTTGAGATGACTTGGTGTTTTGACTATTTTTTCCTTCGATCAGCTCTTCTGTATCTTTAAGTTCCCATTCTGTGCCTCTTGCCATGGCATCTGAGAGCCTGATAGTCACGTAATATGCCGTATATAATCGCGTATAAGCTGAGATTTTTGTGCCTGAGAATTGTCTTCAAAACAGGCGCTCGGCTTATACACGGGAGAATACGGTAGACAGCCCCAGCCTAGCAGTTTCCCTGAGCAAGCAACAGGGCCGGCGGCCATCTTGGGCAGTCAGGCTGGGCTGGGGCTGGAGTGAGGAGGGGACCCCGGCGGCTGGAGCGGCCACGTAAGGAGGCCCTGGCGGGGGGGTCGGCCTGGACGTTGAGGGAGGGATTCAGGGAGGCCAGGGAAAGTGATGGGAAGGCCCAGGCATTTGGGGGAGTCCGGGGAAAGCGGCAGGAGGGCGCGGGGATTGGGGGATGACTGGAAGGCTGGGAGAAGTGGCAGCAGGGATGGGGTGGAAAAGGTGTTGAGGAACAGGGGACAAGAGCAGGGAACTGAGAAGCGAGCGGGGGGCAGCGGTGAGGAAAGGGCAGAGCGGGGCGGGGGAGGGGAAAAGCAGCAGCAGAGATTTGGGGGTTCGGGAAGCTGTCAGGAGCTCCAAGGGAAGCCAGCAGCAGCGCTGTGGGGGGGGCTTAGGGGCCAGAGCCAAAGGGGGACCTCAGCTTATACACAGGCCGCCCATTTTTGGGGCTCAGGATTATGCCCAGATTGGCTTTTACCTGAGTACATACAGTACACATTTTCTAATCCAGTGAATGTCTTTAAAAACAACCAGCTTGGGGGATCCCTCTAATCTTCCTAAAGACCAAACCCACCACTGACTTACAAGACTTATGTTTACTTTGCTCATTGATATTCCCACCCCCACCCCGGTTTGCCAGAAAGTTGGCTATGACTTAAATTTAGCGAACTGTGTTGTTAATGCCGGCCCGAGTCTTCAGCTGCCTATTTTTAGCATTTGCTGCTGCTGTTGCTGAAAATACCTTGGAACGATTTCACAAGCAGTGTTGTGTGTGGTGGAATTTGAGCACCAGCTGTCTGTCTTCAGGCCAGTTGATCGTGTTGACACACATTCCCTATGATTTGTCATCTCTGACTTCGGCTTTGCTATGGCTTGTGACAGGCACTCTATCAGTGTCTGATGGGAGGGAGTGAATGATTGAGTGGGTAAGTGACAGAAAAAGCCTCATTGCTGACATCTTGGAAAGCCCTGATGCTTGTGCAGAGAACTTTGGCCTGCTCTTTCATTCAATTTACCCTTGCCAGTGCCTCATAAAACACAGCTCCCCAGCACTGTGTCATGGGACTCTCTTATTTCAAGGCTGAAATCTTCTTGCTTTCCTTTTAAACCATAGTTTATATCTTTTTCTCAAATATCTATGACCTTTGTATTGCAGGTTAAACACAACTAACAAATTGCCAAACATTATTTGATAATGGAAAACGGTATTTGCACACTGTATCAACAGACTCTTTTGTTAAGAAAATGACTCTCCTTTGGCAAGGGAACAGCTATATTGTAGTAGTATGGTCCAAAGGATGAGGCACAGGCATGGGAGTCAGAGGAAACAGGGTTTGGCTCTGCCACTTAATGCACTGTATAGACAAAGTCACTTAATCTCTCTGTGCCTCCATTTCCCTAACAGAAATTTAAAATGGGGGAAAATGCTTCTGGAAATGGAGATCTGCACATTATAAATGCTAAATTTTATTAAGACGATCTGTTATTCCCATGTTAACTGTCAGATATGCAGCACTCTTTTCTCTCAAAATCAAAGCAAATGTTTTATATCCTATAGATTTAAAAAATGTGCTAGGACACAAAAAGCATCTCGTTCATGATTTTATTGGCAATAGACACTATTTTTGTTAGTGTTAGAAATAATGCACCAGGCTTTGAGAATACCTTTCATCCTTGGATTTCAAGATGCTTTACTAATATTAAGTTTTAAAATATAATACCCTGATGGGTATTATACAGATGGGTAAATCGAGGTACAGCTGGTCATGTGACTTTCCAAAGTTAAACAACAAATGTATGATGCACTTGCAAATAGAATGTTGGAGTTCTGATTACCAGACCTTGTAGCTTATTGTGCACCACCAATTTTTTTTTGTGAAACAGGACATATTTACTTAATTTAAATCCATATCTTTTCCAGTAGGAATCAGTATAAAATAGGTAATAGAAGGGATTAGGCTGAACACAGAGAATTATATATAATGCATTAGTTTTTCACCTCTGGAGATCTTCATTCAAATGTTGGCTTAAGTTTTAAATGTTTTGCTTTAGACCAATGTCTAGTGGCCTTTTTGTCCACAATGCAAAATAGGGCATAGCTTGTTTAAAAGCCTCCCTCCAGAAAGGGCCATGACTCAGTTAGCAGGGTTGACTGCTTTCTGGAGAGACGGGGGGAGGGTTTTGCTGGTGGAAAGAGCCTGGCTTTAACCAGCACAATAAGTCCCTCAAGTTTGTAAGCACCAAATTGACTGTAAATTACAAAAATTGAAAGTAGACAACTTAAATTGTTAGCAGAGACTGTACTGATAGTCTTTCAGGAGGGAGTTCAGTTTTTTATTGTGTCTAATCATGTTTGCACAGTCTTGTTTTATATACGGTATTGGATATCTGATCTGTAGCTGTCGACTAGTTTTGCTACACAAGAGCCTGCACCATGAGAGGGGGAGAGATCCCGCTTTCCCTTTCTGTCAAACAGAGTGAGGGCAAGTCTGTGCTGATGGCTGCAAATTCTCCACCGTCAGTTTGATCTCTCCAGTTTGAGCGGTCAGTGAAAACCCACTCAATCGATTTGGAGTTTGAGTCCGTAACTCCACCCCCATTAGGAAGAGTAGCGCTGAGCCAAAGGGACAGCATTTTCCTTTGACTCAGCACAGTGGAACCATGGGAATAAGAGGGCATTAGAAGGTCCAAGGGAGATTTGCAAGTTATTTTGTGTACCTTGTGTATCTCTCTGCAATTGCTGCTGAAAATGATAGCAAGTGTAGACCAGGCCTCACACTGAGTTGCTTTTTTTGAAAGTGAGGGGGCTATTCTGGTGGCATTCAAACATACTTAAGACCAATACACATCCTTCCCGAGCATAACGGATGGCATGTAACGTGTACTCTTATTTACTATTAAAAATGATCACATCAGCAGAAGGCCTGCTGAGACTGAAATGATGGTCCCCCACCATCCTTTTGTTCTAGCTGCTTTTGTGTTTGCAACTCTTTTGAGACTTGATGCTCTGCTTGTGTTACTGAGTGACTTTTCTTAGGAGCTAGAAAATCTGCATTTTAATTATTTGTTTCCGACATCTGGGCGCGTTTCCACATGCACTGTGACCTGTGACAATTCCCACAGAAGTTACATTTGCTACATGGCCAATGGTCAGAATCACCCTTGATCTTGGAGCCGCCACTCAGGTGGAAGGAGATTAGATATATCCTGCTTCTATAATGTCTGCTTACGTCAGTCTATCAACAGACGTATACAGCAAATTCTGATTTTGTTTCTTGATGAAAACATTTTTCTTTGACTTAAAGAATTCTTAAGTCTATGGCCCTGTCTTGATTAGGAAAATAACTCTGCATAGCTAATATGTTTTAACTAACACAGTCATGAACACAATTGTAGACAGGGTTTAAGACGTTTAAAAACATGTTAGCTGGTTTTGTGGTTGGGTTGACCCTAGGTACTCTGTATTAGTGTTAACTTAATTAGTTAATCCATCTGATCTGTGATAAAAGGAAATCCTGAGTTGGAGTCATGGGTTGTCCTTTTATCATTAGCACCCTCCCACATATTAAATCTTCCCATGTGATTCTAGCTTAAGTGGCCAAGGCATTTAGAACAATTTTGTTCTTGCAATTTGATTTATGACAAGGGACTTTAAAAAAATGCATTGCTGAGTGCGTCGCTAACTCAAATTTCCTGCCACTGACATAAAACCTATTGTGAAACAGAGTGGTCAGAAGGACGTGTATGTACATTTAGTGATAAAGCATTTAAATCCCCTTGGACCTCATGCCCCTGGGCTTTGTAGAGTGTATGTGATGCAATTTAAGAAACACCCAAGAATTCAGCATCGTCCTTGTTTCAGTCAAGCTTCATGGAACTTGATCTCTCAGAAGGGCTGCCATGATCTCTTGCAGGACTCAAAACTCTTTAGTTCTTTAAAGAATCTAACTCTTTTAAATTGACTGTTGGTTTGTAGATATGCTTATCAATAGTAACCTTTTTTTTTTTGAATAATCACTTTTCCTGCATAAAGACAAGTTCTTAGCATTATTCAAGTAGAGTCAGAGAATGCAGTGTCCTTGTTTCCTAAAGCAGTTGATGGGAAGGGGAATTTCATCCTACAGTGAGCTCCCCCCTCAGTTTTGGCTTTTTATTACAATTTGTGTGTTTCTTCATGGGTACCAAATACAGATGAACAGCTGTCATTCTGCAAATAATATATGGAGAAACATGTATAAACTCACATCAGAAGGAGGTAGCTTCCCTGTCACACAGTCCTTCCGGCACAGGAATAAGGTATGAATGTGTAAGTCCAGGTGTAACTGTATCCGAAATGCAGGGGGTAGGGTGGGGGGATGTATTTCTTTAACTGTGCTGATCTATAGCTAAAGCAGCACTGTTTTTTGTATAGACAAAGCCTGAGACTCAAAACTATGTCAGGGCAGTCAAACATTTGAAATCTTCAAATTCTGAGGTTTTCATATTTAATTGTAAGCTCAGGGGAATAGTCTGATTTTGTTGAAACAAGCAGAGATGTTTATGAAATGCCTTGGGTTTTGTATTGCAGATGAGACCCTTTCAGATTTAAAACCAGCCTCCTCTCCAAGATGGAATCATGGCATTCTCAGAATTTAATTCAGGTGCCAATCAGTTTCTAATGGAAAGGCTTTCCTCTATGATAGTACAGCTGTTGAATTGGCCACTGGGGGTTTCCCTATGGAAGCAATAAACTAATTTGCACAGAAATTATCTTTTTTGCTGCATGTGTACAGTGCCGAACAAAATAGGTTCCTAGACTGGGTACTGTGTATCTAGTACTGTATAATACTTAATAAATAATAAAGCTGCAAAATTGAATATCCAGTGGAAGCCAAGGGTGTTTAAAATGGGATGAGAGAAAGCAGGTTAGCAAAAAACATTTTTACAACAGTAGGTAATCTGGGAATAAGTCTAAATGAACGTCCTTCCTCTTTCTTGAAAGAATAGTCAGCAGAGAAGTAGGCTATGGGTCCAAAGAGACCAGGCAGAGCCACTCCTGAGGATCCTCCATTATCTTTTTCATTGTTATTTGTTCCTCATACCATTCACAATGTGCCTGATAAAGTCTGTAAGTTCCCTCATCTTGAAAGCATCTAACAAAGTGGGATTTTCTCCTACGAAAGCTCATGCGAAAAACAAATCTGTTAGTCTTTAAGTGCCACAGGACCCTGCCTTCAAATCTGCATTCTTCAAGGGGACAAAAATTATGTAAAGAAAAGAACCCTCAGATTTTTGCACGTGCAGAATCACTGAACATAAACTCATTCTCCCTCTGCCCCCACCATTTGTTGCTGACTTGTTAATTAACAGCAAAACCCTAAAAGAACCCCTTTATTTTTGTGTGGTCAGTTTTAACCCATGGTAGTCAACCAGAAAACAAAGTTCATGTTTGTTTCTTCCTTGTCCTTAATCTCTGCAACAAACAAGATATTAATGCTTTCTACACATAGCAATTAAAAATCTTTTGCTGAAAGTATTGTCCTGTACTACTGGGATAAAATTTCAAAAAGCATGTAATAAAATCTGATTCTCCTCCTTTCTTCTGGGTCAGTTCCAGATGGTTTCATATTATGCAGTATTAATAGAAAAGTAATTAATGAACTTTCCTGGTATGCTATAAATGTCTGTCTTAGGTATTTTTATGGTCCTACTTACCTTGGTATCTAAGCACTGCACGATGTTTGGTGTATAAAGATCCTTAAAATGCCTTGGTGAAATAGGGAAGTGGTGCTGTTCAAATTTTTAAAATGGAGAACTGAGGCACAGAGACGCTAAGTGACTTGCCTCAGGTCTCACAGGAGGTTTGTGGCTGAGCGTGGAATTCAACTAAGTCTCCCAGGACCAACACTAGGTTTCTAACCATGGGCCACTTTTTCATTATTGCTTTTAAGTCTTTCAGGAAATAGCATAGCTGTTTTTTTTCCTAAGAGCTCTTCGGTTTCATTGTGTTTTCTCAGGCCTTTGGAGGACCTTAGATAACAGTATTGCTATGACAAGAAGAGAGTTTCAAACCCAGTTACACTCAGGGAAGCTATGCTTTTTTCCTAAGACCACTTCCACAAGATGTACTAAATTGTTTGGGAGAACTAGGTGAGCCTCAAGATCAAACTGCAGCAGCAATCTTCAACAGAGACTTGAAATAAACATTCCTCCTGTCTCCTGCAAGAATGTTCAGCAGCTTTGCCAGCAGATGTTTCTATAAAATGTTAAATACCGTGCCTTCCAACACTTCAAAATGATTGTAATCTAATACAAGGACAAGGAAACCAGCTTGGCAGGGTATGTCAAAGAACAGCAATGCATGTCTGTGCCTTAGGGTATATCTACGGAGGGAGTGGAGGAGGTGTGTTGTTTACTTACGCTATATCTACACTAGCACTTTTGTCAGTAAAACATTTGTCAGTCAGAGCGGTGAGAAAAACACACCCTAACCAACAAAAGCTCTTGTGTGGACAGTGCTGTGTTGGTGAGAGATGCTCTTCTTCTGACATAGCTACTGTTTCTCGGTGGTTTAGTGATGGGCGAGCTCTGTCCCCATCTATGTGGGGGATTTGATGGGGGGCGCCGCATAAAGCTGTACCAATGTAAGTTTAGACATAGCCTAGGCTTAGCTGACCTGTGTTAACCAGCTCTGGTTGAAATGGCTGTGGAAATACAACAACCCTTCATTTGGGTTTGCATCTCAAATTTGGTCCAAGACTCCCCTGTAGGCTTTAGAGTGAGTTGCTAACTCACATTGTGCCTTCACTGCCTTTTTCCATTTTCTTTCTTTTTTTTTTTTTTTAAACCAGAGTTAGCTAACCCAAGTTAAATCCACACTCCCCTGCCCCCCAACCCTTAGGGAACCAGTGATTCAGCTCCATGAAAATGAAGGGCAATTAGACCCTGTGAATTAGTACCTCATTGTTATTGAGGGAGTAATTAAGGTTACACATAACCCATTTACATTGTTATTGCTGTGGAGAACTGTAGTGGATGGTTTGATTTAGCTGAACGGACCACAGGAGAAGCAGTGTGGTGCTAGTTTGACTGTCCAGTCAAAGGTTAAGGAAAGAATCTATAAATACCACAGCAGGGGGTCGTACTGATTTGAACTAAATTGTTTTTTTGACCTAACGTGAACTGCAAAAACTGAGGAGAGACCAGCTCTTAATTCTGCTTTTCTGTTGGTGACTGTTGTATTATCCCTGATCACCCAGCAGCATGGATTTTCTCCTCTTGCTGTGGCTGGTGGTAGCCAAAGGCCACTTCAAACGGGCTCATGAAGATCCCTCATCTCTTCTTTCTGATTACAGCCAAAACATTCTGTATCAGCTAGGTGTGGTTCATTGATTCTCCTCCACCTTCTGAAGCCATAAAAATGAGTTTCCTGGGCCTCTTTCCATTCATTCAGCACGTGACATGGTGTTAGTGAAATTCAGCTAGACTGTTTTTTTATTGTTGCTGTTTATAGTTTTACTATTATGACTCCTTCTATTGTGCTGGTGCCTGGGAGCTCAGTCATGGGTTGGGAAAGGCTCCACTGTGCTAGGTGCTGTACAAACATGGAACAAAATGGCTGTCGCTTCCCGAAAGCTTAGAGAAAGAGCTCCGTATAGCTTGAATTTGGTCCAATAAAAGATACCACTTCACCTGTGTTGTTGTTTCAACAGTCTAAGACTAAAGACGCAGATGAAGGAGGAAAGGGGAAACAGAGATATAGGCTGTGTCCACAAAGCCCGTGGCAATGAGCCTGCAGGCTTAGGCTAGCATTGCTGAAGCCAGCTCCTTAGAAAAGCTGTGTAGACAGTGGCTTGGGCTTCACTTTCAAAGGCTTCAGAGCCTTATATCACTAGTCGTACAAACTCAAGTCTGTCGACCAGGGCTGGGAGGCTGCCAGGAGCTGTGTAGAAATGCCCACAGATGGTTGCCTGAGGTCACACAGCAAATCAGTGGCAGAGGTGGAAATACAAGGGACGACTGCCCCTGCCAGTCCAGTCTCCCTGTTCTCTCACCTCCTTACCAGGCAAGTAAAACAATTAGCACCGTAATCTTCATCTGCATGCTTGTGTAGTCTGTTTTCCTTTCAGATTGCAAACCTGTGATAGTGTAAAGTGCTATAAAGTAAGATTAGATAAGGGGACCTTAACAAGGAAAGTACATGCTAAAGAGCAAAGCTGTTGGAGATGACGGCTTGAGACTCCCAGTCCCCAGAGGAAACACATCTGCATGGGGCAGATTCTGTCCTAGGGAGCAATTTCAGCCTCTTGCGCAGACAGTTTAGTCCAGTATGTGTTTTGCTCAAGAAAGAAAAGAAATTTTGCAGACTTCCCACCTTAAGCAGGCAGTGGGAACCAGTGGGATGGGAACTCAGTAGGCTGGGTACTGTTCCTGTCTGTGGCCTCTGGTGAGTTGCTTCACCTCATTTTCCCCACCTGTAAAAAGGCACAAAGGCCCTTTGCAAATTGCTTTCATCTTTATGGGTGGAAAGCAATGGATAATAAGATTTTATGATGATGTCTAGGTGTTGAGGTGCTTTTCAAAGGTATTTCTCCCTCCTTCACATAGGGGGAAACAGAAGCACTGAGAAGTTAGGTGTGTTGGGGGACCACTGGTCTCCCTGCTCTTTAGTCTCATGAACAGTCTGTTAGACTAGAGATAGGCCTTTTAAAGAAATACATCTACAGAAAAAGAGAGTGCCACGTTCCAGAGGGGCAGCCGTCTTCTAGTTCAGGAAGACAAACAAGGAATCCGGTGGCGTTTAAAGGCAAGGTAGAAAAAGAGATGTTTGCTTCCTCTATATGTGTAGTTACCCTTGGTTTATTTAAAAAAGTCTAGCTTTGTAAGTCATTATATTTTTGTACACCTGAGCTGTTTAAAGAGAGAAAAATCCAGCCTAATCCCTTGTTGTTTTTCTTTGTCTTTGTAATATGCCTCTTCTCGTCACCCTATGGTTTTAAAAAGCACCAATTTAATCCTGTGGAAAAAGGTTTTCTTTGCTAGCTGAGAAACTTGGAATGTTTAAACATATTAGAGGCTAGATTTTCATGATGGGCTTATTGAGGAGATGAGAACCAGGGTAAAGTAACTTCATAACTAAATCATCTGGGAGGATGTAATGAATTTCACATGATGTACAAAGATAGCAGAAGGTGTTAGCTCTAAACAAAGATAACATTTTAACCTGCCACAGCCTCCAGTTTTTTTGTGCTGCTCGATTCCCAGGGATTCTCCATTAATTTGAACCTCTTTGTCCCTGTTCCATCTTTGTCCTGGAAGATGTCTCCTTCTGTTCCACTTCAGTAAGAGCTGCTGAATGAAAAGAAAACAGCATATAGGTTTTTCTTTTTCAAACAAAAGTGTGTTGGATGGTACAGAGGCATCCTTTGTGCTGCAGTCATTGAAAGGTTAGCATCTCCTTGTTTTCCCTCTGGGAGGTGTGTACATGTAATTCACACTCCTGTCTACAAATTGTTCATCACCATAACAAGTGACACCTCTTACAACTGGATGCACTGGGTGGGAGGTAAAATTCTCAGCTCAGGTAGATGTATGTGTACTCTTGCACTGGTTCACTACAAATAGTGGTGAGGCTGTCGAAGCAGGAGTGATAGACGGGGCTCTGCTCAGGGACTAACCCAAGCTGCTGCTTTCGCTTTCACAACCACACTGCTCTTTTTAACGTGCAAGTTCGGAGCTAGTATGTGCATGTCTACCCAAGGTAGGGACTATGTCTCCCACCTTAATACTGAAAGAAATTAAAGGGGAGGAAATAGTCTCTTGGCTTGTTTACTTTGTATATTTGACAGCATTTTATGTAGAGTCACTTCCATGCTTACCCCTGTAGTCAGCCCATTTATTTCCCCTGGTTTTTGCTTGGATCTTTCACACAGCAATGGGGGAGAGAAACAATGTACAATGAAAATCAGCAGAAGGATTGGGGGGGGGTGTTTGCAGAGCTGCTTTTAATTCCTTTTAAAAGAAAATTCCAAGTCTGGATTTTAAATTGTCCATCCCTCTCTTGATTTGAAATAGGCTGTTGCAGAACTGAGTTGGAGTTTCTTAAGTATTAATGGCTATTTCCCCCTCATTTGTGCAACTGCCAATGCATAAACAAAATTCCCAGGGATTTCTGGAGCTGTGGTTATGAACCTATGGAAGAACTGGTGGATGGGTATTTTCATAGGGAGACTTCTATTTTCTCTGACTGGATTCTTATCCTTGGTCCCTAATGGGATGGCATGCTGTGTGGTCTCAGACTCCCTAACCCCAAACAGGCAGAGGCAGAAGCCAGATTCTCGTATCCCCTTCCCTCCCTATCACCGGTATAAATCAGAAGTGACTCTCTAAGTCAGCAGAGTAATAGCATTATAAAACAATGAAGGAGTACCATGGCCCTTTTAAAAACTAACAAATATATTTATCGCAGGAGCTTTTGTGGGAGAAAATCCCACTGTATTAGATGCATTATGAAAACAATGCACCTATTGAAATCCCAGTGGGATGGGATGCTCTGCCTCCCCCAGCTGAAGGGGTGGAGCTACTAAATCGACACTCAAGCAAGTTCAGGGAGAGTCAAATCAAATCAAATCATAGGGTTGGAAGGGACCTCGTGAGATCATCGAGTCCAACCCCCTGGGGCTTGAACCCAGGACCTTCTGCATATTAAGCAGAGGTGAGTCGATAAATTATCAAACAGGGGCAGGAGTGAGAGTCACAGGGAGGCGGAGGGGTGACACCGAGTAGAGAACCTCAGTGAGCAAGCATGAGCCTCTAGATGTGACACACGTCATCACATTTGTCCTCTAAGAGATTTAGAGGCCATTTTGGCCTTGTTTTTTAGTTCCAATCTGGACCCAAGCCCACCCAACCTCAGCGGGTCGAGTTGGTTTCTGACCAACCCTGGCCTTTCCCCCAGACCCTGGTTGAGTGCTGGCATCTCCTGCTGTTGTAACTTGGGGGTTGCTGCCAGAGGTGGACGTAAGCCCTGTTGCTGCCATTTGCTCCCCCCTACTATGCTGTCTGTACACACAATCTGTGGGGGCAAGGGGTACTGCAACTGCGTGGCTACCGCTCCACGGTACACACGGCACAGTGAAGTGCTGGTGACCAGCAGCATCAGAGTGTGCAATCACTGCCATATGGATGCATTGAAGAGGAGCAGAACTGACTCTAAGGTGAGAAAAGGTCTTGTTTTCTCACCCAACCCAGACCTGTTCTTGTAATCCAGTCTCATCAGGTACAGATTGGGTTGCAGGGCTCTACAGAGACTATTAATCTGCTGTCTTAACACCTTTGCCTCTCTCCTGCCAAGTTCTCTGTAGATAGCTTGAAAATGACTTCAGCAGGTGTTGTGCATTGCTCTTGTCCCTGGAAAGTGGAAAGGAAGGGTTGAAGCCACTAGTGGGAAGTGAAATTAAAGGTCTACAGGTGGTACAGGGAAAGATGAGCCTTGTGTTGGTTTTGACTGTGTTGTGAAGCCAGAGCTGGGGTGTGTAAGAGTGAATGCAAAAACAGAAGTAGCAAAATCCTGCTTTTGAACAGCTGTTGGGCTGGGGAAGGAAGTGTGATACCTTACACTCTTGAATCCGTACAAAGAACATTTCACATAACTCTGCAGCATTGCTGATTGTTTCTTCACACGAAGTAAGTATTTATCCAGAACCCATACACACAAGAAGTTCATCCTTCCTTTCTTGGCCTCCTCATTGCTGGAGTCACTGAACCAGCCTTCTGTTTTCAGAGCATTGGAAAAACCTGGCACTCTCTTAAAAGGAAGGTAGAGTCTGCACTATTGTACTGATGTTACTTAGCTGTCACCCAGCTGTCACCCAGGACTCTGTTCCCTGCCCCGATACACACACGTGCTCACATGCTGGCCAGATGGTCCTGGGTTAGGGCCATATCCAAATCAGCATGTTAGGAAGGTCAGGGTGCGTGTCAGAGCGCAGAAGCCAAGAAGAGCTGCCAGTTCTTGCTCTCTTGGTAACAGCCAGCTTGACTTTAGAGAGTGATTTTGTTGTTTTTCTTCTGTCATGCTGATGATTTTAGCTTTGGCCTCGTAAGTTATTAATGTCCAGGATGAAGTAAGACAACTCCTCTGTGCTCCCTCCTTGACAGCTAGCACCATGCTATAGAAAACCCCACATCTATCAGTGAATTTCAAATTATCCTTCCGTCAGGAAAGCGAGGTCCTGCCTGGCTGGGCTGGAGCCTTTCTTGGGAGAGAGGTAGTGTGGTTTACATGGGATTGGGGTTTAGAAATAGAGCACAATTGGCCTGCTGGGTGATCGTATCACCTTTCTTCTTCAGTTTTCCCATTTGAAGAATTGGGATAATTATACAGACCTCCTTTGTAAAGTGATTTTAGATCTGCGAGTGAAAAGAGCTTGGTGGTATTGTTATGTGTGAATGTCTTCCCTTGTTTTGCCACCCTTTTACTGTTTGCTTGGAAGAAAACTTTCACTAACAAAATTTAAAAACCAGAGATCTCGTTGTTTAGATGAATAACAGATTAATGCTTGGGTGAGAAATCTGTTTGGTATGGAGGAGGATGAGATGGAGGGAGGAATACCATTACATACAGGTTTATTAGGATGGCCCTGTATTCTCCACGTTGACTTTCTTTTCTTGAATTGGCCTTATTTTTGCTTCATTCCAGCCACGCATGGCCCTAACCCGTAGATTTCTTTTTTTTTTTTTTCCTGCTCTCCCTCTCTGTTTATATATGGAGATTTTTGTTCTTAATATTGCCTTTTATCTGACCTTACTGTCTTCCCCATCATATGGCTCTCGGAGCTGCTTGGCAGGGAATTTTTTATGCATAAAATCATTAGTATTATTAAAACCCACAAAACAGACGCTCTAACCTGGAGGGGACCTGTGTTTGGAAATATGCTCAGACCCTGCTCTCTGGGCTGATGGTAAAGGAGCAATGTTGCAGAGATGAGACACTTAGTTGCTTAGCAACTGGCTTCGAAGCTGGAGATTGGAAGGAGAGCTCTTGCTGTGCCACTTACATAGATCCTCCTCCAACAACCTGTCTGTGGAGGCACATTTAGGCATCAGCCATGCACAAGATGAGGCTACATTGCTTAGTGCAGATTTCATGTGCCACATGAATAAACTAGCAAAAAAGGAGGATGTGGATAACCAGCGTGATGGCATAATAAACTGTATGAAGTTTTACCTTGGAAATGTTCGTGGATGTTAATCATCACAATATTCCTGGAAGGTACATTTGTTCACCTGCCTTTTACTAACAGCCAGAGGCCGAGTATTTGGCATGTGGTCGCACAGCAAGTCAATGGCAGAACCAGGATTAGAACCGGGGGTTACTGGCTCTTTTTGCTCATGTTACTGTAACATTGGCGGTCACTAGATGGCTCCGTAATGTCGGCGGTCTTGCTTCTTTTGCCTGTCTACACGAGCAAGGCGTCAGCGCTTGTAGAAAGACTGACTGTCAGCTGTGGTGCTGCTATTTAGATGCTGATCACCTCCTTGGTGAACTCTGTTCTCCAATCATGCTATCTGAATTTGTTCTGTCTTAACCTCTTTCTAACTGAGTGATTCTGAATTATAGTTGTTGCCTATGACCTGTACCCACTCAGGCAAATAAAGTATGATGCCCTCTGTATCACACACGGCTTACTCTGTCATGTGGGGCAGCTGACCTCACCAAGGCTTTGCAGGCTCTGCACTATGTCATCGTTCTCTCACTGTTGGGGAATTATTTCAGAAAGGATGGGGAAAAAACAGAGAGGGGTGGCTCCTTTCTGTTTGGGGGACTGTAAGTGCAGATAGCAAAGTTAGCAGCACTGAATTGGGACTGCAAACAGATCAATGGGACAAAACCAATAGTTTACATAGCACAGGTTGAGGAGGTGAAGGCAGCAGATTGCCATGGGCCCCTGTTCAGCACTCCTTGCTCCAACTAAGGCCCTGCCATGGAAAGGAGGCAGCTGAGCAGAAGAAAAATTGCACAGTTCACTCTGGTTTTGGTGAGACTGCAGGCAGGAATGATTGATTGCACCTGCTCCACCGATGTCTTTCTCTACAATCAGTTATCGCCCTGTCAGCCAAGTATGCCAGAGGCCTCATTTTACATGCTTGGATAAATGAATTGCATCATTTTGATTCTGCACATGTTTCTCCTTCCAGAGCTGCTTTTTGTTTGTTTGTTTGTTTTGGGTTTTTATTCACTCTAGAGCTGTTATTGTTTACTGTCCTGCACGGTGGTTGCCTGTTGCTCTTTCCTTAACCACTGGTAAGAGCATGAATTTTAGTCCTATCTAGGACATTAATGAAAATACCGATTAATTAGTTCTTACCTATCTCATGTGCTACAAATAGACAGGCCTGTGGCTGCTAAAATGGGGTTGGTGTGATGGAGTGTTACTTCTAAATCTCACAGTAGCATCTCCTCCACATAGCACTACCTCTGCTTCATGCTCACACTCACACAGAAGAGGGGGAAGAGAGATGGAAACAAGAATGAGGGGGTGGTGTTTTCAAAGATGCGTAAGAGAGTTTGGCACCCTGATCCCATCGGATTTTGATGGGAATCCCTTAGGCTTTGCCATTTTCAGCTGAAATTCTCTAATGCTAAAACACAGAATTTCTCTGTGTGAATTCATTAGTGGCAAAGGATGTATGAAGAATTAGAGAGGCATGATGCTGCCGAGATAGCATGGCTGTCACTGCAGGATACCTCTCTTGTACAAAGGGATGCTGCTAGTCCATCTTGCTTCAAAGCCCGTTCTTAGGGCTGAGCTGCTTGATCGCTTGTTGAAGTCGCATGCTGTGCAAATGACAACTGGAGTCAGACAAAATAAGCTGGAGTTGATGGTTCTCAGTGTCTCCCCGGATTGGAGATGAAAAAGAGTCTGAGGGTAAAGGTTCTTGTGTTTGTAATAAGGATTAAGCTTTGATTGGAATGCTTTCCAAAACTAGCCATAATCAAACCCGTCGTGGATGATGTTGCTTGGTTTATGTTATGCAGGAGGTCAGACTGGAGGATCATAAAACTGTAAAATCTTATCCTTAGAATCTGTGAATCCATAGAAACCAGTGTAAATCAACCTGATGTCGTCTAAACATGTAGCTGAGATAATCCCACTCATGCATCTAAAGAAATTCAGAGTTCAGTGGAAGTCCTTAATTTTACATCTGTTCTGTGTCAGAAAGCTTGTAACAAGAGCATACTCAGTGGATCGGCTGGGCCCCAATGTTTTAATTCTCTAATCAGACAATCATTTTAAGCAGACGTCAATGTCTATATGTTAAGCATCTACAAAGCACTTAAACAAAATTGGGGCTGAAAGCTATACGTAGCACCAGCTGTTGTGGTGTTAACAAGATGCAGTTGTGTTTTTGAGAGAGATTGTCGTAAATTAGCAGAGATTTGAGATGAAGTGGATAGAAACAGCAGCTTGCTGCCGACATTAAAAAGAATAGCCTTCATTACCACTTTCTCTGAACTGTCGATCTCTTATTTTATAAAATGGCTTTGCCCTTGTGTTCTCTGGTGTTTTAATAAGAGTTGTAAAAGTAATATATGTGTAATTAGAATTTAATAAATGGTTTGTGTTACCAGATGTAGCACATAAGCAGGTTTTAAATGCTAGCGTAACCTTTGCTTTGCGTTCATCATCTAACGTTGAGATAACAGCTGGAAGTAGAGAGACTGACATGCAATTTTATAATTGCATCGTCTGAAATTGCTGCTGTCTGTAAACATCTGACAATCTATGGCTGACCTTTGTGCTTTCTGAATGAAATTTATTATAACATTTAATACATTAAAATTGTTGGAGGCTTTGGTGTACTTATCTCTTTATTAGTGATTGTTTTGGATGTGAATTAACTCATGGCTGATGTGGATATGAGGGTAGCTGGAACTTTGCTTTGGATCCATGTGGATATTTTTGGCAACATTTGGATGGAAGATGATTCTTTCCTGCAACCATTTCTAGACTTACTGAAGTGCATACATCCTGCCCATCCAGTGCTCTGTACACGGAAGAAAACAGCTGATGGCATAGGGGATGGATTTAGACCTAGGGGCCACCTCTGTTTTGGAGGAAGATTATTCAGTGAGGTGAAGTACAAAGGACAAGAGTAGCTATGCAAATATTGGCCTAAATTATAAAAGCACTGGTCTAAATTTTTGGTAGGAGAAAGAGTGCAGATAAATATGCCTGTGACATCACTTGATAGCAATTCTGAAAATATCAGTTATTCAGCAGGTGGAATCACTCTCTGAAAAGTCATTGTAGACCTGAAAAGTAACATACCTGAGCGCGCACACTATCTCAAGAACAAGGCAATATTTATCTTACCACTCATTCCCGTATGATAAACATATGGGTCATGTCTTGTTTTGTTAGCACTTTTTAGTCCTTATTTCTCACTGATTTGGAGAAGGGTCCATACAATAATAAAAGCGCAGAAAGTATTCTGCTCTAGTTAAATGCCGTGACAGTCGCTGGCATGTTGACTGTTCTCCAATAAGCATTAGAACACCATTCTGCGAGAGGGTGAAGTACCTCGGACTCACGCATTTTATAGATTGCTTTCTTTACATATTTCTTGTCAGTGAATCGATTCTAAAATAATTTCCTTGCTTCCCAGCTAAAAGAAATTACCAGAGGATAATTGCTTAATACTTCTTATACACACACTGGGCAGCTGTGTGTATGATTGAACTGAGCGCTACTACAGCAGAATCTTTCTGTTTTTAACGTAATGCATTTGTTGTCCCCAATTTCCATAAATATTGCAACTTTCCCAATACTATAGCCGAGCACCAAGAGCACAGCAGGGATAGTAAAATCTCTGGTGTTTTAGTTTGGAACAAATAATAGCTTTTATTTTGCAAGGTTTGTATGCAGAGTCGTTCTTTTTTTGTGTGGTATATTCTTAGGGGAATTACTATTTTTCATGGCTACATTCTAAAAGCACAAATCTAAAATAATAAATGGAGGGAGCACATGCAGCTGCTAAATTATCACAAGGTAATAAATAGTTTTGAGTTTGGGCTTTTTGTTTGTTTTTGGTTGGTTGGTTGGTT
>ML682041.1:13271998-13335934 GCA_007922195.1 Podocnemis expansa
TGGATATGGATTTAGGAACCAAATTTAGATGTCTGCTTTTTAAAATCTAATTCACAGGTTGTAATTCAGTCTGCTTAGCCTGAAGTCATCTCAGTCAGACTATTAGCATCTAGTTAATATATGCACAGTCTTTATCTTTCAACAGGGTGAAAGAATTCCATTGACTAGTAGCTTTTTCTCATTTTTCCATTACTTTTAAAAGGACAGACAAAAACGTTTACAAAGGCTGGAGAAATGTGCTGTAGACATCCATCACTCAACAGCATCCTCCTGTTTTCTCTTTCCTGGCTTGTGTAAACTGATAATTTGTGATGGCAGAAATGTTCAACTGACTGACCTGCTTGTGTCAAAATAGCACCTGGCCCTCTCGTCCTTGGATAGCTAAGCGCTAGCTTCACGGTTTGGTGGGCCCTAGGTTTCTGACACTGGGGCACTTGGGTTGTGAGCTGCCTCTGCCAGAAGGCAAAGGTGAATTTTCTCCGCCTTCTCCTCCCTGAATTTTAAGCAATGAACTTCCCGCCCTTCCAGTCCTGCAGCTGCCAGGCAAGAGAAGGCTGGCTTGTGAGTCATGAAGCTACTGCCTGAGAATAATGCAGCCCCAAGTTGTCATTTGCATTACTTATTATTTCTTGTTTTTATAGTGTGGAACAGTAGGACTCACGGCTTTTATTCCTAACTCTAGCAAGCCCTTTCACCTCTGCCAGCCTTCTCCTACAGAATAGCATATGGGCTCTGTGAGGTTTATTCAATTGCTTGTAAAATACTGACAGATCCCCTAATGGAGGGTGCATTAGAGTGCAAAAATTACTAATATACAGAATGGTGAGGGACAGAGGAGAAGAATGGAAAACGTGGCTCAGTGGGGTTGATGATGGAGTACGTATAACCTGACATTCAGATTGGTGATGCCAGGTCATTAGGACAGATAATCTGATACTCTGTGGACCACAGGAAAAGAGTTGGTGGCTTCTGTCCAGTTCTCGGTGGAGAAGCCCATTAGGACCACTGGCACCCTTGCTTGCAAATAATCAACCTTTTCTTTGCTGAAGGTGATCCGTCCATGAAAGGTTGCTGGGGGAAGCTTGAAGTGTTGCTGCCATGACTCTCCCTACCTTGTGGAATTGTCCTTTAAAGCTACTGACTTGGCATTTTTTACACGTGTTGGATTCAAGAAGTCCTCTCTTTGCTCTGAGTTCATACAAAAATGGCAGTGCGGCTGAAAGGAGCTGAAGTAGGCACTTGTCAAACAAACACAGGCTCCTCTGTGTATCCTTTCTATACCGTATAAACCAGGCAGGCTGATCTGATGGTGCTGGCTGAAAGCAGTTCTAAGCCAAACATGCTTTTATATATTGTAGAAACTGAGCAGGATGGCCTGGTGAATGGAGATCTTTCAGCACTCTCTAGACTGTGAAAGCTGGGCAGGCTGGTCTCACAATACGGCTCATTTCATCTACCTGAAAATGGTGCCCTGGCTTCCCTTCAATCATTTAAGCTCCCTTGCTCTCTGACACACTTTCCACTGACAGTAATTCTGTGAGTGCTCGTCGGGCATTTACTGCCATCACTAGAGGAATTACTGATGGCTTAAAATGGGATCATTTCCTTTCTGATGGACAGCGTGCACCTGTGGGAGTTTTAATAGCTGGATGGTGTGCCTGTCAGTAGGTAGCAGGGAAGACGTCTGCAATTCCTCACAGTGTGGCAGCCACTGGCTCTGAAATCCTGCAGGAAATGAAAAGGAAGTAAAATAACAATAAAAAAAAAAACTCTGCATTTTGAGAAATTGCTTCCTGTATTGAGGGGCCTACAGAATGTGGCAGAAAACAATGGACTTTTTTCCAGACATCTCAGCAGTGGGTGATTTTAAAGCTGTGACAAAACATGGGCAAAAACCCACATGCACACTTAAACAGACATTATGCAACAAATAAGGTTGCTGCAGGTATGGATTGTATTTTGTCTTCTACAGAATTTAATGCTGCTTTTTTTTTTTTTTTTTTTAATTCTTAGTTTCAGGTTCTTGGCAATGCCACAAACTACTTATCTTAGCCAGAAAAAAAGGGAGAAGGCAAAAAGATAAGCATTTGTGACAAATGCCAATCACATAATTAATGAACTACTGACAGATCCTCAAATACCAGGGTCACATACCTGATATAATAACCTTCATAGAATAGGCCAAACCAAATCTTTGGATTAATTTTGAGATACTTGTACAAATGCAATAAATATTATGAGTTCAGGCCAGTTATGCGGAAAAGATTATTGAACTGTTGTATTGCACCTTTAAACTATGTTATCTTGTATATGTTTTGTTAGAAAGGTACCATTTTCGTAGGACAAAAAAGGCACCTATAGCTTCTGTGCCTTCATGGCACGTTTCTTTGATGTCAGCAGCAAAGGGGTTGATTTTGGGGAAACAAAATGAGGCCACAGGAGGCTGCTTGAGAGGCCAGTTACCCCACATATGTTTAGGGCAAGTAGATGAAACATCATAATTGAAGTAATTTTGGGGAGAGAGAAATATGATCCCAGGGAACAGTTAATGGCCAGGAGGGAGGAGGTGTAGGAAAATACTGACCATGTTCCTTTAAGAACCTTGGGTTATAATTTATTAGTATCTGTATAAGGAGTAATGAGCTGACTCCATGACTGTCTAAAAAGGAGGCACCAAGCCCAGGTGAAGGAGGAAACTGCATAAAGCCAAGTGCTGCAGTGGCAAAAGGGGATTTTCACACCCCTGAGCAACCAAGCTAAGTCTACCTCAGTTTTAGATGTGGGAGAGGCCTGAGAGGAGAACTTAGCTGGGACACAACCCCATGCAGGAGCGCTTTGAAACCCCTGAGCCCGGGGGAGAGGTCAACAGACTGGGGAGGCTAGGGTGGGGTACGCAGTCCCAAGGGCGACTGTGAACATGAGTCCTGTGGAGTTAGTGGAAAGTGGTGTTTTGGGGAGCCAAATGCTATTTAGACCCTGGGAGAGGGGGAATACTGTTTCCAAGTCTGTGCGGTGACTGAATTATTTCCAAGAATCTGAAGGTAAATGAGGCAGGACGCTGCAGTGGCACGCTGCTCTACAAGGGGGTGTGCTGGCGACTGTGTACCTATCTGCAGAAAGCAACACATGGCTGTTCAGTTCAGGACCTGGCAATTTGCTCTTTAGTTTTCCCTGGTCAACAGGAGCTTGGTCTCTGGTAATGCACCGATTGCTTTGTGTGTGAAGATCATAAACTTGCAAACCAGTGGCAACTTCAGGTAGCGTAACTTTTCCAAGGTTGTCTATCAGGGAGTCACCTTATTCGTGAGCCAGAGGTTTGACAGGGTCAGTGCTAATGTGACACATCTTAGACCCAAATTAGTCTGGATTGTGTCTTCTCGGATTAAGCAAGCAAAGGCGTCACTTACGTTCATTTCAATTGACGTCAATTTGCATTGCCTGAATTTGAGGGTCAAAGTGAGAGGCTTTTCAAATCCAGGCTGCTCTCCTTTAAAGCTTTAACTGCAGAAGGTTTGAGTTACACTTTCAGTAAAGTTCACAGTAGGGGAAGGAGAGATGGTGGGAAAGTAAAACATGCAAGTGTGTGTTATATTAAAGGAAAGGTGAGAACTTCCCCCTCCGTGAACATTGCAGCCTGTGGCTGGAGATTGCAAGTCTTCCTTCCAAATTGTCCTGATGGTGTTTTGAACTTTGTGAGGTTAAGCCTTTTTCATGAGGCTTGCCTGGCAGCCAGATCAGCTTTTCGATGTCATGCTTTAAACTACCGTATCCTCCTCCTCTTCCTCCTCACTGATTTTAGTACCCTTGGAATCTGGCCAAAAAGGGTTTTAAAATAACTCTTCATTTTTAGCATATTATTTCCATCTTCATTGGTTTTCTCTTTTATCACACCAGTTTTTAGCTCCCTGTCCTCATCGTCAAAGCTCTACATAATGACAGACCAGCCTAAATATCTGATTTAGTTACCTCCTTCTCATATTCTAAATTCCTCCCCATTGCTCTGTCCTTATTACTCCCTTCATCTCCTCTCGCTGTTGGCTTTGCATCCTCTTTTAAGCTGGCTGCTGTTCTTGGAGTAATCTCTCACGCCTTGTCTGCCAAGGGCCCTTTTTTCATATAGCCTCATGTAAATCTCCTTGCCAATATTTTCCATTTGAATGGATAGCTTCTGTATTACTTTTCTCCATCTGAAATGGATTGTAGGCTTGTCTTGGTAGGGATCTCATCTTCCATGCATTTGTAAAGTGCTCTGTACACTTAGAAAGCTCATAAATACTAAGCCATAACAATAATGAGTAACATTCAGTGTGTATTGTAGTCACTCAGTGTTTAGTTTCTACAGAGATGGCAGCATTAGAAATACCTAAGAGAGACTGATATAATTCATATCTGAGGGCCAGTAGTTTTCCCAGCATTTTTCAAAATCAGACTGGACAGATTGGCTGGCTAGTTGAAGGGCGTGCGTTGCTTAGGGCTCTGCTTCCTGGTCTGATGGACAATGGGGACACCAGACACAAATAGGCTCAGTCATAAAAGGGAACAATTTTTCACATTTCTCTTGTGATTGCTCTTCTTTGGCGGCTGGAGCTAATATTTCAAGTTCTTCAAAGTATGGGTCTCTACCCCCAGTGGGTTCATGCCATAAGCAAATGAGGTCACAATCCCAATTGAATAGAGAGACCTAATTCAAACATTTCTGGACCTGCCCTATAAAATGGTATCTTGCATCCACTATAAGCATGAGGTCAGGCTGCATGGAGAGCACCATTTTGTACAGCACACATTTTTGTTGGAGGCCTGTTGGAAGCACTGCATTTGATTCAGCCTCTAGCCAAGTGTCTAGTGATGTCATTATGGAGTCAGGGGAATCAGCAAGTCTCAAAATGGGGCTTTGCATTTAAAAAGCTTGGGAAATGTTGTCTGAGGAACTGTGGGGACATTCTGATGATAACCGAATGTAATTAGCCATTGTTTTGCACCTCGGATTTGCAACCTCCTTCTGTGTCTGCCAGAGTTAGGTGATCCAGGATAGATTTAAACTTTCTCCAGGTTGTCATGCATGAAAGCAGGGGCTTTTGTATGATGTAGAAACTGGGCTGCTATTGTTCGCTCCGCCACTCCCTTCTGTAGATGCTCTCTAAAACTAAAAGGACAGATGGAGTTCTTCTGCTAGCAGACACCACCTCCCCAACAACATTTAGATATACCTCCAGAAAAGTGTGGTTCCCCCCACCCCCAGACACTCCTAGCCACTTTACAGACAAAACTTTGTGATGTAGCTCAGGCTCTAGTAATTTTAGCTGCTTGTTTGGAAGGTGAGGGCATTTTTGTTGCATTAATGCCCCATAGCATGCTTGAGGGTTTTTCCTCTAGCTGTGCTGCTTTTACTCTTCAGGCTCCCGGAGAGTTCTCTCCTGTGAACGATATTCCCAACCCTCACCTTCCTTATGCTTTCTGAAATCTCAAAGATCAGAGTAAACTAGGAGGATTAAGTGGGAGTTTGAGCCTGGGGTGAGGAAACATTCAGGGATAACTCTGGCTGGTGGAAAGCTGTTGCTTTGAGTTTCAGAGCCAAGGACTTCTAGAGCCGACTGTTCTTTCCTGATCAAACAGAGAACACGGGAGTCAGCAGTGCATAAATCTCTAGCGCGTTTCTTTCCCCCTTCCCTCTTTTAATTTCCATGAGGCCATAATAAAGAAATCTGTATGGGGAAGCATTAATCTCAGCATGAATGCAGATTTACATAGAAAATGAAAAGAGTGCTTATTCAAACCTCTCAGCACCCCTCACATGTTTACAGGAACGAAAATGGGAAATGGGTTACTCCCTCCACCCCCACAAAACTTAGTCCTTAAAAGAGCACCCCTTCTGCAGGCAGCCCTGACCCCCATCAGGCAGAGCAAACAGGTGTGACTTGCAGCATGAGAAGAAAGCTAATACCCCGAGTTCTTTAAGGAGGAAGGATCTGGTTCAAAAACCAAGAGCTATGTGAGGGTAGTGTTTTATCACCAGCTCACTCTTATTTATTATAAGCCAAGGTGTCATCCAGCTCGAGCACTTCTGCAGGTTGCAGCTGTGACAACAGTATGGCACAAGGTGAGATGTGACTTGCAGGTGGGAATGTCCAGAGCCATTGAGACCTTTATGGATCTAAATCAGCACCTGAAATTCAATCCAGAAGCTAATAGGCAGCCATTGCAGACCATGAAGCATTGGTATTGCGTGCTGTAGCCACCGAGAAGCACTGCTTACGAGCGGGTGAATGGAAGTGCATCTTTGCGTAGAGCCTGTTGCAGCAAGCCACTGTCCATTTGGGTGTGCACCTATGCTCTGCAATAATCACCCACAGCTAAGCACAGATGCATGTGCAAAATGGTTGCCTTTTCTGAATGGGGCTTGTCTTCCTTTGCAGCAGCATTTGGATTGTGAATTGTGGTAGGAAGGTTATAGCTGGGCTGGCCCCTCCTTTTCAGGGAGCGTAGGAAAATCAATGGTGGAAGAGAAGGTTGATCTCAAGTGGTGGTTTCTCTGTGAGGCTGCTGAGTGGAGAGAAGAGCTCTGGTCACACCAAGTACCAAAGCGAAGCTGGGCTCAGCCAGCACACCGGAGGGTGGGGAAAGATGGGGATGGACAGCTTTCCTCCTTCCACTTGCAAACTAAGCAAGGATGAAATGTTGTCTCCCCTATCTTCCCAGGCCCAGTGGGGAAGGAAGAAAGGATACGCACCAGTTCTCTCCAGAGTGGTAGGTGGGGAAGAGTAAAGATTGGGCTATGAGGGGTAGAGACCCCTCCTCATTTGGGCTAGTCAGCTACGATGATTTGGGAGAGGGGGGACTTGGGGGAGGCAGAGATGCAGATTGCTTAGCACATTCATGTCTCCTGAGGAGCACCTGTCCCCTCAGTCACAATCCCCAACTCTTCATCTTTTGTGGTCTGTAACACACAATAGAGAAAATGGTCCTGTGACTCAAATCCCACAGTCCTTCACACACAGCTTCGCTTTCCAGGTAAAGTACAAATATGATCAGGAGGCTTGTGCTCCTGGCATCTGGTCAAGATACCCGAGAGCTGTCTCTGGTTCTGAGACCCTGTGCGAGACACTCAACCCCTCTAAGACTCGGTTATTTTATGAGAAAAATAGAGTAACCTAAGTCACAGGGTGTTATGTGTCTTAAATCACAGACATTTGTGAAGTGCTTTAAGGCTCGAGTGTGGTGACCAACTGCCTCAGTTTAATAGGAACAGTCTTGACATTCAGGGCTTTGTCCTACAAGCGCCTATTACCCTTTGCCTTCATCTCAATTTTTCATACTTGCTATCTGGTCACCCTGTGCTAGGGGTGCTAGAAGCAATGCTATTATTTCTTTGGCTTTGATTCAGCTTCCCCTGAATTGATTTCACTCTCTCTTTTGTGATGGAACAAACATCAAATCTCCAAGCAAAACTGAATTTCCGGGCAGTGAATTTTGCATGAAACCATTCATGACGCCCGTCTAAGTGGGTGGGAAAGCTTTGTAACCCTAATTGAACTTGTCACTGAATATGAACGGAACTTTAAGAGGGGGATTTTTTCAAAGACACTACTGCTGTTAGTACCTTAGAAAATCTCCCCATAAATTCACACTAAAAACTGAACCAGGCAAGTTTCCAGTGGCTTCTGTTCCTGGTATTTTGCATGGCTACTTGAGCATCACCCGACTAACAGAACAATGCAGTTTCCAGTTACTCTACTTTCTGATTAGTTATCAGAGCTTAAAATGTTGACTTCTGGCTTACCAACCTCCCAGCAAATAGAATGATATGACCTCCTCTAAGGGGCACCATAAACTGGTGCTTTGGAGAAAGATTTTCATAATTAAAAAAAAGATAAATTCCTAATTTTAGCATTTACAGGGAACAGCTGTTTTCTTAGTGCTTTTCCTACTTAACCGTTTACCAAGCAGTACTGTGGTCCAGTTTCCTCTACATTTTCTAGAGTCTTTGCTGATTCTTTACAACTTGCTCTAGTGTGGGGTTTTTACATTTGCTGCTAGCCCCTTAAATAATTCTAAACTATACAGCGATTTGGCTGTGTGCATGACAATTTAGTGTTGACATAGCTGAAGACAGAAAATTAGTTACTTAGCCCCATACCAGTTTTTTCATTTTGTTATGAACCAGATTAAAAAGCATATGTGTATGCATCTCACTAAGATGTTGGTACTTCATCTAAGTGCAGAAGAAAAGAAAACTAAGTGGTGAAATTCAAATGATATGATTTATGCTTAGAAGTCTGATCTGCAAAATAAAAGAGAAAAAAATGTACAGAGCAGCCAGCAGGGCATTTTGTCCTAATTCCCAGCTTCTGCTGTGGTGTGGTACTCTAAGTTTCAGTGGAAAGGAGGCTGATTCAACTCTTGTTGCATTGAAGGTGTGTGTGTGTCAAAATGAATGAGTGCCGTTGTGAACTCCATTCACACAGGGTGCAGGTGTTGATATGATTGTAACTGAATCAGAAAGGGTGTCCTGAGGATTTAAAAAGAAGGAGAAGAGTTTATCTGGCTGAAGTTGAAAAGTTTTGGCATGACTAGTAGGGGTTTTAATGCATCTCCTAATCTGAGTCAGTTAGCTCAGATGAAAAATTAATGTGGATAGTGAGTCTGCAAAGCATTTGAGAGTTTAGTCTTTGACGCTTGGGTGGTTTTATAAAAGGCGTGGCAGAAATCTAGCTGTCTACAATTAGATTGCCACAACTATGGAGTGTTTTTATATGTTGTTTCTTGTAATAGTCAGTTCTTTCCAGTACATTTTTCCATGTGTTTTGCATATTTTCCAATCGTCAGCTTTATCTCATTCTTTTGAGGTGCTTTTTTCTTTAACCCCACTAACTTAAGTTCTTCACAAGCTATCAGTAATGTGACTTTTTTCTGCTCTCAGTATTTCTATGCTTTCTTAGTTTTACTATACACCAAACCAATATCTTGAATGTTTTATCTTCGAAGTATGTGTTTGGGCCCTGATTCAGAAGTGCACTTACGCTTTTGCTTAACTTGAACCATTCATTTAAATCCATTTGACTTAAGCAACCTGGGGAGGGAAAGTGCATCTGTATTAGCCAAAGTTCTTTCCCCAGCGAGGATGTTTGTCTGGATCAGGGCCTCTGCCGTATGAAGCTCAGAGGGTAATATGACACTGGCTGTGACACCAAACCGTTAGCACTGAGCAAACCTTATAAAACTTCCTTCTGAGATGTTTTGATGTTTGGGTGCTTATGAGTGAAGTGTGGTTTTTGAATTACTCAGAAGTGAACCTACCCACAATGTCTGGAGAAAATTCATCCCACTCAAATATTGTTTTTGTTAATTGCCTGGGACCAAATTGTTCATTTTCAGACTATCTCTTAAATTAAACTCCTATTTTGTTTTTTGTTTAATATTTAGATTGTTTTAGAACCTGTTGACAAGTTGGATACCATTGTCTTAGTTGCTGTGCAGACATACAATAAATTTCAGTCCTTGCCACAAAGATCTTAAAGGTTTTACTCTTTTTTTCTGCCTCTCCACAGAAGGACATGTCATTAAAGCCTCAAGAGCGAAAAGAAAAATGGGAGAGACATCCAGGGAAGAAGCCCCGAGAATCTGAAAACTATGTGTCTGCTGAGCCAAGTGAAAAGGGCCATAATAATGACGTTGGGAGTTCTGAGAGAGAGACAGAGCGAGGCAAAGAGAGGGTGAAGAAGAAACACCCCTTGAAGATATCCAAGCAGGTAAGGGAATTCTTTCGCCTCCCCAGTGACTCTGCACCTTTATGTAGGCTGGTATGTCTCCTCTTTGCTGGGTCGACATTGTTAACTTGTCAGTTTAAAAAACTTATGGCTAATTGTACTGAGCACTGTACGTCTCTTGGGTGGGTTTTAGTCAAGAGAGTAGACTTAAGTGGTAGGAAATTCCACAGGTTAAAACTAAAAAGCAAATGCACATTGAGAGAGGCAATCATCTAAGGAAGGAGCAAACTTCCCTATAGTCCTGCACCTCCAGCAGTGTGCAAACTCATGCAGTAAATGACACCTGTAGTGTATGTAGGCTATGATCCTACCCCAGCCATCTCCACTGATGCCTCGGGCTAGGGCATGTGGGGTGTTCAACGTCTATCTGAGGGTGGCAAATCTGACACCAGCGTATACGTACATCATGAATTAAGTTGCTCTGCACCGTGCCCAGCAGTGAATTTAATGCTGAAAGGACTGTTAGATTTGAGAAATAAAGAGAGACAGAAGGAAACGTTGGTCTTTTCCTTCCTGCGTTACATATCCTTGTGCATTTGACACCTGGCAATGCATTAATATGCTCTAATGGTGGTGATCTAGTTGTAATAGTCATCCTGAATGCCACAAGCACAAGAGAGACTATCTCAAAAGCTCTTGTCTAAACCAGAGCTTGTGTTTAGAGCCAGGGAGGTGAGAAGGGAAAAGCAAAAGGGGTTGGCAGGCTATTTATCACTTATTGCAGCTCACCAGGGAGATTTGTTGGGGACTTGATGATCATTCATGGGCTTGAACTTCACATGGCACAACAGCATTTATCTACGAGGAAACACTTGCCAAGTGTCTGTTACTTAGTGCCAAATGAAAATTAGTGGGACGGCCAACATATTTGCCCCTCTGATGCATTTGTCCTTAAAAAACTAGGAAGTAGATGTCCAATAGAAAAGTATTGAGAATACTCCAGAGAAAGGAGCTTATACAAATAAAGTGGCCTACCTTTCCTTCTGTGGGCGTAGATTTTGCTTACGCCTCATAATGACTATAGAACTTATATTTGTGTTGTCATTTATGCATTTTTAATTTGATTATAGATTTTTGAGGCCAGAAGGACTCATCATGATCATGGAATCTGATCTCTTGCCTTATCCAAGCCATTGAACTTTGTTTAGTGTTTTTTGCATTGAGCCCAATAACTTGTGGTTGAACTAGGGCATAGCTTACAGAAAGACACTTGACCAAATTTTGAGTTAAATTCTAAGTGTCTGAGAGTGTACCACATCCCTTGCAAATCTGTTTTGATAGTTAATTGCCCTCCTAGTTCCAAAGTGGCATCCTCTTTGTTAGCATTTTGATTTTTAAAATGGATGGTTGTTACAGATGAGGGAATAACTCACAACAAATGACTTCTCTGACAAATCTAGATTTATTTTTTTGCTTGTGAAAATCCTGGTTACTGATCGGTTTCCTATAGTGAATTAATGAGAGGTGTGAGGTGTTTTGCTGGGTGAGCTGCAATTGCGTCCAGTGCAAGTGCTCAACATATGTTTAAACTTCATTTTCCACAGGTATGTGTATTTTACTGGCACAAACAGTCACAAAAATCAGATTCCAAATGCAAAACACCTGTTCAGAATTTGTAAGAAATGAGCACAAAAGGGGTGTGATGGTGGCCAAAACTAATTCTTTTACTCGTCTTCTCATTCTAACCGTGTGAGTCCCGCAGAAATGTTTCTGCTAAACATTCATTTGGGTGGCAGCTAGGAAATAGTTATTCACTGTGACAAGCTGTTCCCCAGATCCAGTCCGGTGTGCTGCTGTGACCCGCCCCTGAACCCTGATTTGCCCCACTTTGCCAAGTGACCACTCATTGCTGAGTCAGTCCACTCCTGCCTCTTGTGTGTAATTGGTACCAAGCTGTGGGTGTATGCCCTCTGACTTCTTGAGCGACGGTCCCCAAGCAAGCACCCCTGGCCCCAGTTACTTCACTGGGAGTCTTACTGGGATTCGGGCCCACTCCCAATCACCATACACTCATGTCTGTCCATTTTACAAAGAAATGGATCATGCCCAGCCTTCTCCACTCACATCCTCTAAAGACTGTACAGCTTTGGATAAAATAACTACTAGTTTATTGATCAGATTATAATTTTAAGTGAGAACATGGCCAATCATGGCAGAATCACAATATAAATGTCAGGAGTGACCACAAGGAAATAAAAGGTAAAACACGCATACTGACCTAATATCACTACCTAAACTGACCACATAGTCCAAATTTATCCTCAAGATGTTCGGCTACCAGATGTTTGTACGGCCAGTCTCTGCCTGTGACCGGACAAGGCTCACATCTTGCTTGAAGTTGTTTCAAGATGGAGATTCCCATGCAAAAAGCCCCGAATCCTCCCATGTGTCTCTCCTTGTTTCCAGACCCCCCTCAACCCCTTTCCTTCTGGGTAGAGGTGATCTTTTTGTCCGGTCTGAGCCACCTCAATTTGCATATCCTTTGTTGCTTCCTCCAGGCACTTGCTTTCTCACCGCTGTGGCTGTTTTCATGTTGCTGGAAGAGAGTTCTGTCTGTCTCCCATCACCGTGAGCCATGGAAAACATATTTCATCTCCGCATGATGCTGTAAGAAACATGATATTACAGTATCCATGTAGAATAGGTTATGAGCATCCATGAAGAAACCTCGTATGGTGTAATTAGCATAAAATCATACAATCAGTGCATAACTGAACAGACAAATCATACAGATCATAACTCAGGGTACTCAGATGTGTGTCCCATGACACCAGGTTAAAAACTTCATAAACCAGACTGTTCTCTGAGATCGAAGCTGCAATTCTAGCAGTTCATTTCTGTTTAGATGACTGAGATTCTGGAGGTTCACTCAGACTTGAAGTCTACAAGGATTTTATCCAAAATGCTATAGGGAGTGAGGCTTATGATTCAGTAGGCATCATACATCCCTCTGAGGCAATAATGAACCAAGGCCCCAGCACCGAATTCTGGAGAATGCACTGCTGGAGCTGCCAGCTTTTAGTTGAAATGTCTCCATCTCTCATATTCCCTAAGGATCTCATGGCACTGTCCTAGAAACCACAAGGAGTAATGGACATCATGTCTTGGCTGAATTTCAGTTTGGGTAATTACATTCTGCTGCCTGAATTTGCCTAATACTTGATTTCCCTCAGTTCATAATGCATAGTGAAGACCTACAGAAATGTCCTGCATTTGCTTCTAGCTGACATTGTGATGACCAGTGATATTAAACGGTGGTATCTCCCATATTCTTCCATCTTTTCTTTGTTATTTCCTTCTGTCTGCAAGCCTCTACTTCAGTGGTTTGCAACCAGTGTGCCATGAGAACTGTCCAAGTGTGCCATGAAATTTTAGACAAAGGTAATGAAAATCAGTGTAAAACAAACAGTTTCATCTTAAACATTATTCTGTCCAACTGAATTACAACTCCTAAAACTCGTGAAAATTAAAAATGAGCAATTGGTCTTTCGATTCTAAAATATGAACATTCTAAACACGGGTGGCCAAAGGGTAAAAGTGAGATGGCGTGTATTTTTTCCATGGGATTTGAAATATGAATGCATTTGATTGTTCTTTAGTTTGTTGTACCCACTAAGTTGCAAACCATTCTAGTAAAACCATAACCATGGTAATTGTAAGTAATTGTGGCATTTTCTGAGCAATGAATTCAACTGAAAAAAGTGGGTGTGCTGTGGACTTGTTTGTCTCATTGAAGTGTGCCATGTTACAGAAGAGGTTGCGAACCACTGCACTACTTCTCTGTAGGAAGAAATAACAAATTTCTGTAGGAGGCACAGAGGTTAAACACAGAGAGTAAAACAAAACCTGTGATAAGAGACCCCTTAAACCACAATTAACCTATTGGAGCAAGTCATGTTCAGATGTCAGTCAGTGAATTTTGAATATGGTACACACCAGTATTTAAGGAGGTACAGATAAATGCTTATTGTAGATATCATCTCTATCTGCCTGTCAATGACTAATGACTCAATTTAAATAGCTGTGCTTTGCTCAGGTGCAACAAATAAAGCCATTTCTCCCTTCATACCAGCTTTTTGAAACTTACTCAGTTATGCATTTTTGTAAGTTTTCCTTTTTTAATTTCTTTTCCCCTTTTTTATAGTCATGAAATTCACATCAGCTCTAATATCTTGCAAGTTCAGAGCCATTTGTATTTCAAGTCTGTTCTAGAAATAATGGGCTTAATGTAAATTTTATCAGTTTTGGGTGTAGTTAGGAATCTGAGGTTCCAGTTTGTGCTTGTCCCGAATTCAGTAAATTTACTAACACCAATTGTATTGACCTAAGTCTTTATGTAAGACTTTGCTGGTCTGCATAAGCCATGTGTTCTCTCATCCCTTTTCTCTGTGGCACTATTGAATTGTCATCCGTTCTCTGAAGCCTCCTTTAATAAATCAAACTGGGCGTTTTAATTATGGCCCTCTGCTAATCCTTGTCAAGAGATGCGAAGTGGTAAACTGATTTGAGTGCCAGGTTGTCTGGTTTGTTTAGGAAATTAGATTAATACTTTTCAACAAAGAAAATGTCCAAATTCCTATTAATCTCTGATTATATTGTTCTTTTATCACCTTGGGGGATGGCAAAGGCAGGCAGAGGGGGAGATAAGCTACCTTTTCCAGACAACTGCTCCAACCGAGTGTGAAGTGGTTTAAATGCTTTGACAACCTGCAGTCACTACATAGAGAATGCAGGGCATTGTGGGCACTCTGTATGACACAGGGATAATTAGCCAAAGATTTACAGGGCTGAGGGTTTGTTCTAGTCTCCCCTGTCCGCCTCCTCTGCGCTCCCCAACCCTGCAATCTTTTTTTGCTGCTGCATTCATGGTAGGAATGATGCACCGCCATGCCAGTTTAAGACAGCAGCGCCAGAACCATTGTTCTTTGTAAAGTCTTTAGGAAACATACTGTAGCATCAGGAATCTCTGAAGAAATGAGAGATTGTCTGAACAACACAAGAAACTCTAAACACCACTAGAGCCTGCACACAACAGCACCTTCTTCTTTCCCAAAAGCTGGATAGAGGCAGCACCGCCCCCAAAAGATGACTTGGTTCTATTTCCTTCCCCTCCCCAGTGTCTCCTTCAAACTACATCCACCTGTATCCCTGTTTATGGGGGTAGGTAAGTCCATTGCACTACAATCAAAGACACTGGAAATGAAAACGAGCTTTTAAACCGTCTAGCCCAGCGGTTCCCAGCCTTTTTGGTTGGAGAGCTGCAGGTATCAATTTACAACCCAAAGGGGCAGCCGTGTTAGTCTAGTTCAGTCAAACAAGCAAGGAGTCCTGCAGCACTTAAAGACTAACACATTTATTTATTGCATGAGCTTTCATGGGACTCTTTGTTGTTCAGCCTTGAAGGGCCAGCTTTCTTTGCCAGCAGACTCCCTTCCTTGTCTCTGCAGCCAGACAGAAAACCTCTTTGCTGATCTCCCATCTCCCTAGCTGCAGCAGGGAAACCACATTTGTCCTGTTCTCCACCTGGGTTCCTAGACAGTAGCTTCCTTTTACAGCTCGGGGAATGGAAGATCAGTTTCCCTTCCTCCAGCTCTAGCACAGACCCCCAGTGCCTAGGGATGTAGGCAGAATGCTTTCCTGTGCCCCCTGCATTGTCCACAGAAGAGATGCATCATGACAAATGAGAGCAGGCTTCCCGCTGACTTAATCCTGACTTTGAGGGGACGTGAGTTAGGGTAGTGGAGTTAATCTCCATGCCTCATTTTAAATCTCACCTACATAATGAGATTGCAGAGGAAGTTTGATAATTAATGCAGGCTGCCATTATAGATCTTGCTGGACTGAAACCTCCAAATAAATTTCACCGTGTATTTGCTTACTTGCATGATTTGTAGACTTTCTGTGGTGCTCATCACGTGAGTATCCCATAAACATTAATGAGTAAGCCACTAAATAGCCATCCAGTAGTAACAGCTGACCTGGGCTAGATTCTGTGCATCACCTCTGACCTGTTTTGTCCCTCCCAGAAGTCATATAAAAATGGTGTTGATAATATGCCTTGTGCTTATCCTAGATTTAAAATATGACTAACGAACCCTGCAGCACAGAATGTTCTGGGTTTTTGGTTTTGTTTTTTTAATTTCACTATATTGGAACAGTGAAAATTTGACAGATCTCTTTGTTTTGTGATGGCTTCACCTTTTTATTTAGCAGATACTGTAATGTAGTTTCACAGAATATTTAAAAAACAAAACAAAGACTGTTCTGATAGTCTTTTTTAATCCAATTTTTCTTTTTGTATTAGAGTAATGGTTTTCAGACTTAGGGTTGAGACCCAGTACTGGGTTGCAGACAGTCATGAACTGGGTCGTGGCACTTGCTGCTGCTACCGCCAAAAGACTGGAGTGCATTGCTGAAAGATGGAATTATTCGGCCATGGGCATAAAGGATTTTTTCAACTGGGTTCTGAGGAAAAATGTCAGAAGACCACTATATTAGAGCATCTAAAAACAGAATTTTAAAATTTTATTTATTTATTTATTTTGGGGGGGTAAGTCCACAGATCTAAATTTTGGGCTTAAAGCTAATTGACAGTGTCACTTTTAATATGCATTTGTGATCGCTTACAAGAGTTACACAATTAATTTGATACTTATTAGAAACAGGAAGACTTTTCCTTTTGGTTTAAGAGGCCTGGAAATGTCCAGGGTCATTGTCTGAGCTTGCAACCTGGCTTCCCCTAAGGTTGTACCAAGAAGAAAAAACACTTAGGGATTGATCAAGGGAGGTGCTGAGTACTCTGACCCCAGTGCAGCAAGAGGCTGTGTGTGTGTTTGTGAACTGTCCCGTTGATTTCAAAGCTCTTAATGGGGGATGTAGAGCCAGGAACTCTGTCAAGCAAGAGATTTTCATTGGTGGACCCCGGTTCAGGCTGAGAGCTGCTACTCCAGGAAGAAACAGATGGTCTTCCTTATTCGTGTATAGCAATCTCTGAGTACAGAGACTTCACAGCTGCCTGAGGAACCCCTGGGGAGGCTCCGCACAAAGTACTGAAATGGGCAATACAGTATTTAGTCATTAGGCTTGCTAATCCAAGGGCTAAAATCAAGCTCATTTCAATCAATAGCAATCTGTTTGCACTGTTAGGAAGTAATTTAAAAATCTGCTTTAAGTCCTAGTTATGTGCTCTATATTCTGTTTTCTGCATCAAAGTCCAGGGAAGCAAAGAGCGTAGCACAGTGGTGGCAGCAGGAAGAAAATCTGTGGTAAGTAAATACTGTATGTTTATTTCCCCACTCAAACCTGATGACTATAAAGACGTGCTGTTATTTTAACAGAATTTACCCAGTGTTCTTAAAGATTCCTGAAGTCTGTGTGGCAGATAACCCTATTATTCATTCGAAAGAGCACACTCTCTGATAAGGCTTTGATTGTCTGGTGTCTCCAAATGCATTGCAGACCTTAAGTGATTAACGTTTGTAGTATCACCATAACTTAGACAGAGGACAACTTCATCCATCACTGAAACCCAATGTCCACTACAGAGTTAGGTCAACGTAAGGCAGCTTACATCAACCTAACACAATAATAGTCTACACCAAAATGTACCACCAATGGATTTAACTCATCCATTACACTGACATAGTAACTCATCCTCTGTGAGAGGCATATCACTTACGTCAATATAGTTAGCTTGATGCTGCATCAGTGTCTTGTTTACATTGCCTTTAAGTGCTTACACGGATGTAAACAAGACTCTCAGTGCCTTTCTTACCTCAACTGTTGACGTATTTCAGAAGCTGTCCCACAATACAAGTACTCCTGGTAAGGACATGCACAGCTGTCACAAGGGCCATAGTGTGGATATACAAAAGCTAGCTAATCACTGTGGTGGCTGCACATGGACATAACTTAGGCCATCTTAATTTTGTAGTGCCAACTTGTCCTGAAATTCAGCCACCTCTTTTGTGGAACACAGCATCTGTTTTAACAGATTTCTGTAACCTTATACATCAGGACAAACTGTGTGTGTTAGAGAAGAGGAATTTAAGGAAGTATAATGCAGTTGTCTGAACTGGACTCTGAGATTAGAATATATTCAACATTTGGAATATTTCTAACTAAAATTGAAGCACAAATTGGAATGAATTTTGCGTTATCCACTGGTTGGTAGGGTTTCTTTTGGGGAGTGGTGTCCTTTGCATCCAGATCCATCTAATCCAATTTTATACCGCCACCTAGCTGTCCTCTGGGTCCTTTCTTGCATCCTGGGTGAGTCACGACATTACCAAAAGGGAAATTATCTTGCAGTTGAGAAAAAGAACTAAGGATCATGATGGCTGTTTTCCATTCACTGTTTTCCTGTGGATCCTGAGCCCCACTTTGCTCTCAGAAGATGTCACCATTGCCTTCAATGGGTTCAGATGATTTAGCTGTGCCTACAGTGTTGGATTCCCCTCCCTGCGCCAAAGCTCATATCATTGCAACCACCAGTTCAATGGCACCAGCAGAGGTATCACTGGTAGTGCAGAGAAGGTTCCACATGGTCCCTGGCATTTTAACATGTGTTGTGCATCAAACCTTGCTTAGAGCAATCTTGCTAGCTCAAGAAACATGGTAGTTAAGTTGCTAGCAGCCACCAATGCCTTGTCTACTTTAGTGCTCCCAGGGGAGCTCAATCAATAGCAGGAACTTTAAAAATATATATATTCCTAGCATAGGTAAAGCCTTAATCTCTGTTTCCTCTTATATAAAATAAAAATTGTTCATGGACAGAAGTATCACAGTGTTCAGTGTAATACCCTAAATACCTATGGGAAGTATCCAGGCATTGCCGAACACTTGGGAGAAAGTATGTTTGTTATGGGTTCCACAGCCTTGCCTCAACAACTCTTCTTCAGAATAACATCTGTCTCCCAAGGCTCCCAGCAAGGTTTCTAGCCAACATCAAGGGAACACCTGACTTGACATTCCTCATATTTCCAGCTTTAAAAACCAAACAGAAAATAGATCTGGTGGGGCAACAAATTGTGATGTTTCTGTGCATATCAGAAAGAAAGGAGGGGAACACATTCCATTTTTAAAAATTTCTTTTCAGGTCATCGTTGTTTAGTCGTTAGCTGATTGACAGAGACCCCAAGATACATCATGACTGGTTAAATATAGCCTCGATCTTGCAGCAGAATGTGTAGCTGGTTGCTAAGTAGACGTGAACAGATCCCATTACAATGGTTCATTTGAAATTAAGAGATATAAAGAAAATTTTGATGCTCACAACTTTTATGGCATCAGACTCCATAAAAAGGTGGTTGGTGGTCATTGCTTACATCATTCTAAAAGAACAGCTAAATGGTTTGTAATTTAGGGAAGTGGCTTTAATTACATGAAGTAATTTTCAGAAAGCTGTAACTGCTTCTATTCATCTCTTGTGTTTAATTGGCTAACACAGTGTAAAAGTCCATTTATCCTTTTCTTTTCTAAATCTTTCTTTTATTTATATTTGTTTTGGGGATGGGGAACAAAAGGGCCAGAAGTAGCACTTTTCTTGTGCACAGCAATGGTGCCACAACAAAAGGAAGGGGGAAATGGCCCTTGCACATGTGATGTCTTTTCTGCCTTTTACTGGCTACACTCCCGTAATGCAAAAGTGCAACAGTGATTCCACCAGCTCTAGTGACACAGCCTGGTGTGGGGCATTGACCTGTGGAGCTGCTTTAAGAGGTGGATGCAGCATGCAGGGGGAGCAACAGACAGGGGCTGCATGGCTGGTTGCATCCTAGTTCTGGCTTGGCAGGGAGGAAGATAGGTTCGAGTGCAAATTTTCTCCTTGATTTACTGGCCCTCAACATTATTTAACTAAACAAACAAGGAGTCCTGCTACACTTTTAAAGACTAATGCATTTATTTATCATATGAGCTTTTGTAGGACAAACTCAGAGTTCATCAGGCACGTAAAGATAGGGCACTCAAAGCTCATGTGATAAATACATTTGTTAGTCTTCTAAAGTGCCACCAGAGTCCTTGTTTGTTTTGCTGAACTAGATTAACACGACTGCCCCTTTGGAAGTTCACATTATTTAGGTAGCATTAAGCGAGCTCTTTGATGTATAAGGGTTGAGACTCCTAGAGGGGTAGCTAATTTCAGCCTCTGGTCTTATATCTTTTTGAACATTGCACATATATTTAGGAAAAAATAAAGCTACAGAACAACAATGGGTAACGTGGCTGTTTTAATTTGTGAGTAGCCTTAGGGTTGATCTCTAGTCATTTTGTCTTCAAAACAAACATAATCAGTGCCAACAGGTCAATATAATCGGTCTTGGTTTTTATACCATGCTCTTCGCTGGGGTAACTGAAGGTTTTAATCTGTGCATCATGAAGCATGGCAGAAGGGAGCTTAAATGTTTGCTAGACCTTGCATAAAGCCTTTTGACGACCTTTGTCCAACTCAGTTGGATTTTCTTGTGGAATCATATCAAAGAAGATGGTGCTTTCCATCCTAAAAACAACAAGGAGTCGTGTGGCACTTTGAGACTAACAGATTTATTTTTCACATGAGCTTTCGTGGGAGAAAAATCCCACTTCTTCAGATGCTTCGAAGATGGGTGAACTTACAGAAAGGAATGAAACTAAATGCAAGGGGGTGTAAAACATAGGATCAGGTCATAAAGTAACAGCAAATCAGAGCAGTTGTTAGGCTCAAACCATGGGAAGCCTGCCTTAGCTCTATCCTCGTGAAGTGCAGCCTGAGGCTGTCTTGCAACCCCCCACCCCCTCCTGTCTCCCTTGTCTCTCACTCTCTCTGCATTGATTCCTCAGGGAGCTGATTTTCATACTGCTAACTGATTGATGGTTTGCATGGGCTGTTGAGAATATGCACAGCTTGAGTAAGCACATCTTTGATTTGAAGATGTCTCTTAGTTAAAATAAGCACTTGCTGTTCTGTGGTCTGTCAAGCCAGGTTACTTGTAGTTGTCAGGGTGATGGGGAGGGGATGCCTGAGGGCTATTTATTTGCCTCAATCAACATATGAAGACCCTAGTAGTTCTTCTGCAGCTGTGTCTAACAGAGGAAATTTAAAAAGCTAACTAAAATCATTAGGGAGTTAGATGGTCTTTAACACTCTTCCAAACTTGGTGATGGAGAGACTCCTGGGGGCTAGTTATATATGTACATATTTAGAACTGAGAGATGAGCGATGCCCAAAGAAAGTAAGTTCACCCATCTTTGAAGCATCTGATGAAGTGGGATTTTCTCCCACGAACGCTCATGCGAAAAATAAATCTGTTAGTCTTTAAGTGCCACACGACTCCTTGTTTTTTGGGTTTTTTTTCACTTGAATGCAGCTTCTTTGCTTTTAAAGTCCTAAATTGACTTTCAGCTTTTCATTTTTCAACAGGTCATATTTTGGAAATATTTATTCATAAAAATAAATGCCACCCAAAAGAATATTTCAAGTGCTCAGGGTAGGAAATTAGGACATATAATCCCAGCTGATAATGGGAGTTTGCCCACTTTGTTCTTCAGTTAGCGTGTTGAAAAATAAACTCCTGAGAGCTGCCTTATGGGGACAGGCTTTTTTGTAACATCTTTTTCACTCATTTCTCACTGATTGGAGGTGGTTCGAATAACAAAGCAGACTGGAAATGTTAGCGGCTTGGTGCTGAGAGCCCAGAAACTGTATTAACACTCAGAATGGAGCTTCAGATGTGTAGGCAGAAAAGGATTTACTTAGCAAATATTGCTGCTCTGAGCCCTCTTCCTAGACTCCGCTTTCTCCATGGGGGCAGTTCAGTATTTTGGTTCCAAAGCAGGGGAATACATGATTGAAGAGCTCCACTCTTCACCCGCTGTAAAACCTGTACAAGTCAATGCTGAAGGATAATGAGTTCCATTCAGATTTCTCTAATCTTCCTCCTGCGGCCCCTTCCTGACTCTAAGACATTGAGCCTCAAATAGAGGATAAATGATGGGTAAGAGCAAACCTTCGCTACCAAAAACTGTGGCATAATGTCACTAAGGAAGCCAAGGATGGAGCAGTGGCTAACCGTGTGAATGCTATACGCAATTGGACGTATTGGGATCCTGTAATAAATTCCTCTGTGTTGCAAGCAGCCCTTTAAGAGGCGGTGTTGGAACCCATAACCTATTTCTGTACATTCTGGTAATTTGCAAGTGGTTGTCAGTCAATAGTTACAATTTGTCATGGCATTTGAAGCTGTGTTGTCAGTCATGGATCTGGAGTTGAAATCTCAGTCTGTTGGGTCATCACACTGAGATAGTTTAGCTAGTATCAAGTGCCCTGCTATGGAGGGAAAGACTTACTGTTTTAGAACAAATATGCTGGGGGGGTTTTGCCCTCATTTCTTTGGAGCAGTTTGTATTTATAAATGGTTTTTCAGGGTGCTGACAAAATAATGCCAAAGGAATCCCACTCAGGTTACAGGCATCACAGCTCTTAATTCCAGATTTTGTTTATTTTAAGTTACTTTAGGTTTCTTGCTAATGTTTTATTTTTCTTTCTGGTACATGAGGACAAAAGTAAAAATCATCTTAGGCTTTTCTTACCACACAGTACCTAACAATAACCCATAAACACCACCTTTTGCTATCGGAGGGAATAGGAAATAGATTCACGTAAGAGCCAACCTGCTTTAAAAACAAAATCATCTGTCCCCCCCCCCCATGTGTTCATACTTAGCTGCAATCTGTGGCTAACAATATGGTCCTGGACACTGGCCAGAGGGACAGGATGGCATAAATACTGCCTGCTATTTTGTATTTGCCTTTTCTCCTCTCTTGCTTTGCTAGTGGTTCAAGTGTATAATCAAGTGTTTGACAAAGAAGTGTTTACAAGGGGCATGTCTCGTCCATAACTGCCTAGCTGAGGGGAATAACAATTTGGATCTGAATTTCAGTCTCTCTATTGTCACTGCCATTGGCGAGTCTGCTCTCTGGCATGGAGATACAGGCTAAAGTAATTGCAGGGATGTGCAATGACAACCATGCTGCTCAGTCACATAAATTTTCAGTCAGTGTTTGGTGGCTGTGATGGCTTCTTTTTAAACAGGTAAATACCTGTGTTCATGTGTTTCCTCGGCATTTGAAATGACAAGATTTGTTGTGCAATATTCAACTTTGCCCAGATGTGATTTGTAGTGGGCACGTCACCAAGTACTTGGGGGCCATGTCTAAGTTTCCTAAAATGACTAGCTGTCTTCCTACAGGGGTGGAAGGATGGAGATGGTAGGTGTCATTATGTAGTCCTGCTTCTGCTGGTGCAAGGACAGTACTGTAGCACTCTGTGCATGCAGGCTCTGCCTGTTTGTGTGTAGGAACACCCCTTCTCTCTCAGCAATAATTGTTGCTGGTACCTGCAATTGTTTTCTCTTAGCACGTGTGCCATATTCTTGGTCTGTGTGGTGGTCCTTGTTCCCCAGCCCCAGGATGTTAGTTATCAATGGATTTGAAAGAAGCCACATACAAATGCTTCTCCTTCATTTGTCCAACAGTGTGGGTTCTTGTGCTGGAAGCTAAACTTACCAGTAGTGGGAAATGATGACATCCCTCCTCTTCTCTTATTATTAAATAGGAAATAGGTTTTGAGCTAGATGGGAGTGTCCTGGTATGAAAAAGGGATGGAAAGAAAACTCTGGAGCTTGCTTTGAAGTTCTAGATGCTCTCCCTTGCACAGTAACTCTGTCACAAACACAACTGCCTCCCTGCTCCCCATGTGCTTCGGGAGTGACAGTCCCACATGGCACCTTACCATGCTGCTACAGCAGTGCCAAACAAGTCAAATCCCCATGTGAACAGGGCTATGGTGCACAATGGCGGCTTGCCATGGCTGCGTCTGTGGCTGGCCAGCCATTAGTGTCACTGTACCGCTACAAAGCCCTACTGTAGACATGCAGAGCTGCAGCCTGGCTCACTGACAGCAATTCTGGCTCCAGGGCGGGACAACTGCTTCCCTAGAAAGGGTTGGCTGAGGTCTGCCGAGAGGGCTTCCACCACAAGCTTTTATTTATGTGCCATGCAGATTCCTAGGTGGTGAAGGAAACTATCTGCTACTCTGCTTCCTGGGTCTCTTGGACTCCCCAGAGCAGTAGTTTTCAAACTGCGGGTTGAGACCCAGTACTGGGTCAAAGACCCTCAGGCACTGGGTCACAGCACCCTCTGCTGCTGCTGCCAAAAGACTGAAATGCATTGCTCAAAGATGTAATTGTTGGGTGGCGGGAATAAATAATTTTTTTCAACTGGGTCCCAAGGAAAAAAGTTGGAAAACCACTGCCCTAGAGAGATTACTGAAGAACCTGAGAAGCTGAGTATCAGATACCATGTCCTCAGCTGCCTGGGAACCTGTATGGAGCATGATAAATGGGTTCAGGGAGGAGGGGCGGAGAGCAGGAGCAGGAGGAGCCTGGGAGAAGCCAGGGTGCGGAGGCAAGGAGGATACATACCATATTTATATGTGTCTATCCTCCTCCCTAGGCACTCTTAAATGACCAGGCCCCTGATCAGTTGTATCCCTCCTCCCGCAACCCCCATCTCCCTCCCTTGTCAGGAGGACTAGATGCCACTGTATGCTGTGATTTATACCACTGCTGTTTATTGCAGTGTTGCAACACCACCAGTGTCCAGCTGCCATTCACTGCAACTTCCAGTGTAGATGGCTTGAGTTATCAAAATAGGAGTTGTGGCCAGTTATCATGCAGAATAAAGAGGACCTCAAAATTGGCCTTTCAGTTTGTGTACGATAGTGGGTTTGTAAAGTGTCTGTACCACGGCCCTGCTTCAAATCATGACAGGGGAGCAGGGTGTGCAAAGAACAGAAGTGATGAAGCTGCGCTTGCGTAAGGGACAGCTCAGTCTTTATTCATCCCCATTAAAATTACTTTCTGAGGATGCTTGTTTTTCTTAAAGAAGTCTGTTTATTCAGTGCTTGTAGGTATTGTCATGTATTAGTCAGGAGCTGTGGGAACTGGTGTGTGACAAATATCAGCCAGAGAGGCAAAGGAGCTCCCAAAAGTACTCAGGCTTCTTAATCACTGGAGGCATCCTGGGTTATGGTCCCTCTCCAAGTGAGCAGGCTTCAGAGGGCAGCTCCGCTATTGCTTAGCTGAGTTGTGTGGCTAATACACTAAGCTGAAAATAAATCACAACATATGAAATAGAAATCATGCAATGAAGCATGAGTAAGCTTTGCACTTCACTGTGTTGGCCTATGGCTTTAACTCCTTCCCTGCTGTGTGAATGTGGGAATGTCCTTGTAGCCGTTTCCAAACTTAGTCCGACTATATCAGAAGCCTCCAGGAATGCTTTGCTAGTTGTAGTTACTACTTAGCGTTATCTGCTAGGCTAGTGTTTCTGAACCATTAGTGCACGGGGGAGCACCTAAAGGTATAAAATACTTTACGCTGAACACCTGATGAAAACATTCTCAAAAAAGCTGGTAACAGTGGTGGGTGTTTTAAAATGCCCCAGTCTCAACAAAGCTTCCAGATGTGCATCAACATCTGCTGTCATACACCTGGAAGCTTTGCTGTGGCCAGGGCATTAAATCGGTCCCTCTCTCACGCCACTCAGCTGTCCCAATGTGGAGGAGTCAGGGTGGGTCTCAGCACACCTGCACTATGTCTGAGGAGCACCACTATTTCAGGAAACACAGTACTAGGCCGTAGAGCAAGGGTGGCCGCAAGCGTTTTAACCACTGGCTGAAAGTAGGTTTAAAGCACATGGTGGCTAGTCTGCTGCCAGACTGTCCATCCTGGCACTGCTGCCAGTTGGACTGCTCTGGTGCCAACCATAGCTGCGAGTGTTAAAATCGAGTATAATAATAAAAAAAAAAAGCTATAAAACGTTATTGCTGATCCAGTGTGTCTTATGTTTGTCCTTGCTAGCCTCCAGGCTGCAGCTGTTTAAGGGAACTGACTGGTTCCTGTCCTTATCACCGAGTCATACTGAGAGCCAGGCTGTTTGGCAAAGCAGTTTCATTTTTCTTATAGACTCATATGCATGCTAGAGCCATGATGGTTTCAGTGCCATGCCAACCAGCAGAGCTGCTCCCTATTTACCTGAATTATTGAGACTAGAGGAAGAAAAGAGAGTGTCTGTGACAGCGTATTTTTCCAGTGAAGCGGAGAGAATAAAAGGATTTTTTTCAGACACAGTCTACTGACAGCAGCGCCAGGGGGAACCTCTTGTGAATTGATCAAGGCGTGCATTTGACCCTTGGGCTGCTCGTTAGAGAACATTGTTATAGGCACATTGTAATAGCAGATGTAATAGAGTCTGCATTGTCCCAGAGAAAAAGAGACACGGTGTGGGGGTTTTATTTTATTTGATTTGATTGTGGGAAGTGAAATGCTGTCTGGTCACTGGATGAAACAGGTTCAAGCTGAAGGCAAAAGCCAAAGGCAGAAGAGATACAGAGCTGATTTGTAGGTAAACTTGACAAATAACGGTTAATATTGCTGCTTAAAACAGAGGGCAATGGGAAAATTTAGGTATTTTGAAGTTGTTTCAGCTGCAGAAATAAAATCTTTAAACAAAGGGACTCTTATGTCCTTCACTAGCCAGTCTCTGGATGCAGTGCATTGGTTCCATGTTAATGCTGATTTCACTTAGAAAGCAAGAGCACTCTGGGGATTGTGTGCATACTAGACCCTGGGCAAGATTTGCAAAGGAACTCAGCATGACAGCATAAAAATAGCCATATTGGATCAGATCAATGCTCCTCTAGCCCAGTATCCTGCCTTCCAATGGAGGGCAGTGCTGGGTACGTCAGAGGGAGTGACTAGAATAGGTATTTGTCAAGCGATCCAGCCGCTGGCATACAGCGGTCCTTGCTTGTTCTGGCTATCATCCTCCATGAATTTAGCTAGTTCTTCTCTGAACCCTGTTATTGTCTTGGCCTTTCCAATGTCTAACATACCAACAATGTTCCAGGCAGTATTTAAAATCAGCCCACATATTGGGATGAATAAATATGTAGTTGGACACCCAGTGGGCTTTTCACACAAGCTTAAGACCCTAACTCTCATTTCAATAGAAGAGCAGTTTTGCAAATTTTTCTAAGTGTCTGTCTGTGTCCTTGGATGCCAAAATACTTTTTAAATTTAACCTTAAGTGATTTAAAAGCTTTCAACAGAACTTGTGCTCCTGGGGCTTGGCACAGGTGTTCTCTTCAGAAGTGCATCAGTGCAGCTGCAGAGCTTAAGTAAAGATGTTTCCTTCACAGGTGGCCAACATAGTGCTGAAATGAAAACCCTTGAGCAATGCAGTCCTACCAACCTAACCCCCACATGTAGACAATACTATGTCGACCGGAGAGCCTCTTTCATTGACAGTTCCTGCCTCTCATGGAGGTGGAATACCCTCCGCTGATGGGCATGGGAGAGCATCTTCATTAGGTGCTTCAGTGTTGCAGCCCTGTAAGTGTAGACGAGCCTTTAGACTCTTTTTGAAAGTCCTACGCTGAGTGCTGGCGCTGCAGTTTCATACAAGGCTTTCATGCTGTTACTAAGATGAAGACCGCAAATACACAGCCTTCATTCTGAGAGAAATTCACAAGCTGTTGCAGGATTTATGTTCTGTTAATGGGGCTTTTAATAGGATTTTTGGTAATTTGAGAGGCTTCTCTGAAGCAGCATCAAAACTGTGTCTGCTATTCAGTGTTCATACTCATTTTCCAAAGATATTTTTGTTTTTAAATTGACAGAGTAACTCAAATGTGCACCGGCAATTCAAGGTTTCTACATTACACCACAGTCCTGTAGTGCAGAAGAGCATTTGTGACTGTTGTGGGGAAGGGAAAATGGGAGACTTATTTCACTTAATCAGTTCTACTTTTTATGCAGAATCCATGTGGTTTAAATTGGTAGGCATTTCCTGCTGTTCAAAGGATTTATGGGATATCTCTGTAATTGTTTTAAAAGGTATCTGGTAGAGAAACTTAGCCTGGTTGTGGTTTTTGTTGAGTTTTTTCCCTAAATCCTTTTAAGATGCAGACTGCTAATACTTTAGAGGACATTCCAGTGTGAATCCAGCCAAGCAAAGAAGATGTCTTTTGGTTAATTGCTAATAGGTGTTTACAGTAGCTTACTGTGGTTTTGGCAGGATTAGATTTTAATCAGTATTAGTCACTGAATCATCTGTTTCTCACTCTACCTTCCCCAAAATCGGAGAGATTTCTAATGTTAATTTAAATCTACTGAGAGGGAAAGCTAAATGTGTATTATATTGCAGTCATAGATTATAGGTTCCCTTCTTTGCTCTCATTTCTCTTTGGCTGTCAATAAGAAATTAATTTTATGAGAAGTGACTTTATTTTCAAATTGGATATGAATCTTGGCTTCTAGTGTAATGGAAGTTTTAATTAATACCTAAGCTTTCGTGTGCTTCTGGCTATTGCAAAATGCAAGCTGATTTAAAACACTATCACTGCCACCTCTTTTGAAATGAAACATTTTTATCAAAATACATAAGAAATGTAGGGACTCTGGAGGAAGCTGAGGAGAAGCAAACTCTGGTTTCCCAGGTCTTCTGTCTAGCAAATTTAACTAATAAAACTATTCTGCCTTTTATGGGTGTTTTTCTATTCCTGACGGTCTGTATCTTGGTTCTCAGCAAATATTGGGTCTGGGTCATGGTAAAATATATTCTTTTACTCATATCTGCTACTGGATTATCTTGGGCAAGCCACATTGTCACCTATGCCTCGGTTTTCCCATCTGTAAAATGGGGATAATGGTGCTTTCCTCTTTTATAAAATTCTTTGTAATATGAAAATGAAAAATGCTTTACGAAAACTGGGTTGTGGTGGTTCTGTTACCATGCAGAGACATCCTAGGTAATACAATCTGAGGAGAGGGGGGAGGACTTTCGTTGCGCTAATGGTGGTGGCCCCATTCAGTTAGAAACACTTTAACTGCCAGTGTCCAAGAGTCTAATTTTGAGGTGCTGAGGGCCCTTTAGCAATGGGAACTGGAGCATGCCTTGTAGCAACACAGTGTAGAGAGAGTTTAATCCTGATCTTGCCTCATGGTTGAGAACTAGGTGCAGATACTGTGGGTGTTTCTGCAGTGTGCACCCATGGGAAGGGTCTTGACATCAGCAGGCACTTGGCCAGTTTTTCGGTCAAAGCCTTTTGTTTGCTTAATTACAAACATCCAAGATCTCCTAGGGAGGAGAGGTAGTTGGAAACACTCAGGGTGTTTAATTTGTGGCCTCCCATCTTTAGTAACAAGTTTCTCAGGAAGCTTCAGGAAAAACTAGTTCCACTTTCATACACTTGAGGAAGGGCTCAGGTATCTATTGCTTTGAAACAGCTCCACTTGGTCACGCAGCTTAGAGAGTGAGAATTACATAAATCTGTTTGCAATGAACGAAAAAGGGCTGTCAAAGCACTGGCTTGCCAAGAAAAACAGTTTCAGTAACTCAGTATGCATTCGAACCATTTTCCAGCCCAGCAGCAGGATTTGTCTGCACTGTGTATTGCTTTTGATTCAAAGAGAGAGAACTTTCCTGGCTTAGGAGGCCTGTGGGTAATGAGGACAAATGTATTACGGTACTTAATTCAACCAATTTAAAAGACGAATCTGGTAAAAGACCAGCTCGTCTTTTGCAGGTGGGTTTGGGGGATAAAATAAACTCACAAAAAGGTAAACACTGGAAAATTTCACCGGTAATTGGTCTATTCCAGAGGCTTGTTCATCTTCACTGACGGCAACAAATTCACCACCATCAGGTCAGTCTTCTGGATTGGTTGGTTGGGTCTGTGAAGATGCACTCAGTCAATAGGGGAGTCGATCCCTGAAGACCTCCCCAGCAACTGAAGTAGCGTGGAGTTGAAGGGAGACCCCTCCCTTTGACTCAGTGCAGTGGACATGCCATTCATAGGGAATTTGAAGTGAGATACGCAAGTTATTTTAAGTAATTTGCATATCTCACTTGGACTGCCACTGGAAACAGCTGGCAGTGTCGACCTACCCTTGGAGTCCATCCCATGCTCTCTCATTGCTACATCCCAGAGCATGCTCACTGCTGCGTTCTGCCATCGTCATTCAGTGCCTATCAGTGCTGTTACTTAAATAGGCTCAGTGTGTGTGTTGGAAGGAGTGAGTCCCAGACTGGACATTTATGTTTCAAACAGTTAACGCATAAATAGTAACCTGGTTTAACCATAATAACCCTGCTTTCCTTGGTCATGACAACAGGCTTTCAACTCCAAGCCTCGAAACATAGCTCATAGACTCAGTGTAGCGGTGCATTTGTGGCCCCTTGGCATGGATCAGTTGGGAAAAATGTACCTCAGTCACTCTAGCTAGGGCGGGGGTGTCAAACACAAATCACCATGAGGGCTGCGTGAGGACTAGCAGAAGGCTACATGAAAATTAGTACTGTAGCCCAAGGGCCACAACACTGAAATCTTTCTATACAATGATATTGCAAATATCGGTAATGATTGTGTCATTGCGGGCTGCAGGAAATACCTTTAGGGGCTGCGTGTTTGAGACCCCTGAGCTAGAGTAATTGCAGTTCAGCCAAGCACAAAGGGAACTGCAGGGTCCTTCATACCACTTTAACTACTACCATGGTCCACTGTTGAGGGCAGTGATGGGCCACGTACCTGCCCAGAAGGCTATTGCAGTTATGTCCCTGAAGCAAAGGGCATCATTTGGGGGTGAGTCAGGTGAGAGGCTATCAGAACTGTGCATGGGGGATTGGTGTAGCCTAAAAACTTGTCCTAAGAGGATCGGATGGGTAGCAGTCGCTATTCCAGCATGAAGACTGGAATGTGTGCATGGGGGAGGAGGGTCCTCTAACCCTGTTATGCAGCCACAGTATGTTCCTTCAATATGAAACCTGTTTCCTTCAGACACAATTTAAATAACCATGGTACCATCTTGATTTTAATAACACAAATCTTTATTTCAAATCTAATATTAACGTTCAAGTGGTTGCAGTTTATGGAAGGTTTCTCAGCTCAGCTAGTGTTTGACTTACAATAGAGTCTACTCAGTTCTCAAGCTGTTTTCATTGAAACACCGGGAGGTCAAGTGACTTGTCAAAGGTTGCACAGAAAGGGAAAGGCTCAGCTGACATTCGAAACCCTGAGCCTTCTGTTTCCAAGTCTGCTGCTGATTTACACTTTAATCCTTTGGTATATGTAACTGCTATCTGAGTTAAACTGTAACACATCTCCATTTCAGTGCAAAATTATTTTAAGTTAGAGCTTGCAAAGGGAAGGTAATTCTTTCACAAACACTACTTGGGTTTTGTTCATACCAATGGTTTCATATGCAAGTTGAGTGCCACTGAATAATGAATTAGAGTTATTGAAATATCCGTTCATCATGTCTCTGGGATACTGTAGCTTGTTCCACTGCATTGACTGAAGTCCTTTGCTAACCAGCTAATGTACTTCTGCTCTACTTTTTCTTGTTCCTTAACGATGGGCTACATTGTACCAATTTGAATCCTATTAGATTGTAATTAATTTTTCTCTGGGCCGAACTGAGACTGAGTCAAATGATGTGTGGCATGGGGCCGAGAATACAAATGCAGTAAAAGGGTAAAGTGCTAAATATGATAGTATTATTGTAGGTCAGTTAACTGCTCACTTACCTTTTATGTTCTCAAGATAAGTCTGTACTTTGGTTTCCCTTCTTGTAAGTGATTTCCCTTCAAAAAACAAACAAACATGTTAGTGGAGCAGGATTCCTGTGGATTAGAGCAGCAATCTGAGATGACTAAGAGAAAAAAGTTATGAAGTGGGATACGAAGTGGGATATGAAGAGCTGCTCTAACAAACTCATCAGTACCCAGAGGCATCAAGATTTTTCTGGGTGGAAAGGGATATCTAATTTTAGACCTCAAGGTCTGCTAATCCCAGTGATTCTCTGATTTATTGGAGTTCAGTATCTGACCTACTCTGCTCAATCCCAACTGGGAACAAGATCCATAATCTAGTTAATGAAAGATCTAAAACCCTCCTGTTGCAGAGCTGCATTTTCCCTCTCTATTCCTGCTTAACAGAGACCCACCAGGCAGCCTGTTCCTCTCTCAAAAGTTTTCAGTAGTGTGGCACACCACCTCTGTCTCGGTCACTTGGCAGCCCAATCCTAAGGGAGGAAGCCACACTGACCTGCATATATTCGTGTAAAACAAAAAAATACAATGCAGTCCTCTTCAGCATCCTTTTAAATTCCGACACAAACTCTGGTGGTCCAGTATCGAATGGCTTCTTACTCTGTTCAGCAGAACTATTGGTGTGTATTATTTATGTTTCCTGGTCTGAGTTGAGGCAGGCCGAGACATACAGATATATGATGCATTCATCTGTCAGGGTGGTAAATAGTAAACCAGCCTATTTGACTAAAATATGACTGGAAAAGATCTGAGAGACTGAGCCTGCTTCTGCCTCTCTCCTATCCATTGTCCCTTCCACTTTGGAATACAGTATTTAATGGTTGATGGGACTATAGTAATGTTTGTGATTTGAACTTTTATTTCACAGAAGAATATACATGACTACAGTATCATGAAACAGTTTCCTCCAGATAATTTGATCTTTGGGATAAGGTGTAACAAAACACCAATGTAGAGTATAGCATTTCTTTGCAATTTTTTAAGCAGAGAAATGTATCTGATCTCTGTTGCAGGAGCCATTTTCTCTCTGCTGATCTCAGTAGGTACTCCATTGAGTTATTCCAATTAGAAGCGTTAAAACCTGTGGTTTTTTTTCTATCATGGATTATAAAATTCTCATACTATAGCTTGATCTCTCTGGCTGGTTTCCTTTTGAGAGGCTAATCAGAAGGTTCAGCTAGCACACAAAGAAGCCGAGTGCACCTTTGTTTGCTTTGCACTGGAGCCCTATGGTTCACTGTTGGGTGCAATGTAACATGTTGCTTATCTATAATTATAAAGAACCAAAGAACCTTGTTTTAGTTGTCTTCACTGCTCTGCTCTGTGTACTCAAGGCTTTCCAAGTAGGAGGAACTGTCGGTGTTTCGCTTTCCTTTGCTGTAAATCACCTCGAGACTGGCCTCCTTTAAGATACAGTGCAAAATGTGATGTTTTTCTCAGGCTTCTATCTTAATATGGACTTGCAGGATTCCAGGTTATGAGTAGGTGTAACTGGCAGAGAGGGATTTGATCAGTACCGAATGTAATGTTGCACAAGTTACCTTTAAATATTTGGGTACTGGCTCATGAGTATAGTACATTGTGGTAATGGGGACAGCTTAATTTAGGCCCACTGAAGCCAGTGGGACTGCTCATGGAGGGAGGTTCTACTTCACATGTGTCAGCTGGTACAATCTGTCCCTAAATTATTACGGGTACAGGTTTAAATTTCTGTATTGTAGGCTGGCCACTGACTCAACCCCGAAATACCAAACATTCTGGCACTTCCAGAAATGCTGGGCCCACCGGCATAACCACATATGTATGGTGGATACCATTTTGAAGAGCATTTTGCTTCCTCCATCCTCCCTGAGTGACTATGCATTGAGATCACACTGACGGGCAGAGTGGCATGCTTTTTAAAATGGTGCCCTCCATCTCATGTGACTTGATACCAGATAAAATCCTCACATCCATATCAGACAGGGGGCAAACCTTGAAAAAAAGCCAGATGAATGGCCTGCCTAATGTGTTGTAGGAAGTTAACCTGAAATCCGATGAGTAGTGTGTTCTGAGCGTTTGTGTTACCATCAGTCACACTTGTGGATTGCTTTCCGTGAGCCACTCATTTCTTAGCACATTTTGATTGAAAATATGATTTTTCTAAGTCATTTAAACCAACACAGAATGGGTCCTTCAGAGCCATACCATCTCAACTCTACTTAAAAAGGATACCGTATATCATTGTGTATAAGCCAAAAATTTTGTGCCTGAAAATGGGCTTCAAAACAGGCTCTCGGCTTATACTCAAGAGAATACGGTAGACAGCCCCTCCCAGGAGTTTCCCAGACGGCGCAGCAGGCCGGAACCCCAGTGTTGCCGGGCGGCCATCTTGGGCAGTCGGCCGGGGCTGGGCCTGGAGTGAGGAGGGGACCCCGGCGTCTGGAGCGGCCACGTAAGGGGGCCCGGGGGGGTCGGCCTGGACATTGAGGGGGGGTTCAGGGAGGCCAGGGAAGTGGTGGCCGGGACTAGGGGTTGGGGGGGGAGTTGGGGAAAGTGATGAGATGGCCGGGAGGGTTTGTGGAGGGGGTTCAGGGAGGCCAGAAAAGGGGCGGCAGGGCTTGGGCATTGGGGTGGGGGGAGTCCAGGAAAGCGGCAGGAGGACCCAGGGTTTTTGGGGAGCCCAAGGAAGCAGCGACAGGGACTGGGGATTTTGGGGGGGTGCCTGGCAGGCTGGGAAGAGCAGCAGCATGGGTTGGGGGTGATGGGGAAAGGGGTAGAAAGGGTGTTGGGGAACAGGGGAGTAATAGCAGGGAAGTGAGAAGGGAGTGCAGAGAAGGGGGGCAGCAGTGAAGAGCCAGGGGGCAGCAAGAGGAGCAGGGGGGCAGCAGTGAGGGAAGGGCAGAGCAGGGGGCAACAGCAGGAAACTGAGAAGTGAGCAGGGGGGTAGCAGGGGTGACGGCAGTGAGGAAGGGGCAGAGCAGGTGGGAGCAAGGAGGCAACAGTGAGGAAAGGGCGCAGCAAGGGGCAACAGTGAGGTGAATGAGAAGTGAGCAGGGGGCAGCAGTGAGGAAGGGGCAGAGCAGGTGGGAGCAAGGGGGCAACAGTGAGGAAAGGGCAGAGCAGGGGGCAGCAGAGGTGAGGAAAGGGCAGAGCAGGGGGGCAGGAGTGAGGAATGGACAGCGAGGGGGGAGGGAAAAGCAGCAGCAGAGATTTTGGGGGTAGGGAAGCTGTCAGAAACTCCAGAGGAAGCCAGCAGCAGTGGGTGGGGGGTTAGGGGCCAAGGCCAAAAGGGGACCTCAGCTTATACCTGGGTCACCAATTTTAGCTTCTTTTTTTGGGCTCAGAATTGGGGGATCGACTTGTGCCCAGATCGGCTTATACCTGATTATATACAGTAATCTCCTGTAGAAGAGAATTCCATATTAGTTTCATTTCTGGAACGTTTTGGTTTTAGTCTGTAAATTTTAAAAGGTTATTCTGATTTATGCTTGCTGGAACACATTACACAATGGACCTCTTTGATGCAGTATAATCATTAGAAAGGACACAGTGTAAACCCAAAAAAGGAGAACAAGTGCACTGTGCATTTTTTGGCATTCCCTTAAGAAATCATACACATTACACCCTATCCTGACTTAGCACAGGAACTTCTTTCCTTATATATGCAAATAAAAAATGGAGAGGGGAAACTGTTGGCCAGTGCAAATGATTTAAGGAGACTTCTGCTAAATTTCTGTAGTGCCAGATGGAATTGTAAGTACTGGAAGTAGGGATGCTGCCACGCCCCCCCTGACCTAAAGTGGTTTTCATTATAACAGAGTTTACAGTTTGGTTCGTTGCTCTCAACACCTCCACTTGCTGCTACTTGTGGCAGGAATTTTGACCACCAAGTGCTCGTCTCCCAATCCTCAAGTTGTTTAGCTTCAGTGCGGTCTTGTAGACTGTGTGTCTTGCTGCTGTAGTAAGTGGCTAAAATAATCCCATAAGGCAGGAGTCAGTTTACAGGAAGTTGATGTTGATGTTTTCATTTGTACCTACTGAAGCAGCGACAGTTTACACCATCTGAAAACCTGGCCTTATATTCACCACTTGTATTGGAACCCCAGAGCCTTGGAAAATGTTGCAGGCTATGAATAAAGTCTGAAACAAAGCTGGACGTTTCCTAGTATGCACTTGATGTGGATTTTGTGTTTCATTTTGCGATCTGATTATTTTAGTGGTTGGGCTGTTGTGTCTTTGAAATATTTATTTTTTGCTATCACTTGAAATTTTTTGGTTATACATCAGCTCTCTACTCTCTTGACTTCCAGATCTATCTAAATTTCCATGTACAAATTCTAATAGCCATAAAAGGGAACAATTAAAGTTTAAAATTAATCTTATGGTCATGGGGCCCAGAAGGTGGAGATTATAAATGATTTTGAAGTTAGTACCTTAACTCAAGACTTAAAGTAATACCTCTTGTTGGAGGTGTATTGGTCAGTGTCAAAGTTATTTTTTATCCTTTGTGACAGAGTCAAGCCTGATGGCTAGCAAAAAATAAATCTGTTAGTCTTAAAGTGCCACACAACTCCTTGTTGTTTTTTTACATCTCTAAAACCCTTCTCCCAGCCTACAGGGAGGTGGCACTAGGCCCAGCTTCAGTTGATTCACCAGTGTTACTAACCCCAGGCGTTCAACCACCATGAGTGTACCCCCCCCCATCCCATTTAGACATAATTAATTTTTGCTTCTGGGTTTTAAGCTTGTAGGGGTCATGTTTTCAGCTTTTCCCTGACCACCCTAAAGGCTAGAAATGTAGGCTTTGCTTTACTTTAATGAAGAAAGCTGAGATTCTCACCACATCATGATTACAAGAGCTGATGGCTTAAGAAAACCGCCAAATGTTACAAGACTCATGATAAAATTCAGAGCATTGGCAATGTTCTCTCATCACACTTGTGCTTTGTTTTGTGTTACAGTGTTGTCCAACAGCAAGCTGCTGTTTTTCTTTTTTTAAAATTCCCAAGTGAAGATCTGTTTGCAAAATAAACATGCTGAGTTTCCTAAAGTTAGCGTCATCAGCAAGATCTGTATGCTAGGTCAATTTTTGACCTACCCATCTCGACTCCACCCTCTTAGTAACTGTTGCAGAGATGTGAGCTTCAAATTGTTCCTCTTCCCAAGCATGAGCAGAATGCTACTCCACTGCTTCAGTTTACTCTGTGGAAAACAAAGCAAAACCTCCTCATACTTCACCATCATTTCAACAGTTTGGCAACAGGACAAAGCAGAGTTGCTGCACCCACCTTCCAGCTACAGAAGTTCCCACAGTGGAGTGGCCTTAAGCGAACCACACCACAGTTTACATGTACAGTTCCGATTTGCTGATCAAAGGAATTAAACATGTTTTCCACTTCCCACAAACAATTTGCTTCAATTCGTTCCAAATTGTTTTTTAACATCTAGATAGAGTAGTAATAATGGTAACGATAATACATAGTGGCCATCAAGAATGTTCCAGAGATCCACTGGCTAGACAAATTGAGCCTAAAAATAAGGCACACACATTCTGTAATTAATCATTGCAACAATTTAATGAGAGATAAGGTGAATTCTCTGTCACTTGTACGTACAAGTTAAGAGTAGGCATCATTCGAAAAGGTATTCTGTAGCTTTAACAGAAGTTATGGGCTTGGGGAAGAAGTTCTTGGCTGAAGTTCTTTGACCTGTGTGTTGCAGGAGGTCAGACTAAGTCACCATAATGGTCCTTTATGTCCCAAGATTTCTGAATCTTACAGCGCTTTTTAAAGGTGAAGTAAATTATCTTTTCAATTTCCAAAGAGGCAGCCATGTTAGTCTAGTCCAGCAAAATAAAATAAAAAAAAAAAGACCCACAACCCAAGGAGTCTTGTCGCACTTAAAGACTAACAGATTTATTTTGCCTCAGTTTGATCTTGCTTGCTTGACAGATGAGTTTCAAGTTTTACCCAAAGAGCTTTGATATTTTTAGACGAGGAGCACTGTGTTCGGAGAGTGCAAATCAGCATTATAGACTATTTTACAATGAGGAGATAATTTTTTCAAGAAGGGAACCATGGCACGGTGATCAGCTACGGTTCCTACGCAATGTTATCTGAGTTTTTCCTTAGGCATAGGAGATACCCAGTGTAAATCAGACAGCGCTGCAGGGAAACGGGTAAGTTCTGATTTATGATGTTGGAGGACCCTCTGCTAGATGAGCATGCTAGGGTGCTGAAGTTGTCCTCTGTACATTTGTAGGAAGTTGTAGTAAAGTTCAAACTTGTCTAAGCTTTAAATTTGCATAACAGTCAGCGAAAGATAACGCATAAAGAGAGGAATGTCTTTATGGTCAGATTCTCACTGTGAGTAGGAAGAATGTAAACCTTTTTACAAGGGCTGCGTGGTGGTGATCAGCTAGAAAGGAAACTGTAAAACCCTGTTCTAATTTTAAGTGAGATGGGCTGTAGCTATGAAAATTCATGTCTTTTAATTTGCATCAGTTGAGAGCTTTTGTTTTAACCCTGGTACAAAGTGTATAGGCAGCATTGTCCGTTGAACTGGGGGCAGCAAAGCATCAGTAAAATGGAACTGAAATCAGGAGCCTTACTGAGAACTTATGTGAAATCTATGAGCTTTCCTGGGTCATAAATTGGAAGAGAGGGAGGAAAAAAAAAAGTAACAAAATGGGCTGGATTTACAGGATGTCGTTATATCCTGAGAGTCACAACATTTGATGATTCTATAGTTTCGGTTATGTCAATATTAGAACACATGCTCTCACACATCACAAATACATTTCACTTGGAAAGGGCAAATGGCCTGGGCGTTTCTGTGCATTGCCTGCCACTGGGTTGGAATCATTCAGCGATATCTGCGTTGGCTTAACTAAATATTTATTGTATGAACCACAAGCAATCAGAGCCATTCAGACCCTATCTGTAGGAGTTGAAAATGTGACAGGGTGCATACCTGCCATTTGAGGATATCAAGGAGCTGTAATCATGTGGATAGCATTACATTTGAAAACCAGGGTGGGAGGGTTACATCAAAAGAAAACACACAGCCAAGCCTCAAGGGGAGAGCATCCACCACAAAGAATAATTTCCTATGGGATTTATACCCAAGAGCACATTCCTCTGGGGTTACTTTAAAGCATTCAGGCAAGACATCTGAGGAAAGAGGAATTTGCAATGCTTTTTTCCTTTTTGTTTAAACAGCTGAACATAGCTAAGGCCGTGTCTACACTATGGGCACTGAGGGCACAGCCCAGTGGCTGTAGTGTGGTAGAGAAGGTGGAAGGGGATTTATCCTATAGCTGTAGGACCTCCACCTCCCTAAGCAACAATAATGAGGTTGAAGGAAGTGTTTATCCATTCGCCTAGCTGCGTCTACACTGTGGGTGAGGTGGATTTATCTTACAGCATTCTGGCATGTGGATTTTTCGTGCCCCTGAGCACCGTATGCTGACCTTATTTGTCAGTGTAGAGTAGTCCTAAAACCAACATTAGAGCACTGGTCTTTCTGTCTAGACTCTGTTCCTGTTACTCTCTCACATGATCCTTTCTTTCAATCTGGCAAGTTTTTGCATTTGCTAATTAGGTAACACTGCCATAGTCAGAGTGTGTCCTGGGAATTTTTTTTTACTTTGCATCTGCTATACAGCAGGTACCTTATCTAAATTATCTGCAAAACTGGAATATTTTTGAACATCCCACCCCAAACCTACAACATGTAAACTTGAGTAACTGCCAGCACATTATTGCTGATACTGCATTTGGGAGTTTTCTCTGAGTTGTGGAATTGACCAGCTACTGTTTTAGGTATTTATTGAAAAAGCGCTTTGAAAGGATCACGTCTCCACATATTCACAAAGATCTACCTATATGAGTGCCTAGAGATGTACTTAAAAATCATGGGAAGATCTTGACCTTTGTGAGTTTAGGTTCTTTGAAAATCTTTCATGCAGCTCTGTTTTTCAGAACGTGTATCCAGAGTGCACAGGGAGGTTCCTCGATGTAGTGCCTGTCTATTCTGTGTTTGTACAGCAGCTGGTACAATGCTACGACTCCTCCGTAATATTGCTATACAAATTAATACTAGGAGGAAGTTCAGTGGGTAGATATGGTGCAGAGATAAGGTGCATTCACCAACCTTAACTCAGAATTTCCTCGCCTGTGTTTAAATTCCTGATCTTTTAGTGGTTACTAACCACTTTTTTTTTTTTTTTTTTTGGATTATGTATGAGGAGAAGATTTTAGCACAACATGCCATGTTATTTCCAGTACGCTGGAAACAGAAGGATCCTTTTCTTCCCTAGATGCAAAATGTGGGAATATTTTTAAAAATTGCAATCCTGTGATGTGACAGTGGAATATTGTGAAGAATGTGCGCTTTTCATGTAGTAAGCTCTTTGAACAAGGCCCTGGAAGGTTCTAATGCAGAGACTGAAACAAGATGTTTGGAACAAGAGAGACGCCACCAGTCCTTGCCCAGCTTGCGGTTGTAGTATATAATCCATCATCAGCAGTGCGGAAAATAGGCAGGAGCTCACTGGAATCTAGATACTGGTACTTTTTCTTCAGCAGGAGCTCAAGACTGCTACTTTTTGAGGGCCACAAAAAGAAAACAGCCTCTCTGTTCTCTTTACTGTGGAAGCCTATGCAAGATGACCAAGGCTGAGGGCTTTTGGCTTCCACAGTCTTGCATGAGGTATAAGTTGGATGTTTTTTTCTTCCATGAAATTGGCACTGAAACACTGAAATCAACAAAACAGACTCATGGAGTCAGCGTGATCCAGTGAGTAGGACACTGGATTTGAGGCCCAGTATGCACTGGAAAACTATGTTTCTTTAACTACATTGCTCAGGGGTCAGAAAAATCCATACTCTTGAGTGGTGTAGCTCTGGCAACCCGTGTCCCCGTATAGACAGCAATAGGTGATGGAAGAATTCATCTGTTGATCTAGCTGCTACTCTGATGGGAAATTCCCTCCCTCTCAGCGTACGTCGTGTCCACGCTTCGGTGCTACATTGGTGTCGCTGTGCATCTGTGCTCTTAAGTGTAGACAAACCCTGACTTCCTCTACTTCTAGCCCCACGTTTGAGTTTGTCTTGGGCAAATAGTTTTACTTCTCTGTGCCCTCATTTTTGTGGTCTATACATTTTCGATAATGAAGCTGAATATCCTTCGTACAGCAGGTAAAAATCAACATCTGAAAATCTCTCTCATTTCTAATATTTGTTATCTACATGTTCCAAAGATGGTGGCCTGAATTTTTCAAAGGTGCCATGAATCTTCAGTCCTTCATAGGTCTGATCCAAAGCCCATTGAATGAAGTGGATCAGCTCCCACTGATTTGGTTAGAATTTGGATCAGGCCTAATGTTGCCGGTTATTAGTGATTTCATTGCAAATCTCATGATATTTTGTGTTTTTCTTAAAAGTCCCAGCCCTTGGAAAAGTGGTTACTACAGAACTTCATGCTTTCCTGTGGAAAAAATAAGTGGCAACCTTCACTGTTGCAAAGAAAAGCTTGAAAACATGAACCTAAAACCTCAACAACTGGAAGAGGAATTAAAAAAAAAAAAACAAAAAACCCGAGGATGTATTATTTTTCAAACTCTTGTGATTTGTAAGCCAAAACTTATGATTTGGAGGTCCTGACTTAGGATTTTTGAATATTCAGGGTTGGCAATATTAAACTAGCTCTTACTTTAGGCATCCAGTTTTGAGGGTTTTGGCTTATGTAAACATTTGCAAAGAGATCGTATAATGAAGTTATTGAAATATCCTATTGAAAGTCTTACATGTAAACTATAGAATTGCAGGTGGACTGAGAAATTTAACTCTGAACATTTCGGTTTTGATGAGTTTAAAACTTCAGCCGGAACGTTACACTGTTTGGTCTTTACAAGATTCTCCTCACTTATGTGCACGGGATAGATAACCTATTTTTGGATCAGTGATGAAAAAAGGTGGGGTTGGATTCTAAGCTGATGTAAAACTGGCATAGTTCGATTCACTTCTGTGGAACCAGTACAGTTTACGTTAACAAAGGGTCTGAACCTTTGTTGGTTCAGAATCAGCAATCACAGTGAAGAATGTATAATTGAGGTTTGGGGTGGGATGTTCTAAAATGCTCTAGTAGGTTGTGGGTGCAAGTGCCATTGAATTTCTTTTTTTGCATAAGCTGTTAAAATATCATGACAGACTTGCCAAGTGATGTGAATGATTTCTGATGTTTAGTTTAAAAAATACTAAAACGTGTAATGTACGGGTAGAAAGCATAGCAAGAACACATAGTTCGAGTAAAACTCATAACATTCTAACAAGCAAGGAATTCCTCCCCAAAGCATTTGGTAGGGAAAATGAAGTCTATTATTATAGTATTGTCCCTTGTCACTGATTTGCTCTTTGTGTTTTCTTACATAACATGACCCCTCCCCCCATTGTTATAACGCTTGGGGGGAAAAAAATCCATCTGTATAAATAGTTAACTTGCGTTGGCCCAGAGGAGCCAGAGTCTCTCTTAAGTGATTGTGTTAATAAGAAAAATGTATTTATTTAATCAGTCTAGTAAAACTATTACAAATAACAAAACCAGTTATTCTAGCTCAGCTATGTAAAACACAACATTCATTAAAGCCTGGGACATGTTTGATGATCTCATTGCCAGAAAGCACTCACAGCCTGGACTTCTTATAAAGCTATAAATGCATCTTTGAATGCTACTTTTGTTCCAAGTGTACACTGTTCAGCTCTGAATCCATCAGTCTAGAAATAGGAACTGAGAGGCAGCGTGCCTGGTGTTTACACCAGCGTCAAGACTCTCTGGCTGTGTTACTGACTTTGAAATGATGCTCTGTGTATGTATCCTTGGGGTAACCATTTACGGCATTGCCAACCATTGAAAAATCTATAAGTTCAGCCTCCAAAACCATGAGGTAGGCTTAAAATAATTAATTTAGGGTGGTTCTTATTTACCTTCTTGTTTGGGGGGCTTTTCTAGCTATTCCCCATAACCCTGTGGGTTAGGAAGTTACTTTGGTTTAAAGATGAGGTTCTAACGTGACTTCTGATTATGGAATTGGGGTTTTAAGAAGATCACCACCACCTAGTACAGTGGGACTTAACGGTGGGCGAAATGAACTTTTTACAAGTGCCTCAGTTGTCCTCTACGTTTCTGTAACTTGCTGGATTGTTTGAGTGAACAGGAGGGTGGATAAAATGAGGACCTACTTTAATTCTTGTATTTGGGCCCAAAGATTCTGGAATCAATTGGATTTCAAAGACCCTCTCCATACAAAGTATCTTAATGCCTGACCTGAATCCCACTGAAGTCAGTGGGAGTGAGTTTCTGTTAATTTTAATGGTTTTGCATCAAGGGTCTAGTTCTTCAGCATGGATCTGTGGATGCTCATGGTGTCCCTGGGAATTCAAGCTAGCCCTGCTATAGGCTAAGCCAATGGCTCTCAACTGTTGTGTCCGGACACATTATTGTGTCATCACACAGTGGCAAGTGTGCTACAGAGAGCTAGGGAGATGGCTGTAGTTGGCCTGGGGCGAGTGGGCTGGTGTGTCCTACAGGGTTGCAATATGCCACCAAGTGTGTCACGACCTGCAAAAGATTGAGAACCACTGGGCTAGGGGACTAGCTAAGCAAATGTCTCACTTTGCATTCATAGAGGTGAGTGTCTGAAGTGGAGGTGCTGGCATTGTCCCACTCAGAGCACCTTTGAGCCTGTCTCTACATAGAGAAAAACAATAAGCTAATTCTTAGTTTGTTTCTTTAGCAGAGCAGAGCTCAGATTGGTAGTGCTGTGGTAAACTGGGTTTCAGTGAGATTTTTCTTACTCCAGGCAGATGAAAAATTGTATTTGGTTGTATGCCCCAGCCACTGCCCCAATTTAGATTAGCTAATCAGTGGTTGTAATACACTTTACAGGAGAGGTGTGATGTAAGTGCAGCATGGTGCAAAAGAGGCTTCTGGATCAGAAATGTAGCAAGCCAGAGTTTTGGTGAAATTGCATTTCTTTGTGCAAAAGCAGAATGAATGTGTTTTGTAAAAGATGATTTTTATTGGGAATAACTCCCTTCTAGTCCCTCTTACAAGTATGGATGATATATTCCCAGTTTAACACAGCAGAGGCTCAGCTCACTTCTGGCCTCTAGGCTTGTGTTGTCAATCCAAACCATGTTGCATGTGGTGGATCAAAACTAATCCTGCCACGCCAGACAGAAGCTCCTACATGGTGCTGGCCTTCTTTGATCTTGCGTGACTTTGTTTTATTCAACAATGCCAGCAGCTGTATTTAAGCATAGAACACAATGCTGCTGACATTTTCTAAACGGCAGGGTAGCGGTTGAGGGATTGATGCTGGAGAAGGCAAATAATTCCCTTCCAAGCTGTTCTCGTTGCCTTTTACGTCCCTTATGCTCCTAAGTTTGATAGCAATTGTTAAGCATTCAGTTGATTGCTGAGAGTGACTAGAAACACTAGCCTTCTGTTTTCAACAGAGGCCAGTGCTAGGTGCTTCAGAGGGGATGCATGCCTGTTGAGTTGAATACAGTATGTCACTGGGCTGTATCCTACCCCTGCAGTGGAATAGACTTTGTGATCTATTACGTAGTTTGTTTTCTTTCCCCTGTAATAGCTGTAATCCTGTTTCTGCTGGAATAGGTTTTAAGGTTGTTGGTTTGGGGGTTTTTTGGGTTTTTTTTTTTTTTTTTTTTTTTCACGTTGAACTAACAAATCTTTGAAACAGGAAATAAAAATAGAGACGCAAGAGGAGGTGAGATACCACTGCCTGGCTGGCTTGTGCGTTGTAGGTTTTTTTATAGCAAAAAAAGTGACATCAGCTCTGCTGCAGGTATGAATTAAAGATGAGAATTTAATAAAACTTAGTGGGGGGGGGAGTAGACTAAAGCAACAATATCTTTATTTTTAAGCACATAGCACCACCTCTGCTTCAGTTTCTCAAGCACGGCGAAGTGTAGAAGAAAATGCAGCTGAAGTAGCATGGTGAATCAAAAGTGCCCTCTGCTGGGCAATCCTTGCACAAGGGAGCATTTCCAGAAAGCGTTTCTAGTTGATAGCTGAAAGCTTAATTACCTTTCCTCAATGGGGAAGGGACTGGCTGCAGTCCAGGATCCTTTCTGCAGTTACCTTTGCCGTGCCCAGTCGGGATTACGATATGATACTTCTCAAGTGGCATTGGAGGGGGAGGTTGTGATTTTTTTTTTTTTTTTTTTAAACCTCATTATTTGGTATAAGTGGCAGTATAGAGCGGTCACCAGTCTATCTGGTGTGAGCAGAGAATGGCAGTTTGCAGTTGTATGGATAAGAATCTGGGCATTAACATACGCTATATGGAAACATTACATTTTGCAGGCACACACTTGGTAAAGAGGAGAGGAAAATGGAAAGCTTATATCTTCGAGAGCCATGAATAAACTATTCCCATATAATGTGAATTGCTCTGATAGAAAATTTACCATTAATGTCTGCTCTGTGCTTCTCCAGGGGGCCTCATGCTTGCTGCACTTGGGAGTGTAAATCCATGCAGGCACCCACTAGCATTTGAATATGAAGAAGCTGTTACTTGTCAACTGTGATGCTGGTTGATTAGTTTGTAGTTCCAAAGGGGCACCCGTGTGAGTTTAGTTCAACAAAACAAGCAAGGAGTCCTGTCGCACTTTTAAAGCCTAACAAATTTATTTATCATGTGAGCTTTCGTGGGAGAAAATCGCACTTCATCAGACGCTTTGAAGATGGGGAACTTACAGAACTTAATGGTACTGCTATCACCTGATCCCATAGTATCCGCCGTTCTCTAGGCCAGTGGTTCTCAAACTTTTTTGGATTGTGACAAATTTGGCGGTGTATCGCAACCCTACAGGATACACCAGCCCACCCACCCTAGGCAGAATCCATCCATCTCCCCAGCTCTCCACAGCATGCTTACCACTGTGTCCCGACGCAGTGGTTGAGAATCGCTTCTCTTACTTGTATGGGCATCCTTATTTGGAACAGCTTTAGATTGGGGCCTTTCTCTTGGAATACAGACCACTGAGATGTGAAGAAAAGAGCAAGATAGGGTGCAGAAAAGGGGAGGGGGGACACTAGGATGTGTAAACAGAGGGAAAAGATGCAAATAAAATATGCAGGCATTTAACCAGTGTAGGCCTCACAAGATGCTCTGGATGCCCCATTTTCCTGCCAATAGATTTTTTTCCCTCTCCTTGTAAGAAGAGTTCTTCTCAAACTGGAACCCTGGATCCAAGCGCTTTTGAACTCAGGGAAGGTTCAGATCACTGGCTAGATGCAAGCAAGCTTCATGGCACAAGCCTGACTCTTACTGCCATCTGAAGAATTTGTACTTGTAAGCAAAACATGGGCTCCCACATCTGCAAAGGCAGTGAGTCAGATAGCAATGCAATGGTGGCCTTGCTTCAGTTCTGATCTGACTGCTGGTGGTTTTTGTGTGGATAGCTAAATTAATGTTGGTTGGTGCTATCTAGCAGACCCAGCACTGAATGGTCATAGGGATTGTGCAACCTCTGAAGTTGGAGCCTTCAGGACAATGTGGGAGAAGCTTGCGCTGTCACCACATGTATCCAACAAGTGGATGAATACAGGGTATCCTTATTTACAGATATCAGTCCGGTGCCTCTAAAGAAAACTGAAAATTTGCAGCAGAGCCAGAGTGGGGAAAAATATAATAGTGAGGCTCCCAAATATTCTTTTGTTGTTGTTATAATTAATTTCCAGTACTGTTATCTATACTTAGGGAGGCAAAATCAAAAATGCACAACTACTAAATGGGATTTACATGCTCAGCACAGGGGGCTGTTCTAGATGACTTCTCAATGTCTCTTCTAGCCCTACACTTCTATGATTCTATATAACAATATTTCTCTGGTGTTATCAAAATTACATTACAGTATTATATTTACAACCTAATTAAATAATAGTTTGCTTAATTAGTTTGCCATCTGCAGGAGGAAAAAAATCTCATCAGCTAATGATATAATTTTTTTTTGTAAACAGAGGAATTCAGTGCTGTCCAATTTCCTCTTTTCAAGGGATCTAGTTATGAATGGGATTTGTGTTGCTGAAGAGATGAATTATAAATACTTTATATCCCTGTCAAACACTTTGATAAAGTAGGCTAAGGAAGTAAAAGGTCATTTTAATAGGATTACTTTAAATGCTTGGCTAACAGAGATGGGTCCAAGCCACAAAGTTTGACACAGATCCAGTTCCAGATCCTAACTTTCCTATAATTCAGGGGTGTTTGGAATGGGTGGAGATTAGCTACTAATTCACTTGAAGAAAAATTATGGCTTCAAATCTTCAGAAATTTTTAACAGAAATGTTTTCAAAGAGGAAGTAAGGTTAGTGTCCCAAGTTTTGTTTTATTAGCAGTGATTGACTTTATTGGGCAGAGGTTCTCTAACTGGTTTGTAAACCTAAGCAAATCTTTTAGCAAACCCAACTAGTGCTTCAAGTTTGTTACACGACTTGGTTTAATGTTTGTTACAAAGTGACGTCATTGTGATATGTGTAGCTTTACCATATTTAGGTACAAACTTGTGATGATGATGTTGGTACCAAAAATTCTTATAAACCAACACAGTGATATCTGCCTAATTCTGCATGTGTCCTGAAACAATAGCTTGGAAGGGTGTGATTTGCCCCATTTGTTTCAGTAAGCTTTTGCTTCTGACACCGGCAAACTATATAATAGTAACAAACATATATCAGAAAGAAGAGAGATCATATGATAATATGCACAATATATTATGGTTTGTGTCTTTTTCTAGTGTCACCGTACCATTATATTTAAGATGATTAGCAACTAAGTTAGAAAACGGAGTTGGATAGTTGAAAGGATGAACAAAATAAGCAAAAATTAGTGTATAAATGCTGAGCAACATATGGAGCCTCAAACTCAGAAAGTGTTCTTGTAGCAATCACAGGAATAGAAAAATGTACTACAGGAAGGGAATGAACACAAACTAATACTGAAGTGGGGCTTTTATAATTGGTTTCTTCAGGAAACATGGAATCTATCCAATCTAAATGTCCCTCTTCATAGCTATCCCTAATCCACTCAGGCTTCCTTCCTGCCTCTCCATGCTTGAATGCTGCCCTAATGGATTTTGTACTTCTAGTACAGGACTAATCGATTTTGAGTCAAGCAGATATAATTCCACCCCCTTCCAGGTAATAAAAGGGAATTGGAGAAGAGTAAGATAAAAAAAACAAACCCCTATATCATAATAGAAGGCTTATTTTCAAGAGCTATGCAGTTGATGCATTAGCAAGGAAAAACGTTTTACTGTGACTGTAATGTTTTCGGTGGGATTTGATTTTAGTTGAGAGGCAGGATACCTAATCTTGTAATGGAGATATACCAGCCTAAAGGGCAGCTGTAGAAAGGCACCTGCTAATAGCAGGCTTTTTGGCATAGAGTGGCCTAAAATCTCAAAGTGTTTCTTCCTGCTCCATTGAAATGTTCATCTGGAGGCTGTGTGAGTGGCCACATGAGAGAAATGATTCAGAGACAACTCCACTTTCCTTCTCAAACATGGAGAAAGAAAGCAGGAGCCTGTGGGTACCGTCAGCCTTTGTCCTGGTTACCTTCTCCCAAGATAGAAAACCTGTTGACAAGCACTGCCTTTAGCATCTTAGCCCATTGAATTGTAGGTTAATTGCATGATTGGTCATGTGGATGGACTCATGTCTACAGTAGGAAGTGGGAGGTCTCACAGGGAAATCAATGGTTCTGCACAGTGTAGGCTGCCATTGATCTTCTTGAAACATGACAGAATGACTGAGCCAGCTTCAGTTTCTTATGTGTATTTTGGCTTTCACTGGAAAGGGAATTGGATGTGTTAAATTGCAATGAAGCCACCAAAGCTGGTGTTACTGCTCCATCAGTGAGAGGGGGCACACAACTGAAAGTTCAGGGAGCATAGAGAACCAACATAATTTCACGTTTGGAAAAGCAGCTCACAGCATGTGTAATAGTGCATAGCAAATAAGGATGAATTTCAGCAATAGATCCAGTGGTTTATGGACAGGCTAGAGACAGCACAAGCAGAGTGGTCAGCGTGTGTGAAGGCAGTGAACATCATAGCACTTGCTTTTGGGAAGGGACAGGCTGAAGGGGAAGGTTATAGTTGGAGGAAGCTGAGGTGAAGAGAATGTAAAGGAGAGGATGTTTGGAGCAGTCAACCAGGACACAAAGTTAGAGAGAGCACTCTACTGGTCCTGGCAGCAGGGGGTACCATGACCCAGTACTGGGTCCCAACCCAGGGTTTGAAAACCACTGGCCTAGCACACCCCAGCACATGTGAAAGGAGGCCAGGGTTAGTAATGGCCCCATTGAGCAAGGTTGTTTGCGGAGCCAGCTATGACGTGATCTTTGGGGAGCGGGAGAGAAGGGAAATGGATTCGGGGGGGGGGGTGATAATGTGGGAGGGAGCCCGGGTTGTATGGGTAGGCAGGTGTATCAGCACTTGCAGGGTTCCTCTGACACTACAACCTCTGCTCCCTCATGCAGCAAGAGAAATGTCTGTGTGCTGTGAAATTTTGTACGAAGGATGAAAATCAATGTAAAGCAGCCATTGTTTCATCTTAAACAATAGTCTATCCAACCAAACTCACAACTTATAAAACTCATGAAAATTAATCATCAAGTTAAAACTGAGTTATTGGTCTTTCCGTTCTAAAACAAAAACATTTTAAACACAAGTGACCAAAGGGCAAAATTTGAAGTCATTCCCCCCCCCCCCACTGCCACTGAAGCATTAATGCATTTGACTCTTCTTTAGCTTGTTGTATGTGTTGTGTTGCAAACCTCTTCAGTAAGACTGTAACCATAGTAAATATGACATATATGAGCAATCAGTTCAGCTGGAAAAAGTGGGTGTATCATGGAATTGTTTGCCTCATTGAAGTGTGACGTGTTACTGGAAAGGCTGGGAACCACTGCCATAGGGAGCCACTGTTCCCTCTGAGCTGTGCACATGTGTGCATGCACACAGGTCATGAAACCTGCGCACACAACAAAATAAAGTACGTGCAAAAAACTTCAATAGTGCTAATATTGGTGCTCACAAAGAAATGTTTTTGCACACACACAAATGTTTTGTGCACACAGTCTACGAGTAATTAGCGGGAACATTGTCTAAGGGAACCCTTGATCAGCAGATGTCTTGAGCACAGCAGAGGGTTGTGTCAATAGTTCTGGTAAATGTGGTATCTCCCTGCGTGGACCTGGTGTTTCTCACAGTGTTGATGCCATGGGGGGTGGGAACCAAGGACTTGAGCCTTTGCAGAGCCCAGATTCAGCATTGAGGCACAATACAGCTTTTTATCACAGGACCCCCACCCTTCACACACAAGCCTGTTCTGCCCCCTCCTCTATGTCCCATCTGTTGTGCCCTCCCCATCCCTTCTAGGTACCAGGAGTCCCCAGAGGCCCTGTACATTCCCCTGTCACTCTGGCTGCTCCTTAGCAGGGCAGAGCTCGTCAGGAGAATGAAAAACATTATAAATGAAATCGGAAGTGGAGGACAGGTGTGCACGGTTCCATCCACTAATCTGGATGAAACTCACTCAGATTAGGGGCCAACTAAACTAGAACAATAAGGGTTTGCCTGCTTAGTTAAAAAAAATAAATCTAAAGTTCTGAAAATTCTAAGTTCTAAAATTTCCCTGTGTCTGTGATGCTGCATGCGTGTGAAGTTTGGAGTTCATGGGAGCTGTGGTGGTTCAGTTAAAAACCCCAAAGAAATGTAACAATAGCCAATATTTCATAAAAAGGGAGCATCTCCTTTCAAAAAGCAATGCATATGTTTCACATACACAAATCTTGTGGAGAACTTGCTTTTCACTGAAATATTGTGCCAGTGAGGGCACTGAATTGAAACAACACAAAGTGTGACCCAGTAGACCTGCCTCCGTTGCAGTTATCATCATAACTTTGACTTCAGAGTCACCATGGATGCTTTTTAGAGAGACTGAGGTGAGCAACTAACTGCAGTTGGTGCAAGAGATGTGCCTTTGAGCTTACACAGAGCTCTTCTTTTTATCTGGGAGATTCCAGGGGGGGCAGCCATGTTAGTCTAGTTTGGTAAAACCAACAAGGAGTCCTATGGCTCTTAAAGACTAACTAATAAATTTGTGACTCTTTAAGTGCAGTAAGACTCCTTATTTGTTTTGGCTATCTGGGAAAGGTACTCAGCTTCAGGGATGAAAACAAGGTGTAACAGAATAAGGCATTAACACATGTTAGTCCAATAAAGGATATTACCTTTCTTGCCTTGTCTCTCTAATATCCTGTATCAGCAGAGTTACAACATCACTGCCAACAACAACGAATGCTTTTGTAATAATGTAATATTGATATTTAACACGTAGACACTTGTCCTTGGTGAACTTGCCTAATGTGATGTCCTCATTTAGCTTCTGGTTCTGAAATACTAGTAATAACCAACACAATCAACAATTTGATCTCCAGAGCATTGAGCTCACATTTGTTAATGTTCAAAGATTAACGGCGTTCAGGTTTGCTGAGTGCTGTACTTCAGCGAGTAAGGCTCTTTCCCTCCGACCTGTGGCATGTTAGTGAAGTGTTTAAGCACATCTTCAGAGGCAGGATTCTCCTGTCAAGACTACTTATGGGCAGTTTTAAAACAAGTCACTTAAACCCTTCCATGGCTGCTTTTTTTTTTTTTTTCCTCCTAAAAGGCTGGAGCTCAAGAAAGCTATTGATATGCTAAGGGACTTGTGCTCTCACCTAATTTTGATGCAAATAACTTCCTTTAAATCAGTGCTATTAAGCATCAGAAAAGTCTCTCCGAAGTACTTTTGTCTATCATTAAAGTAACTTCATTTCAAACTGAGCTCTGACACATCATGTGGCTTCTCTTCACTGGGAAGTTGCCCCAGGTGACTTAAAGGTTCATGTAATCTTGTTAGGCGTACTACTTCCTGAGACTTCAGCAAATAGACTAGCTGCTTAAATGGCCATCCAGTTGTTTAGTGTGAGGTCAAGCAGAGGTAACTGTAAGTTCCCCCTCTTCAAGTTGTCTGACGAAGTGAGATTTTCTCCCATGAAAGCTCGTGCGATAAATAAATCTGTTAGTCTTAAGTGCCCCAAGACTCCTTCCTTTTTTTTGCCTGAGAATCCTGGCTGATGTTTGCAAGCAGGTGAGTTTTACAAAGATGTCACCCTGTGATGGAAGATCTCCCAAAGTTGTTATTTAAAGAAATGATTAATAGTATCTGTCCAAACCAAGGGGGGAAGGCCTATGGCTGTTTAGTTTTTATCCACTAGCAGTGCTAGGACTGCTGGTGTGACATAGAAATGTAAATTTTGTTAAAACAAACAAGGAGTCAAACAAACAAAGATTACTGCATGAGCTTTGGTGGGAGAAAATCTCACTTTGTCAGAGACTTTAAAGATTATTGTTGTTTGTTTTAAATGCCTGTATGCAGCATTAGAGTCAAGAGATTAATAAAGTGGTGAACATTCCTTCTCCGGCAAAAAAATCACTCCATTAAAGTGATAACCGAGCATCACAGATAACATTGCACAGGACAGTTTACAAAGATAAACAGAATGATGCAACATAAGAAGGGTAAAAAAGCAAATCAAGTGGAAGCCACAAAGCAGAGAGTGTGTTACACCAGGTATTCAATAGTAGGAAGCCTCAAATCCAATACTGTAGTTTACAAATGAATAGTCTCTTATATTCTATACTCAGCGGTTCCCTGGCTTTTATCAGACAGTTATATATCATATATTATCCTATCACACAGGCCATTACCCAGTGAATTTACACCACTTGTGTGATCTGATAGATCCATTAAAGTCGTCGGAAAGTTTCAAATGCTGTTGTTGAGTATACAGGAGGAAGAAGATGAATATATTTTGGTGTCTGAGGGCATAATCCAACACCCAGTGAAGTCAATAAGAGTCTTTTTGTAGCTTTTGGGTTAGCATCCTACACTATGAGTATAGCTGAGGAAAATCCCCTCCCTAATGAGCTTTTGAAATTGCACTGAAACTCATAATGAATGTAGTGGTGCATGAGGCCCTGATTCTGGAAAAACGTACTCACATGCTATAAAATTATATACTGTGATTTGAATGGGACTCTTCCTGGTATGTGAAATTGAGCACATGCTCTCATGTATCCCATCAATTAAAAAATAGATATTTACAACATGGAATTGGTGGAAGTCTGATTGGTGGTTGACTGTCAGATAGGTATCTCATAGATAACTCAAAGAAATGTAGACTTATCAGGACCTGTTTCATTTCAAAAAGCACAGCATGATTTTAAACAGTTCTTTTACTGGCCCAGGAAAATAAGATTTTTTTAAAAAAATTAGGCCAGCCAAAATATGCTCATTCAGTAATAGCATTATGGGCTGCTATTGTATTACAAGGTGCCCACTAGGCAAAAATGACTATGGTAAGAGTCATTACATGGTTGCTGTAGTAGCTTATCATGGTTTAAAAATGCCTGTTTTTGCTGCCCAAAGACTTGTTTTCCACACTTGCTTGGTTTTGCAATAGCTTTGAAATGCTAACAAAATCCTATGATGATTTTCATTCTTACAAAAAAATGTATGTAGTATGTAAAAAGAGCTGTTTAGGGTTGTGGTGGGTTTTTTTTTTAGCAACCTTTGATATTTAGATATAGTTTTTGTAAATTGCACAAATAAAACCCTGCTCTCCACAGCAGCTGTGCGTATTGCATGGAAAACACAGCCTTCTCTTCAGCTTCATTGGGTAGGGCATATTCTACCCTCATTTGCACTTGCGTGACTCCTTGCTCTGTGTGTATGTAATGAAAGGGCTACATTCAGGGCCAAAGGGCTCTGTGTGTAAAATGTCATTCAATTATTTCAGTGTAATTAAAGCTGCAAAACACCCCAGCTGTGGACACAGTTATACCAATATAAACATGCCTTTATTGTTCACTCTGGTTTGGGAGCTTCGCTGCCCAACTTCACTGGTGAGAAAGAGTTAAGACTCTTAACTTCTTTGTTGCAGCTCCTTAGATACCTACTCTGGGAAGGGGTGGGAGGTGCAGCTAATGTGGGGAAGGCAATTACTTTCCTATATGTCCAGTCTCAGGATCTGGCTAGTTCATGCTAGTTCACATAAGGAACATGTCTACACAGCATCTAGACACCCACGGTTGGCTCAAGCCAGCTGACTCAGGCTCCCAGGGCTTGCGCTGTGGGCCTGTTTCATTGCTGCGTAGACATTCAGACCCTGCGTAGACCCTGCTCACAATGTCCTAGAGCCTGAGCCTGCACGTTTACACAGCAGTGAAACAGCCCAAGCTCCATGAGTCTGAGTCGGCTGGTACAGGCCAGCTGTGGGTGTCTAGTTGCTGTGTAGATGTACACAAAGGGATGCCTATTCCCCACCAGGCCTGTGTGCATCTGCAAAGTTCAATTCAGAGTCTCGTCCTGAAGTGAAACAATCTCATCCTGAAATGAAGAGGAGTGTTTTAAAATGCCACCTTATTATAATTATGTATTTGTGTTACAGTGGTGTCTGTGAGCCCAGACCAGGGACCAGAACTTGTTTTGATGGGCACTGTACAAAAGAACTCTTATTTATTTTGATCTGATGCCTTCTTTAAAATGATGGAGGACACTTGGCCATCAGCAGCAGCTGGGAATCCAAGCAGTTGTTAATGTTAGCTGCTGGATAGGAGCTCATCAGTGGAGAAAAGGGCTTCCACATTTTGACTGTCTGCTTAATTTACTGTCATTACCAAATGCTTGTTAGAAGTTACTGTAGTGGTGAACTAAGAAAACATTTTCTTTGTTTATGAAAGCAATACTTTCTGCATAAGTTCTGATTAAAAAAGAACATGTAATGATTTTAGGATTGAATCCAATTTTGCATACTGTTTAAATAGACAGATGAAATTGTTTCCATCATGCTTTTAGTTCAAACTTTGTAACTACTGGATCATTTCCCTTTTCATCAGTTTCTGAGTTTAAAAATGGTTTATGAACTTCGGTGAAATCATTTAGAAATGGATTTCATGCAGAATGGCTAATAAATGAGTCACACACCAATGTAGTAAAAATCGTTCTTGTTTGCATCTCAGGCAGCACAAATTTAAATGAAATGCAGGGTCATGCATAAGAGCAGTAATTTTAAACACCAGTGCCATTTTTCAACCAAAGCTGCATCTAGGATCTTTAATTTTTCACAGGGATATCTTTTGGTAGCAAGGAGGATTTTCAGGGAGTGATTTGAGGTACATAATTGGAGCACTAAGACTACACACACTAAGTGTCACTTAATGGATGAGGCTCATTTAATTGTAGGTTGCTCAGGAATAAGCCAAGAAACACTCCACTGCTAGCTAAGGCAGAAGTGTAATTAGACTTCTACATGAGTGTAATTAGGCTGATTGCAGAGAAAGAGGGAGAGTTCATAAGGTTTTAAGATGTGCATGAAGTCATTTTGCCTCAACTCTCTTGTCCTTGAACTTGGGGCCTAACAGTATTGAGCTTGAACAAGAAAATACTAAATTTTCATTAATAGGAGCTAAAATAAACTGCAAAATGTCACAAGGTAAGTAATATACAGACGCGTGTGTGTGTATGTATGATGCTTCTCTTGTGGCATTTTGCACTTTATATAGGGCTTGATCAAGGCCCTTTGAAGTCAAAAGAAGATTGTCCACTGATTTCATTGGGCTTGGGAGCTCCTTTCTGATAGGAGTTAGATTGTGAGTCCATTGTGAAAAATGTCTCTCTTTAAAGACCCATATCATTACTCACTAAGTAACATGGTGTCAAGCCTGATGTTTCTGGAGGCTAACTTTAACCTCGTTGATTTCTGATCAGCCATCATTGTTTGATCAGAATCTGACACAAAGTCTGTCCAAGTCGGTGGAGTGAGCTTTGTGACCTTTCGATCCAGTTCCTTTGTTCTGGCCCGTAAAGAGCCCAGAATTATTGCTCGCTAAGATAGGGGCTGTACAGAGACCTCCTGTGAAGATCCACCAGTCCCACGAAGTCAAAAGGAGTTGAGGGAGCTCGGTACCCTTCAGGATTGGTCCCAGAGATATCAGTCATTGGTATTAATAAAACGGAGTACCAGTGAAAGCAGAACTTGCATTGGCCTTTCTGAGGTTGGATCTGCTCTGCAAATACAACCGTGACAGTTTACAGCACAGTTGCCCCAGTGTTGTCATATCGAAACTTTAGCTTGGTTTGGAAATGAGGGTAAAGTTCACTGTCTGTTGCAAATTAGGACCACCTTTGTAATAGAGTTGGGGACAAATGCAGTGTTAACAGGCTCTTGAACACAGCTGTCCTTTACAGAGAGAGAGAGAGAGAGAGAGAGTGTGTGTGTGTGGAACATGCAAAGTGGCATTGGCTAGAGAGTTGCAAAAACAGTATATTTAAGATGATGGATTGCCAAATTGAGGCTCATTTTTGAGGCAGGACTCCCAAGTTCATTTAAAGGCAGCCAGTGAGAGCTGTTTTGCATTGACTTAACTTTCAGTGTTTGCATTTGGGGCTGGTGTGGGGGCAGGATTTAGGCAGTTAGTGATAAGACAACAAATTAGTACAGTTTGGTTTTATTTTTAAACTTCTTCATGGTGCCAGCTTTTTAAAAATAGCCATGCCTTTTTTATATTCAGCATAGCAGATGCTGTCCGGGTAAATTGACTTGGTGTCAGACACATAGCTTTGTTTTATGCAACATGTATTATTTAAGTGTAAACTAGCAAATCCCATAATTAGTGCGCAACAAAATTCTAATAACAGCAAATTAGCTCTTTGGTTTTTGTAAGAAAGTGGCTTAAAACATTAGTGTTTTTTAAATAAGATTTTATTATAAAAACTATAAATAGCAACTGTGGATTGTAGAAAAATAATCATTTTAAACCTTGTCCCCATTACAAATAGATAGAATAAACCTGAGCATAAGCCCATATTTGGTTGTTTATAATGAATTTTTTTAATGAAATGTTTTCAGCATTTACAAGAAAACATATGCTAGATATTAACTGTAATGTAAAAGTGCATCAAAATACAGGATGACAAACATAAACAATGTGCATCAGTTTAGTTGCTTATGAAATGCTAACATTCACATTCTTCCTTATCAGAGTATCATCATTTAGCATGCTGTACTGTATAAATGAAGTTCTGTTTAAAAGATTAACATTTGCTCTATAAGCCTCAGGTGGATGAAAATCCTCTCTCTTTGCTTTGAAAATACTCTAGCTGCCTGCATTAATAATGTGCTGGCACTTCTCTTCTTCAGATGAAGTTGCTCAGTGGGTTGGATTGTGGCAGGGCTTGATGACAAAAGCTGGGATCCAGGTCACCATAGTGACTAGGGTTTGTAGCATGGCTCTTAGCTCTGTTATGGAAATGCAGCAGAGGGGTGCCCTCTGATGGCCAAAAATAAAATTGCTAGTGCCTAGCTGTGAAACACTTTTGTCAAGCCTGGGGTTGTGACATATATTCTGTACAGCTTTGGAACAAGCTGGATTCTGTTTTTACCAATCTTTTAAGAAATGATGTCTAGCATTTTTCTTCACTGATTTGAGAGATCACAGAGCAAGGAAGAAAATGCAGCTAATACAAAGCCTTAAACAGGCCTTTTGAAATACCCAAGCCAATTTTGGTCTTAATACTTTTGATGTCCTTGTCTTTCAATCACTTAGGGTAGGTCTGAAGTACAAAGTAACACCTATAGCTGGTCCAGGTTAGTTGACATGCTGAGCTCAGGCTGTGGGGTGGTAAAACTGTGCTGTAAGCACTCAGGCTCAGTCTAGAGCCTAGAGTCTTCTCCCTCTCATGGGGTCGTAGAGCCTGAACATCTATATCACAGTTTTATAGCCCCACAAGCCTGAGTGTTTAACAGTAGTGTAGCTGTGTATGCCTAGGATGGTCTATCCAGTAGGTATTTTAAGCCAAGAAATGTATGGCTACTCTCCTATATGGTGGTCAGGCATCCAAGACATTATGGATGTGTCTACATGTAAGCCTAGGGTTAGTGGGAGGCAAGTCAGGTGACTCTGCGCTGGAAGATCCAGAGTTGAGCATCTCTACTGACTGTTAACATTATAGGCGTGTCTACATTGCAGTATAAACCCTGGGCTGGCTAGAAGTGGAATTAGCAAACCGCAGGCTAAAATCTTCACCTTCCCAGTAAAAAATTCACATTCAAGGAATTTTTACTGTTTGCATGTCCCAGTTGCTACTTTGATCTCCAAAGTAGTGGGGCGGGGCAAACTGCTGGCCTATAGTCTGCCAGTAATAGATACACTCTGTTAGCCATGGCTCTTAATATATTTTGCATTGATTCATAAAATGGAAATCCTTCCCAGCCCTGTATTACTAAACTTTAAAATAGAGTTAGACACTTACCCATCGCCAGGGCAGCTTCTGTGCCTTCTGCGTCTACTGCAGACAAGATGGTGGGCTGTTGGGGATGGAAGCATCAAAATTGCTCTGTTGAGTATGGCCCCAGGATGTGCTGGTGCTGATGCTCCTGGGGCAAAGCCTCTTCTGGGACCAGTTTCAGCAGCAATCACTTCACTATCCGCTTTGTTGCCTGCTGCTGGCTCCCATCAGTCCCCAGGCTGGACTCTGGAGCCAGCAGAGCAGAATCTCGGCTGACCAGGGCATCATGCACTGCCTCTAGTTCCATGCTCGGCACAGTGCCAGGCATCTGGTCAAACTGCTCATAAAAAAGACCTGAGGTCAGTGACTTGCCCAGTGTAAAGTTCTGGCCTCTGGTTTTCCCATACTCAGTTCTGAGTTACTTAATCTGCTCCTTGCTTTGGTCACTATTCCAGTTAATTTGCAACAGTGCCAGCTTCTTCAGTTTGTGCTGGTGTGTGTGACCTTTGCAAGTCCATTGTTTTGTTGTCTTTGCACAAGAATTTACCAAAACCTGGCTGTGCTCCTGTGACCGTGAAGCAGCACGCTTTGCAAAAGACCTCATCTGTTCAGTCTCCATTGCAAACACGGAAGGGTCTTTGGTGGTGTGTCTTCCCTTTGGCTAAATAACGATTCTCAAGGTTGCTTCCGTTTCTGTGCAGTTGACTGGCAATTCTTGGTGGGGTGGGGAGGGATGGCGACTTCTTAACTCAACTAAATTAACTTGGGATAAATACTAATGAAATGGTGATTTTCACAAAAGTTAGCAAATTGAGTTAACGCCTATGGTTTCTCTTTGTGACCTACTACTCGTGTGAAGACTGCTACTTGTCTTCATTATATTTTACATGAGTTAAGCGCACACCTTTTTGTTCAGTGAAGACAAGGCCATAGTTACAATCATACGCCTGTTCCCTGCTCCGGAACAACCTCTTGCTATGGTGAGGGCTATACCAGTCCCTCAGATAACCGCGAATGCTGTTGATTATGTGCTGCCACAAATGAGTCATTTCATTTCTTATTATCAATGTGAATCTCTTCTATCTAGATCTTGCAAGTTGCATCTGAAGCTGAAATCTCTTTTGGCTTCACATACTCTACTTTCCATGCAGAAATTACTATGTATAGTACATCAAGTTGGTTGAAGGATGTATTCTGAAGATGTTTTGATTGAACCTGAAAGCGTTCCCGTACATGGAGCTAGGTCACTGCTTTCTTTGGGTCATCAAGATTCACTTACCGTTAGGTTTTAAGATTTGCTTGTTCAGCTGCTGCTTATAAGTCATAACAAAAGAATTTCTCAGTGCTCTTTGTAGCACTTTTCCTCTTCAAAGCAAATCACAAGCATCAGCTAACTGACCCTCATCACATCCTCTTGAGGCGAATAAGCATGGTAACTATTTTACTCAAGGGAAACCAAGGCACAGAGTGGGTGAATTATTTCTCAGGGCTTCAGAGGAAGTTGGAGCCATAGCCTGTATTGGAATTGAGGAGATCAACCTATTTTTCAGCCTTGTGCACAGAGCACTAGATTGTGCTGTGTCCTTATCCCAAAACTACTGCTTTTGGCCACCTACCCACCGGCAACTAATTGTTAGGGTGAGAATCTTCTCAGATGGGAAGGCAGATCCCTGTCAGGAAGACACCTTGTGGATGTTGAGGGGGGATGGATGCTTTTGTTGCGGATCTTTCTGAAAAGGCAGTTTTAAAATTCTTCACGTCCTTCCCCGCCACCCCCCACAGAGATGGCATATGCATGGTGTACTTGTGAAGATTCCTTCTGAGGCAATTACACAGGTTGGGGTTCAGTCAACATATGGAAAAGGAGTATAGAAAATAGCTTTGACAGACTGGAACGTAAGGCCTGCTTTGAGTGGGAAATAAAGCCTATGGATTTGATCAGTGTTGGCTTGCCTTCATGGGTTTCTCCATACAACCTAGTAGGGTATGGAAGTTGGGGCAGGGAGGGGGGAGAGAAATGGAGATCATATATGTTTAAATTTGATTTTTCAGCTTCAAACAAATCTGCATTGTGGCAGGAAGCAGACGCTCCAAAGCCGTCTTTGTCAGAGCTGTAACTACGGTGAGGCGAGTGGGGCTTTGCTCCAGCCACGCCAGAATGGTTCCACTGAGCTGCTCCATTAAAGGGCGTGCTCCGCGCCACTCGCCCTAGGCGCTGGCTCTTTGTAAGGGTGCATTCTGATAGGAACGCGCCCTAGGCGTGATAAACCATAGTTACGGCTCTGGTCTTTGTGACCTGTCTAGAAGCCTTTCTTGCTTCTCAGTTCTGTTTTCTTACCACTTTATTAGTTATGGTGCTGTCAGAGTTCTCTGTCATCCAAAATAGCAGTCAGGCTGAAAAAGTTGTAGAGATCTTGGAAAACAGTCCCTAAGGCAGGGAAATTCTCCCTCCACCCAGTTCCCAAAGCCTTGGTCCTTAAATGGAAAGTCCCCACTTGATTTGGGTGCAACCAAACTTGCATCCCATGAAGTATTGCAGAACAACTACCAGTTACTGTAAATCAGTGGTCGCAAGCTATGGTCTCTGGAGACCTTCCAGATAACCTTGAATTGTCCACAATAATTGTAAAGCATGAGCAGATGAAACTAGAAATGCCTCTAGTCCATCTACCATCCTTTGCATATACCAGATGCTTTTTCCATCTGAAAGGAAAAAGGGCAGGGCCCTGTGAAAATCTGCTGTCCTGACTTGCTCCTATAGACCAGTGCTTGTGATTGTTCAGCTATCTTCAGCAGTGGTTTTCAAACGTATTGTTATGGGGTTATTAAATTACAGTGTTTATCTCCCAGGTGCGAGTAGGTTGGATGACTACCATCGCTTGTTTGTCTTCACTTTCTAGCTCAGATGACTCTTCCAAGCCCCAGGAAGGGGAAAAAACACTAACTTCTTATGTTGAACACTTAGATGTTCCCTTCTTTAAAGCTGCCGCCCTTTTATCATTTGCCCATCTCCTTTTTTCCCCATGAGTTAGAAAATCTGCCTTACTGTCTCATTTACAGCGCTTTGTTCCAGGCATGCTTTGTAATGTGTGTTAACTGTACAGACTTGACATAGCACTCCATGACCAGACTTTACTGATGGCTCATTGAAATATGTTATGAAGAGACTTTTTTCTTCAAAACAGGATACATTCACACCATAATCCACCCACTTTGGTATGGTGTAGGATGCTCAAGTTAATTATGAAACTACATAGATGTGTATAGATATAGTTGATTCTGCTGTGCACCATTTAGCAGTGGTTAACTAGAAGAGGTAACTACATTTCACTGCTTGGTTGAGAGATCGTTATCCATAGCTCCCAGCTGAGAGCTGTGGCAACGTTTTTAGCTTCCGGTGGTACCACAATTTCAGAACCTTTTGAAGTACAAAAATTGATTTTTGTTCCTCATTGGATTAAAACATTTCAAATGTTCCCAAGAAACGGACTTGTGTTCAAACAGCAGTTTTCCGATCAGAAAGCTGGACTTTTTGATTCCTCCATCTCTGGTCGAAAGTGACTAGAGAACACTGGTTTTCAGACATCATCCTGCTGGAAAAGTCACTGAAACAGATACGTCTCTGCGTATGTTTTAGCTTTGTGATACAGCAGCACAGTTCAGGCTTGCTCTAGTCATGATCATTCTCCCCGCCCCACACACCTCCCAGCCGTAAGAAGCAGAACCTGATACAGTAGAATCTGAATTATGAACGCTAGAGAGCTACAAACTCCCCAGTAAACCACGCATCTCATTTGAAACTGGATGTATTTAATCAGGCAGCTGCAGAGACGCAGGAAAAAAGCAGTAAGTACAGTACAATATTGTGTTGAACACTAACTATTTAAATAAAAAGGGAAAGTTTTATAAAGTTTTGACAAGGTAAAGAAACTGTGGTTGTTACCTTTTAAATTAAGATTTTTCCCTTTACTAAAGTTTCAAAGCTATATTAAGTCAATGTTTAGTTCTAAGCTTTTGAAAGAACCCTAAAATTTTGTTCAGAGTTACAAACAACCTTCCGTTCCAATGATGCTCATAATGCTGATGTTCTCCTCATGTTATAATGTTAAAAACAGAATGAGGATGTTGAGGCCATTTTTAGGGTTAGCTTCTCTAAATGGAGCTAGGACAGTTTATATCAGCGGAAGATCTGGCTCTTCATACCACAGAAGCATGAAACGAAGGCTAAAAACAGTTTATATTTGGTTGTTTTAAGTGTTACCTTTAACATAACACCTCTACCACTGACAATGCTGCTGTTTCTTCTCTAGCCACAAATAGCAACCTCCAAGCTCAATGCTGCTTAAAACCATGCCCCCCAGGCAATCCTTCAGTAATCCAGAAAAGATTTAGGCACATGTGCACAGAATTAGACATAAGTAGTTCTGTTGACTTTAACAGGATTAGTCATGTGAGTAAATCTTTGCGGGATAGGAACCTTAGATGAGATGAAACTAAGTCACCTTAAAAATTATGCATCATCTGGATGTTGCTTAGAGCTTTTTCATCCAGGTACTACCAGTCCTAATTTTGAGTAGTTCAAGATCTAACAAAATCACAAGCTGTGAGTGTGAGATTTCAGGCTTGTGTTCTGAGGATGTCTTTAAGCAATACTCCTCCATTGTTTGTAAGTTTTATCATCCATATATTGACAGCAAGACAAGCCATAACAAATGTGACTCTTGCAATTAAAACACTGTAGGCTGACGTGATTAAAACAGAGGTAGACAAAACTGACTCACTGTTAGGCACCACCAATTTTACTTTTGGTCGCCATAGGGTGCTCCTCCATTACATTTCGGTGGAGCTAGGCGACAGGCTACTAAAACTGGTTGCCATGGTGGCCAGAGACATGCGTTTGTCAGGGTCCGGAGTAAAATTTGTAAGGGTCTCTTTTTTTGAACACAGATGTTTGTGAATGACTTGGTATCATGGGTTAATCTTTCTGTGATGAGTGAGGCATAATCCTCAATGGCAGTTTAACCATTTCTGCAAATTTCTATCATGAATTAGTGCCTACTGGGCATATGAGATATTCGGTAAGGGAGCTGTCATAACAATATATTAAAATTTAGTTTACTAACGTGTCTAGTGGTTTAAAAGGTGTGTAGACTACATGGAAGGACATAAATGTGTTCAAAATGCCCAGCTTTTATTTTTTTAAAAACCAAACATATTTTACTTAAGGCATAAAATATTTATGTGGTTTATCTACTGCTGCTTCTGAAGTTGGGTGCCTGGTCAAAAACAAGATTGTGTTGTTTGGGATACAACTGAACAAAGTTCTGGGTATTTGACATTCTCTATTGATTCTCAACTGTGGAAAGATCACAAAGTGACTGGAATACGGTGAATCAAGCTGGTTAATATTCACTAGAACAGATAAGATAGGAGATTGAAATGTCCCTGAGTTTTTACCTCTCTTATCTCTTATCAGTCTCCTTAATGGTCATGATTTTAAATTGAATAATCTGCCATATCATAAAATAATTTACACTTTCTTGGTACATGATATCATTTTGCTTCCTATTTACCTTCAGTTTGTTGAGTGTGAAAAACAGTGTCAGAAGTCAATCTTCTGGGTTTTTTTGTCTCCCCCCCCCCCCCCCGCTATGTTTTTAAGTTCATAGCAGTGAGGTTTCTTCAAATGTGATCATGGCCTCAGCTTTTCTAAACAACATTTCAAGGGGCGCAGACCAGCACCGAATGATTTTAATGTTTGAGTTCTGGTCTGGCATGGGTCTGGGAACCAGGTACAAATCCCAAGTTAAAATACTAGCTCTTATTCTTCCCCTATCGTTTTGCTTTAAATAAGTCACATTTTGCCTCAGTTTCCTTCTCAGTAAAATGGTAACCAAACTTAATCACCTACCTACCTCACAAGGGTGTTTTGAGAACATTACTTAAATGTTTGTAAAGGGCTTTGAAGATTACAAGTTCTAAGTATTATTAATAATTAACCCACCTGAACTTGTTCTGTTAATCTTTCGGCAAGGAGTCCTATATTATTTTCCCTTGCTCAATCTTCATTGCTGTGCTAAGTATCTCATTCTCATGGTACCAATTTATATAT
>ML682041.1:13341885-13492756 GCA_007922195.1 Podocnemis expansa
GGGGGGGGGGGGGATTCAGGGAGGCCAGGGAAGCGGCAGCCGGGACCGGGGGTTGGGGAGGAAAGGGCAAAGCAGGGGGCAGCAGGAGTGAGGGAAGTGAGGAAAGGGCAGAGCAGGGGTGAGGAATGGACAGCGGGGGTGGGGGAGGGAAAAGCAGCAGCAGAGATTTTGGGGTAGGGAAGCTGTCAGAAACTCCAGAGGAAGCCAGCATCCGTGGGTGGGAGGTTAGGGGCCAAGGCCAAAAGGGGACCTCAGCTTATACTTGGGTCAGCAATTTTAGCTTCTTTTTTGGGCTCAGAATTGGGGGGTCGGCTTGTGCCTGGATCGGCTCATACCCGATTATATACCGCACTTCAGTACATGGGAGAGATGTTCATACCTTGCCAATAGCCACCCTTTATGGATCAAGCTGAGAAGTGAATCCAATCCCAATAACGGGGGGGGGGTCTAAATTCAGTACACTTCCATATAATATTCGTGCAACTTCACTCACTGAAATAGTAACTTGCAATACTTTACAATGAGATAGACAAGCATGTTGGAAGATGATGTCACTAATCAAACAGTGGACTAAAAAGATATGTCTTTCAGTTTAGTCTTGAAATACCTTTAGAATTTCTAGTAACCACAAAAAGAAATACATTTATTAGTACCATAGGACTTTCAAGTAGGCAATAACAAATCTCATACTATGCTCAGTTAGTTAGAGGGATTGTAATACATATTTACACCAAATACGTATGTGGCCCCCTGTACTGCAGTAGCAAAGCACTTCATATGCTTTAATGTGTTTATCTTCACAACAGCTCTATGAGGTCAGGATATATCATTACTTTTGGTTAACAAATGGGAAATTGAGGCACAGAGAGATTAAGGGCATAGCTGCATGGTATGTACTATGGGACATGTGATTCCTAAAGAGTTCTAACATGTTACACACTATTTGGCTTACACAGCCCATTTTAGTGTGCACTGAAAGATCCCTAGTGCACCAAAAAGTGTGACAAGTATAGTCTAGGGCTCAGCCTGTGCAGAGAGCATCCCTGGCCTGTGTCGTACTGGCATGGCTTTCCTCTGGGGTTGCTCCCAGCATTTGGTATGGCAGCAGATTGGTGAGGTGTGGCCAGAGTTCATTGCATAACAGCCAGGCTGCTCCCCTGGGTCAATAGTGAGCCATGAAAAATGAAGTTAGAACAGACTAGAAAGTGCCTAGATTTGCACTAGACCAGGCAAGGCCCAAGAGCAGGGCCAGAATACCGGGACTACCCACTGGTTTAGACCCCCACACAGCAGCAAAATAATTTGGAATGAGGCCCAGGCAGTGTCTGAAAGGATATACTATCAAGCCACTAATATGTCTGTCCGGTTGACAAGTAGCTTCTGTTTTTTATGCACTAGTTGCCAGCTACATTTGGCAGCAAAATAAAAGTTTTTTTTTTAAATGGAAGACTGTAAAGCCTGGCCTGGTGGCAGAAATCTGAAACAAGCACAACTGTATCATCGCTTGGCGATGCCTGCAGCAAGAAGATGCTTTTTTAAGATTGAGAAGAAGATACTGTGCTCCTGCAGTGCTGCAAATGTTCATATGACTCCTGTGATGTGAAGGAATTAAAAGAAAACTGGCGAAGCCAAAGTTTCTGAGCAAAGTCTGCTGTTTGATACGTGGGTGGAATTCTTTAGATGTAAATTCCACCGTGTTACGCTCACTTGCATCAGGACTGAGTGTGATCTCAGACCACGTTGACCACTGTTATTTTGGAGGCTCTTTTAGTTTCCATACTGAAGGATATGGTGGGGGTCTACTTCTTCCAACAGTGAGTCTATATTAAAACAGAAGACTGCCTCTTGAATTCAGTGAAGAAATAAAGCAAAAAGGTGTCAGTAAAAGTTGCAAACACAAGAAAGGAGAGCTCAAAGGTTACCTGTCTAATGTAAATGATGGCAGGAAGTGCATACTGTTGTAAAAAAAAAAAAGGGGGGGGGGGATTGATCATGTGCTTGGAAAGGAGAGGAAGAGAGAGAGAGATTAGGGGTTAAAGTAGAAAGAGTGTTAAAAATATTCTTATGATGGGTGTAACTGTGGAGTTTTAATTGCTGAAATTACCTTGCCAGGCTGCCTTTATCAACTGCTGTTCTAGTGATTGTTTGGTTTAGATAAGTACTCAAGTGTGATTAAAAACCTCGATAACATTCTAAAGATTACTGCTCTTTTGAAACGGTTGGCACTTGCTAGAGGCTCAGTCGGCTGCAGGAGAACTAAGGCTGAATTTCTCCCACCGCACATATTGTTCGTTCTTCTAGTCAAGTATTCTGGAAATCAGAATTTTATTATTGTGTTTTAATACTACACATCTCTGTCTGGAAACAGCAAGTGTACATAGAAAAGGTGATCTGTGCTAAAGAAGGGAAGTGGATGTTGATAGGAAGAAGACAAACAAAGTACCTCTGTGCCTTTTGCAATTTGATCTGACATAGGTGCAGTGTATCAGTGTGTCCTAAACAAAAGGATACCAATGGCGTAGCAGTTTGGACTTTTTGTGGAGCTGTATTTGTACTTTTAAGAATACGAAGTACTGGCAAAATTCAGTTCACCCACAGCAAATAAACTTTTTAACTGGTGAGTAAATTATCGAGTTACAAAATTCTTTCCAGTCACTGCTGCAAAGGGCAAGTGAGTAGTTTTTGTGCTGCATCTGATAAATTTTCATGACACCTTTGACATCACCTAAAACTGGGAACTCTCTTTTATCCTTCTTCCTTGCTAATTCTATTACGTAGGTAGAACAGGAGAAAAATAAGAGTATGTAAGCAAGCCCATGATGGATATTTTTTGTGAACTGTACTTACATATGTTGCCATTAGGTCAGGAATCTAGTGTGGAATGAAGAGATAAATGAGACTGTAATATGGGCTCTTCTTTTAGTAAGTTGTACAGGCAGCTTCTCTCAGAAAGCAGAAAAATTTATACCACTATTTCTCAGTTTTTCAGAAACTCTCTTTTTAGTCCTATTTAATAATCTGAAGTGAGAAAGTGGAGGAATTGCAGAGCTCAGGCCAATGGAGAATGCAAGAGGGGAAAAAAAAAAAAAAGCAAACAAAAAAACATAGGACCATGTTTGGAATACAGAAGTAAAGAGCTTAAAAAAGCCAGTGTTGAAGTATAAAGAATTGTAAATTTTGTGCCTGTTCAAAAATGACAGCACTGGCATTCCCATTAGTGTTCACTGGTGAGCTTCTGTTTCATAGCAGTATTTTATACTCTACGGCGGTGATTCTCATTCTTTTTGACTCGGGTCATAGATATAATTTGCCAAGATCCAAAGGGGTAGCCGTGTTAGTCTAGTTCAGTAAAACAGACAAGGAGTCCTGTGGCACTTAAAGACGAGCATTTATTTTTTGCATGAGCTTTTATGGGAAAAAGTCCCACTTTGTCAGATGCTTTGAAGATGGGGGAACTTACAGAATGGTAGGAAATAAATGCAGGGGAGTGTAAGTCATAGGGATAGGTCACACTATAACATCCAATAAAAACAGTTGTAAAGATTCTGCCCTTGTATTGTAGAGCCACAGCAATGTGCTCTGCCTGGTCCTTAGACAAAGGCTCCCTTTTGCGGCCAATGGAAGTGGAGAGGTGGGACACTTGGAGAGATCCCATGGTCCAAGGCTCGAACCACTGCTTTGCAGGGCTGATAAGGAGGCAGTGAATTCAGACACTCAGTGTTTATGAACTCTTTTTTCAGCTAGTCCAAGGAATGGATGAACAAGACAAATTATTTTATAAGGAAGAGAAAAAAAGAGTCAAGTTGCAACCGAACCAATTGCATGTCTTTCAGTTTTAATAGAACTTTTTAAAACAAAACAAAGCTGAAAATCTGGGGCCATTTAGAATTTCACCAGTGTCACCCGGCTGCATACCTACAGCTCTTAGGATCTGGGGGAGAAAAGATTCTCCTACTCAAAAGCAGCAGCTTTTTAAAGGAGCGTGTCCTTTAGCTATCAGCATTATATGGTATCTGTCACCTACAGTAGAGTGGATCAAATTCCTATAAAGGGCAGTAGTGTACCAAAAGCACAATAGTACAGGTTAGTTTTTGTCACTGTTAACAGTCAAGGCCCATTCCTCTGTGTTGTAACATGAGATTGATGTTTATAATAGATATTTTTTCCTTTAGAATTCCCTGTGGGGTACAGTTCAGCTGGTGCTCAGCTGCCAGTGGTAGGTTGGCCACCAGCATTTTGACTATCTGATCTTGCTCAAAACAGAACAATTTGATGTGGTGCCTACTCTACTCTAGAGCAGCAAGTTGGGAAATTTTGAGAGAAAACATTTGGGTGCAGTATCCTGAAAGCTAATTCCTTTCTCTTCCAGAGCTGAGTCCACTCTAGTTTATACCCCATAAAGTTCCTGTTGAAATCAATGAGATGTCAAGTGGAGTAAGACAGGAGAATCTTGTCCAGTGGGTCCACCAATCAGCCTGAGTTTCAAACACAATGTTCCCCCTTTTCTCCCTCCCTTTGGTGTTTGTTATAATCTTATTTCATGTGGCCAGCTGGATTTCAGTAAATTACATTTGGGACTGAATGCTATGTACTCCCAATTCCACCTTCCAAAACAAACAACAAACAAAGCCTCTTCCACTTGGTGAGACGGATCATATCATGCAGTTTCTGTTTGCGTCACAGTGAAATCTTCCCACAAGGCCCAAGGCAAAATACTGGTCCAAAGCAGTGTCTGACAGTCAGAGACATATTAACTCTGTGCCAGTGGGAATTATTTTGGCTTAGAGAGACCAGACCTTCTTTTGGTGGAGGTTTTTTTTTTTATGTTTGATTTTTAACCTGAGAAGCAAAATCCTGTGTATTGTCTAAAGTGCTTTGTTTCCCTGTAGCACCTGAAAGAGCTTTTGTTACTTCTTTTTTAATGATTACAGCTTGCAACTTTGGAAACTTGGTCTGATGAAATCATAAGTTTGAGGAGATAGCCAGGCAGTCTGGACTGCTTAGAAGAGTTTGATAGCTTTGCATACCGGTTTTGTGTCAAAACATGACAGTGGTGCACTTTTGCAAGACCACTGATGATGACAGTGTATATATTACCCCAGCACTTTTAATTGTGAGTAGTGTTTTTCTGTTGAATGTATAGTTCCTGATGTTAGGAACTGATGAGTTCTGAGGGAAATACTAGAACTGTGTTCTTCATATTAATGTATGGTGGCAGTTATTGATATAAGGCCCACGTGTTGTGAGCTATTGTATAGACACAGATAAGACATAAGGGGAATTCCAAATTCCCTTTTACAGATGGGGAACTGACGCACAAGGAGACAAAGGTCCAGATTTTAAAGGTATTTTGTTACATGAATCACAATGTAATGAGTAGAAGTTAGGCACCTAAATAACTAAAAATCTGGTCATAAGTGACTTGGCCGAGGTCAGTGGAAATACTGGAATTTAATAGAGAACTCTTGAGTCCCAAACTAGCGCATTAACGACAAGACCAACCCTTTCCACTGTGCCATTCCCAAGCACTTGAGCAATTATGGGTCAGCTACCTAAAGTTGCAAGATTGGTTTTAAAATCTTGTGATTTGTAATAAGAACTATGCATTACCTTTTGTATTTGCTTTTTATTTACTTTTTGCATTTTGTATTTGCATTATTTTTATTTGCCTTCCAGTTTTTTAACCTGTCAGGTACTTCTGGGTCACATTTTCAAGTTCTTTTCCACAGTCATAAGGACTAGAAACTCACTGTCTTATAAACTGAAGCTCAGACTTTCATATATTCACGTGACTCCAGGAGCTGCATCTTGAAGAATAATACAATGTTGAGAGACTGATGTAAAGTCACAGGAGTTGGAAGCATTGTCTTGCTTGTAAGAAAGATGCAAATAATTGTCTCACATATGCTCAAACTGAGCCTTGATTTGCAATTTGGGGCATGTGTTAACTATAGCCCATTCTGGGACTGGGATCATTCAGATAGCTATGGAACCTCCTTTGTTCTTTAGGGAGATTTGGGAATGAAGCTCCAAGAAACTCATGCATCTGTTGAGAGGGTCAGCAAGGGTTGTCTTCTTGCTTTCAACTTCTGCAAGCCAAACTACGAGCTCAGCTTGTGAACCAAGTCTTGCAACAATTCCCACAGTCCCTCTGGTCCATGCTAAACAAACATCATCTGTCTGAAGTACTGCCCAGCTAGGCCACAGGATTGTAATAGCTGTTTTATGAAGGTGGGTCGTCTTGCTCCCATGTATCAAGGTATGTTGTTTTATTATGCTGTTACCTCTTCATTCTGACTGCTCTTTTGAGGAAGGCAAGGTTATTGCAGCTCTGCAGAGATTAGATCTGTGTAAAACTTGGAGGTTTCACTTTATACCCTTTGTGTTTCATTTTGAGTTTTAAAATGAAGTTCAATTTGCAACTCAACCAGATCTGCTGTGTTTTGCACAGTTACAAAAAAGAGGCAAATCCATCAAGTTTCATATGATTTTCACTGAAAACCTCAGCTCAGATCCTTATGGCTTTTATGCTCTTCAGATCAGTTGTCTTCAGGAGTCAGAAGCTGGACGTATTACTTCCTCTCAGCTGAGCTCTTGGGAGAGTTTAGCTGGCATGGTCCTTCCATCTTGAGCCTTTGGGGAACCAGGAAGTAGGCCAAGTACCCCCACGCTTCCCAAATCCCAGGATACAACTTACGAAATGATACTCAGACTTCAGGAGCCAAATTAGCAATCAGCATTACCTGAAAGCCACACTAGTGAGATTCATCATTTAATTTACCAGGGTACTATGTATTAATATTTAAAAATTGACAGAGAACGTAATTCTCACAGCAAAATGACTGAGTAAGTGTTATTTTATCAAGTACAGTTGCTTAATAACACAGTAGAAATATCCTGATTGGTTAATCAGTCCGATTGGTTAATCATTAAATCACACAGTGTTTTAGTATCATGTGCTGCAAAGAGCTGCAGGAGATACAGTAAGGAGCCACTTGTGACTTGCAAGCCTCAGTCTGTGTACCACTGTTAGGGAGGTTTGCAATTCTATAAAAGGAGGGCACAAAAGACCCCACTAGAAGGAGCCGTGGGTATCACAGCCCAGAGGAGGCTAAGCCCCTCCAAACAGCCAGACGTGGCCCTGCCTACACCTGCCCTTCTGCTGCATCGTGCTCATCCCCTGTGGCCCCAGCCCAGGCAGGCACCGTTCACTTTTCCTGCCTTTACTCTGCCTCTCCCCAAGATCAGGCAGTGATCTGGGACTCGGTGCAGCTGATGCAGTACTGCAACTTTGGGGCTGAGGCTGGTGCTGGGACTCTGGGGCTGGCATGCTGGGGCCAGGGCTCCAGGGCGGGCACTCTGGGGCTGAGGCTGGCACGGTGAGCTGGCTGGTGGCCTGAGATTTGGGTCACCCAGGAGTGGGGTGGGCTTGAGTCAGTGATTCAGGGGTAGAGTGGGCCGGGACAGGTGGCACAGGCTGGCCTGGGACTCGGGCCACCTGCAGCGAGCCAGCCAGCTGGGTAATGGCTCCTCTAGCTTTAGTAGGGGAGTCAGGGCTCTGGCAGGGAAGGGGAGGGAAAGGATGTGACCTCAAGTAGAAGGGGCAGGGCAATGGGCTAGCCTTCCCCAGTGGCAGGATTTACACATCACCCACACCCATTAGGTATGAGTGTTGCTGTACTGGCACTTGAACATGGATCATTCTTTTACAGGAACTGCGGGCACTAATATCTGCCTACTAGTCAGTCATAAAACTCTGCTTTCTGACATTTGATGGGAAACAAGGAAATAACAGTAGAGAATTCAGATAGGATATCCTATATCCTGATGGTTAAAGTATCGGTGGCATGGGGAGTGGGGGAATCATGCTGTCTCTGCCCCTGGAATCTTTCTTTGGGTTCCTAATACAGTGTTACTTATTAAAATATTTCCATTCACTAATAATTCAGTTGACTTCACTATACACAGAATGCCAAATATTGCAGTGACTTTAATTAAGTGCAAGAGACAAATGTAGAAATTTTACTGGCACACACTAATATTTTACCTCTTTCCGAAGGAATGGATGGTGGCATTTTTGTTCAGGGGACTATTGTGACACTTTCTGTTGGCTATCTCTTTTTTTATGCGGATGTGGTCTTTGTGTGTGCACATATCTGTATATCTTACTAGACTATCTGAAGAGGCTTTGTTTTTGTCCATGCTCTTAAAAATAAATTACTCAAGCCACTACGGGATTTTATTAGGCTTTCGCTGTGTGCATAGCCTTCCGAATAATAATCAGATCCCTTGCACTTAAGTAGTGCTTTTCATCCCAGGATCTTGAGGGGATTTACAAAGTGTGAATGGAGAAATGTTGAAATTTTTTTCCAAAAGCAAAAAAAGGAGGAATTCTTCACATTATCCGTCCCTGCCTGCCTATGCAAAAACAACAGTATTTTATATGAAAACTGACCACCACCAGCTTTTCTGGCGTTGTCCAAAATTGTAGTGGGGCACTTTTTCCCAGAACTTTTGGATAATAGTTATAGGGCTCCGCTAAATACAGCTTTTTGCTTGGAGGAATGGGGCAGGTGAGTGTGGAAATCAGATTTCACCTGAGTGTCCTTTTCAGTCATGTGAATAACCTAAGCCCATCAAGGACCAAGAAGATCTCTTTAGTGACTCAAAAAATTCCCTTTGATCAACACAAGTTGTTCCCATAGAAGATTTTACTTTACCCACCTTGTGGTGTCTCAAACATTTCATGTTATGACAAAAATCAGGTTCAGAACATCTGTGCCTCTCTGCATAGAGGCAAACAATTCATATGTGTTCTAACTAGTTTTAATTCAAGGTTTGAGCCCCAAAAGCAGTTGAGATTGATGTGATTTTAGGCTTCATAACAAAGGATCCGCATAGCCCTAGCATTAAAAACTATGACTAAGCTGTACTAGCTTGTTTAGATATGGTAAGGGATTAATTATTCTGGTCTTTCCCTCCCCTAACCCTTTAACAAAAGGGAATTTTTAAGCTACCATACTCAGCTGGTGTTTCTAATCAGTCACAGATGTGTATCGGGCTCTCTCCCATCTCCTGCAACATCTAAATGGAGATAAATAGGACTTAATCAGCTATAAATAACAGCATGTCATGCCTGTGGATCACTAACCTTCTGTGAGACTCCCACAGGAATAGGGTTAGGCTTAATTACTTCAGCCTACTACAAACAACAAAATAATCAGCTGCTGGATATCACACTGATGAAGGGAGGGATTAGGAGGCAAATCAAAAAGCATGGACAATGATCTGATGCCTAGGATATACGCTTGCCTTCTGTGTATGGTGCCTGTTGCATTTTGGGAGCAGGGAAGTCTCAGCATGCAAATTCAAGCGATTAGGAAATTAGAACTATGCCTCAATATGAAAGGTTTGCACCTTTGTCTCAGGTGCACATTTGTAAATTTTTTCTTTTTCCCCCAGGGGCAACTGCACAATTTTCCCTTGCTGAAATAAAATGATCACTGTTGTGGGTATTCTTAACAATATAGCTACAACTTTTGTGTGCAAAGGAAGGTTGTTCCTTCATGGCCAGCCCATACTGGGGTTGGGGCTAAGGAGGCGGACTGTCACCCTCAGGGTTGGTCATGGTGACTGCTGGCTGATGTCAGCCCTCTCTGGTAGTTAGGGGGATCATCATTTATCCTTTCCTGGTGCTACTTTTAAATGCTGGCCAGGACCAGCTGGCAAAAGAGGGCTCATTTACGAAGGAACTGCAACACGAGGAACTGAGCAGTTTCCAGATCACTTTCTGCTGCTGCAAACGTGAGCTCTGCGGACAAAGAAAGAATTCAGGAGGCAAACCCCACCTCTAACGTTGCTATGACTTTAAAGCATTTGCTGGCATGAGTCAATGCAGCACTTGATTATCACCTGTAAATTGATTGGCTGGGTTGTATGCCTCTTGGTGAAAATACCATAGGTTACCATTAAAGATAAATCATCCATGGAAACAGCTGTTGCAGAGGCAATTCCACCTTAATGGAAATATGTAGTAGGTTTTTCCCTCTCTAAGAATCAGTCACCCCAGACAATCATCATCATGAAACCTTTGTCTGAAGCCTTAGGGATTCAGTCGCTTGTCAGTTTCCATGCAATTCTTGGAGGTCTGACGCCATTGTTCTTACTGATTCCATCTTGTGACTTTTAAGTTTCAGCTCTTTTGCTCAAGGTAGTCGATACATTGATATTCAGAGCACATGTCTGTCCAGGCTAGGATGCAAGGGCCATAGGAATATGGTCAACTTCTTTCTTCTCTATGGTATTGAAGGGCCAATCTTTCTTTTTCAAAGAGTGAATGTGAGAGGGAAATCATTGGAAACTGCTATTTTAAGGTGAAACATTTTAAACATTTCCCTTTTAAATAAAACATGTGCAAAAAGAGAAGTAAATCTTTTCTTAGTATTTTCCTTTGTTCCCTAGCATTTGGCATGGTCTAATTTGTATGTACCTCAAGTAACGCTGATTAATACAATTGCTCTGTATTCATTTATACTTTGTCGTCTTGTGCTGGGGAAAAACAGGAAACAACTAGATCTTAACCTAAATGTATGCTAGGTTTTCTATAGCTAGTTGGTCCAATTACAAGAGGGTGTAGGTTAGATAAGTGGTTTTCAAACCACAGGTTGGGACCCAGTAGTGGGTCGAAGATCCCCAGCCACTTGGTCATGACACTCTCTACTGCTACTGCCAAATGGCTGGAACGTATTACTCAAACATGTAATTGTTGGGTTATGGGCATAAATGGTTTTTTTTTCAACTGGGTCGCTAGGAAAAAAGTTTGAAAACCACTGGGTTAGATAGCGTTCCAGCCATCTCCTCTCTCGTATTCAGAATCTGTATGCACTGTATTAACCTTGGTTTTGAGAGGCTGAATGAAATTGCCACAGCTGATTGCTGGCACTGAGCTCTGTTGTGCACAGGATATGAGTTTGCCTCTTAACCTTGATTGCCTGCTTCATGCACCAACAGAAGTTGGCACCAATATGAAGTGACATTAGTATTTTATAGTGGGCAAAGAAGGCATTGGGCTGTAGAAGAAATCTTATTTCTTTGAATCTAGAATCAGGGCTGTAGAGGCAGCAGAAATGAGTAGTGTAGACCATGGAATGGGCATGCTGCTTTTTCCAGGCCAGTGTTGTGCTCTCAGGCAAATGCACTTTTTTGGTGGAGAACTAGCACAGCCATGAAGTATGCAGAGCTCCTGTTTCAGAACCTCTGCTGCCTATGCTCCAGATTTTGGGTGGGATCTTCAAGGGAATTACCCAACTCCCATTCGTAGTTGTAAGTCCTGGTCTGGCAGGCAAGCTCCCCTACTAGGGGCAGTAAGCAAGTCAAAGAGAAGGTGAGAGCTGTACTGGATGACTAGGTAGCCTTTTGGCCCTCTTCACCTCACACCATACCAGTCATTATATCTGAGAGGCTTGCAGGCAGAGTTCTGAGAAAAACTGAGAGAGCTCTGTCAAGAATTTGGGAGTTATTAAATTTCTTGTTATCTGAACAAACAAAAGGCACTTGCAAGAACTTGCCAAAAGAAAGTTTACAATGCTTAGACATCAGTCCAGGCTTTCGGTGCATGTTGTGCAGATTGTGATGAACAACACACAGTCCACACTATGCTTGGCAGACTAATATGCATGTTTTTATTTATTTTTTTCTTTTAAATGAAAAACTGGATTTTCAGAGAATACTAGGAAACTAATGTCTTCAGGGAATTAAAACCTGACCTCCCACATAGGAATAAAAGCAGCAACACATGCCTTTGAGGGACAGATTCTCCTCCCCTTCTAGGAAAGTAACTGAAATAATAGTCAATATTGAGATGGATGGATGATGGTGAAGTTAGACAGTGCAGACAGTTTTCCAGGATTAGATTTTCAGTGTTGTGGGAACAGGAGAACATGGACTTCACATTTAACCTTGGCCTACCTATTTGCTTTTTCTTAACTCAGTGTATACTGAATTTCCTTCTAAGAAAATTAATTAATGCTTTACATTGGGTGAATGCTTACATTATAAAGGGTTAAACGTCTTTCCTACAGAAGCTGCCTCCTACTGTGGAAAAAAGGTTAAAAGACTTGAAATTTAGATTCCTCTTCTGGGTGTTCAGTCCCTGACTGAAGTCAGTAGCCTCTGTCAGAAAGCATTTAATTACATACTGTTATGCTTACTTTATTTCACATTCAGTGGACAAGGCTCAAGGAGGCAGAAGAATATTTATAAACTGCCCATACAGATGTTTTCTTCGTGGTTCGTGGTGCATTGGTGCCACTTAGTGGGGGGAGAACTGAATTGACTTTTTCTAACATCATAGGGGAAAACTAGGCAAGTCAGGCTTAAAGACTGTAGGATTATTTTGCAAGATCTTTTTCCATACATAAAAATAATCAGCATTTTATGCTGTTTAATTAAGTGAAAGGTAATATGTTGCTAGCCATATGTTCAAGAGGTCTAGCTCATATAACAATAATTTTGGATAAATGGCTGCATTCAGACTGTACAACAAAATAAAATCAGTGCTGAACATTGCATTAAATAGCCTGGGTTTGTCCATTTAGAAATTGGCCCTTCCATGTCATGTCATATGAAATAGCATCATTTTAAAGTACACACACATCCCATCCCCTCCCATTCCCAAATCAAGTGGGTCATTATTTCCAGTGCTTTAAATATAAGAGGAACAGGAAAATACATTGGTTTTAGTTTTTGAGATAACACACTATATGGAATGTTAGTGGTGTATTTATTCAAATACTCTGTTAATTGAGATTCCCACTAATGGTTATTGTTACATGCACTTAAAAATCCCTCTGCTGAGAAGATATTGATAGTAACCCCTCGAGATATTAATTAACTAATAAGACATGACAAGAGGCATATTTCTGGAAGTTTGCTGTATGCCTCAAGGCAAAGTCCAAAGGGCAAATGATGTTAGCCATCCAAGATGCACATTAATTTATCTGAAAGACATTGGCCACGTGATGTGGCCTGTCTCAGTTTGTAAAGGAAAGCATACTTAAAATGAAAGAGGGTTGGAATGGGCATCACAAAAATGGCAATCAGCCAATCATAAAGCTCCATTTGTGTCTTGCGTTGTAATGCAGCGTTGCAGTTGAGTGCATTTCATATGTTGATCCTTAGTCCGTGTATCATCCTCTTTACTGTAGGTCATCTTTAGGTAATAGTGGGAAATCATTACTTTCTCAGGATATGCAAGAACATCTCATGGATGTTTACACATACGTAACAAGTAGCAGTTTAAAACAATTTGTGTTTTTATATATAGTTGGTAAAGAGGAAACCCAAGCCGTGTAATTCTTGCAGTGTTGAGCAATTCCTGCACATTCTTCCCTATTTGGGACTTTGAGCATAAACAATTATGAATAATTAAGGGCCTGATTCTGCAACTACCTCACATGCAGAAATCTTGCTGATTCCAATGGACATTTCTGGGCATGGAACAGCGACAATTTTGAGCTTTAAGAGAATATATTCTTGTATGTTGCTTGGAGTGTCATATGGTTCTGCAGCAACTTTGCTTTTCTCAAGTGCTTTCTTATTTGGATAATTGTGAAGTTGATATTTGTCTTATTAAAGAAGCATTCAACATACAGAGATTTGTTGTCCTAAAACTGCTGCATAAAGCCTTATTTAAATCCCAGACATGGCTGTCTTGCGCGCTCACCAGAGGGCACTGCACAACATGTTGCAACGGTATAAATAACCTCTTAACCTGCTTAGCTGCTTTATGCTCAGTGGCATGTTTTACAATGTTACCTGGAGTCCTTGAATGCAGGTTGCCATGGCAACCAGATGTAGCATTTTTATTCTCTATTACTATCATTCTTTTATTGCTTCCTGCTTCAAATGTACTGTCATCTTTATTTTGTCTTGGTGTATCTGCGTGAATGTGAGTGTGAACCACATATCTGTTTCTAGAAATTATGTTAAATGATTCAGTGAATTTGGAAGAAGGGTGATGAACTGTCATCAGTGGTTTAATTTTAATTGCAGAAACTCACCATAAATGGAAACAAAAAATAATCTAAAACAACGAGAGTTGCAGCTGACGAAATGGGTTGTAACCCACAAAAGCTTATGCCCAAAGAAATCTGTTAGTCTTCAAGCTGCCACAGGGCTCTGGTCGTTTTTGCTGTACACAGACTAACACGGCTACTCCTCTAAAAAAAAAAAAAAAAAAATCTGGTGACCCAAATATGGATTAATGTAGGCAGTGAAGGTATTTTGTGCTGTTGCAAAGAGGCAGTTTAAAATAAGTTAGTAGGGAAATACTACTTTTTTAATAGCAGGTGTTGGGGGGGAAGTGGTATTCTGTATGGGCCAACATATTTGGAGAATTCAAATATTTGAGGCCAAATCTGGCATGCTTTATGATGTTAGAGATGTAAGTTAGGCAGAATGCTGCATAGAGGAAAGAGAAGGTAGGGGGAGGAGTGAATTCTGATAGGAAGCACTAAAAAAAATGTTTTGTTCAAATGAACCTTGTGGGCGAGTAAGTTAACCTTGTGGGTGGGTAAAGAGATATTATCCTATGATTATAAAATTATAGAAATGTATGACTTGAAGATACCTTCAGAGATTATCTGATCCATCTGTGTGCACAGAGGCAGGACCAAGTATATCTAGATTTCCCTGGAAATTGTTTTTGTAAGATGTTCTTAAAGACATTCAGTGAGAGATTCCACAATCTGCATTGGAAACCTATTTTGTGTTTTAAGGCTCTCTCCCTCACCCTCCACCCCCTTCCTCCAACCACTGTCTCCCAGTGTTTGGGGATGGGTGACACGTCTTCTTCAGACAACAGGTTCTTCTCCTTTCTATCTGTTCACAGTACAATACCATCTTCAGTAGTTGCATGGATTTATAGAGGCACATGCCTTTTTTCATTTATAACTCTGCAAACATAGGGGCTGATGGTATCCCATATATCCTATACTGAGTATATAATGTATTGCATTTCATTGCTATAACACAACAGCTTTCTATGGTCCAAATGTGACTCAAAATGACCCTGTTGTCTGCTTCAGAGCACCTTTTTTAACGTTCATGAGCTTATTACTTTGGGTTAAACAATAGGAAATAAACTAGATCTGCACTGGGCAGAGAAGAATTAACTTGAATACTGATCACTGTAAGGCAAGTGGAAAAACTGAAATCCTTTAGTAAGGAGATGCTGCAGGCTATGACTCCATGCCATGCTGAAGTATGCGATTCATCAAACTCATTTGCTGTGGTGGGCCAGATTTGACTTAAATGTACTTCAAAGTGGGCTGTACTTACTATAAATCAAAATATTAGGGCCTACGCTCTCTAGTGTGATCTCACAGACCATAATTGTGGGATGCACAGAAGAGGTTTGTGGGCCATGTCCAGCCTGCAGGTCATATGTTTGACACCCCTCTGTCTAAACACATCCTCATTGAAGCTCCATTAGTAGGCTATTTCAGAACCAGACCCCTTTTGAACTTTGCGGTGGTTTGGTTCCAGTAGCCCCTCACAGCGTTACATATGCTCTGAAAGAAGATAATCCCTGGCTAGGATATTCAGAAGTGCTTGATGTAGACCTAACTCTGCTGCCAGTGGCGTTGACCAGTAACTTCAGAGGGAGCAAAGTAAGACTTGCACTGAGCACTTCTGAAATTCCTGGTTCACGTGTTCATTCAGTTGCTTATGACCAAAAGTAATATAAGATTTTAAAGCTTATGTGACCAAATTCTGTAGTAATTACTTAGGAAAAACCTCCAGTGGAAGTCTCTTCTCTAGAAGCGCCCTTTGACTCACGCAAAACCAAAGATTTGGGGGTTTTTTTCATTTTTTGGAAATGGGAAAACTGGAAATACGAAGTAGAGGCTCAGCTTTAATTGAAAGGGAAAATTAAGCTTTTTGTTCACTTCCTTGCAGTGACAGCCTTGAATATATAATCTGATTGGGGCCAGAGTCACTGCGGTGCACCCAACCTGGAGGCAGGGTGGCCTGGTGCTGTGGGGGAGGCCAAGGCCTGCTGCCTGGAGGTGCTACCTATTGACAGGGGAGTCCAGGGCTATGGTGGACAGTGCTGGGGGGGGGGGTCCAGGGCAGACCCCAGTGGACAATGCAGTGAGGGGCAAGCAGGCCGATCAATTTTGGTGGAGCTATGGAGCCCCCCCTTTAAGGTGGAGCATGGGGCTGCAGACCCTATAGCCCCTGCCTTGACTGGCCCTGAATGTGATACAGACAGATGTCAACTAATCCCTCAGTTCAAAGGAATCATTGCTGCAGCAGGGCCATGCGTATGGGGAGAGACCTACAAACCACACATTGCCACTCTCCCAATCAAAGGCAAATATTCATTGTTTTTTGAGTGCATCCCAAAAACGTATCTCACTGACTTTGTCCAGCACGCTTATGCCAGCGTCTTGCAGTTGACCATGCAGTACGATCACGGTGGAGAGGAAAATAATGTGTTGGTGGAGGACCAGGGGAGAGGCCGTAGATGACGTTTCGCAGGCCTGCCCAGAAACAGTGAGACTGACTGCACCCCTAAGTCAGGATATCAGCCTTCTGTGCTGGTGGCCTTTCCTGCTTCAGATCTCATGCCACCTGGAAGTAAGCATGAAGGCATCTATGGTGTACTACTTTGATTTGCTGTTATGGTGTGACCTGATCCTATGTCTTACACTCCCCTGCATTTATTTTTCTCCCATTCTGTAAGTTCCTCCATCTTCAAAGCATCTGATGAAATGGGATTTTCTCCGACAAAAGCTCATGCGATAAAGGCATTTGTTAGTCTTTAAGTGCCACAGGACTCCTCATTTGCATGGGTGTACTGTGTACATTTTTGAGCAATGCCCCCATTAAAACAGGGTATGACGGGTTATGACATGCAAGGATTGCACACAGTCATAAAAGCTGATTGGCTATAATTTCCAGGATGAATGCTTGTAGGTGCGCATTGTATTTCTGGGAACAACAAAGCAGAGTTAACCAGGGCACTGTGATCTTGCATATGCAGGAGTTGGCTGGCAAACCCCAGATAACACATATCTGTCTAACCACATGTTAGAACTGATATTGTTTTCACTGTCTCTCTTGTGCTAGCTCTTTTCCTCCTTCCCACTTTACATATTAGGAGTAGAAAGATTTGTTATTTCTTGCCTACTGCCTTTCTCTCTTTAGGCCATTTTTTTCCTATTGACTGCGACTGAGCAGCAAAGCCTGGCAGTAGGATGTAAGTACCCCCTTAGCAGAGGGAGGATGTTGAAAAGACTGGGGTCAGGGCTACCCCCTCAAGGGTGATCTATCGTATTTAAGGAATGGAGAGGCATCATTTGGAAAGGTATAAATTATCAAGGGCAGCACATAGAATTTTACAGCTGAACTTCAATCCCTTCATTATAGCTTGTGCCAGCAGCAAGGAGGATTCTGTAGCCTTTTCTGAGGACACTAAACAAGAGCGTTTGGTTTCCAGGAGGATCTTAGTGCCCCTCCTGAAAGTTCTCTCTCTCATTTTCCCCTGTGCGTAAATTGCTGTACAACATTTCATTGGAGGTATTTTATTACAGGGCAGTTTATATGGGACATTTTATTTGGAAATTTTCCTTTCCCTTTAATTTCTCTTGAGTTTGGACTTAAAAACTGAATCCTGATCCAGCTGTCACATCAGGTAACCTGCCAGATTTCAGTAGGGTCACTACAGATTTACACTAGCATATGTGAGAGCAGACACAGGCAGTAGTTTTTCAAGTCCACCAGCACAATTGATTAATGGAGCTAAAATTTTATCTCAGCTGTTTTATTGTAACAGCATTTTTGGCTCCAGAGTTACATGTGCAGCTGAAATTTTTAGTTTTCTGTGTATACTCCCCATATAAATAATGGGGACCAAACCCACAAATGAAATATCCTAAGGTTACAGATCCCCACCTAATTATAGCATGATACGTTTCTGTAATATGTGATGGTGCTGTGACCTTCCAGTCATCCAATGAACAGGGCTGAGCTTTGTGTCTGAAAATTGCTTAATTTCTGGGTAGATTTAGATTACTTCATCCAAGAAGATAAGTGGTGCTGTATAGGAAAAACTCAATTAGGCTGTGTTCTGTCTTTGATGGTACTGCTGTAGGAATTATTTTGGGTGTTGCAGCTGATATCATGAATAAGGCTGTTGAGATAATCCCATCGCAACTGAAAAAACCAGTGCTGACTCACTTTCACTTGCTCTGTCTGCTTCTACCACTTCCATATGCAAGACATACGTTGTACTAAGAGGAGAATTATCAGGGCGAGGAAGTTCTTGCTGGATCACGCAATGGTAGCAAAATAATGTATTTTTTTCCTCAGTGTGCTAAGCTCTACAGGTCTCCTGCTATGGATCCTTCACTTCTTTAAAGCTTTGTGGCTGCAGCCAGACCTAGCAGTCAGCAAGACAGCAGCCCACACCTTGAACACCTCATCAGTTTTGTTCTGTTTCTGCACCTGCAGTAAAGCAGATTTACCTGCTATATAGAACATCATTGAAACTCAAATTGCACTATTTCAAATAGGTTCTTGCATGTAATTTCCTACAACAGTGCTATGTCTCCAGGCCTTGTTTATTCAAAGAAAAGGTTATTTCCCTTACTGGACCCATCAGAGATACTGCAGTAACCTGAGAGCAGTGATAATGGAAAAGCAAACACAAACAAGAAGAAAACTGAAGTGTGCTCTTCCAGCATTCCCCTCTCACTGCTTGTCTCAAAGGGATATTTTAATCTGGACTTTTTGGAACAAATCGATAAATTAAACAGTAATAGGTCACCAAAAACAGATGGTATTCACCCAAGGGTTCTGAAGGAACACAAATAGAAAAATTCAGAAGTATTAACTGTGGTATGTAATCTATCATTTAAATCAACTTCTGACCAGATGACTGGAGGATGGCTGATGAGACAGTCTTTTTTGTTTTCTCCTTACTTCAAACAAATGCTCCAGAGGAAATCCTAGTAATTACAAGCCAGTAAGCCTAATGTCAGTACCAGGCAATTGGATAAAATTATACTAAAGAACAGAATTATCAGACACAGATGAACAGGATTAGCTGAGGAAGAGTCAATATGGCTTTTGTAAAGGGAAATTGTGCCCCACTAATCTATTAGACTTCTTTAAGAGGGTCACAAACATATGGACAAGAGAGATTCAGTGAGTATAATGTACTTGGATCAGCAGTAACTAGTTAAAAGATAGAAAACAAAGGGTAGGAATAAATGGTGACTTTTCAAAATGGAGAAGGGGAAATAGTGGTGGCCCCAGAAAAGGAAAAGGTGTACAAGAGGGCAACAAAATGATGAATGGGATAGAACAGCTTCTGTACTAGGAGAGATTTAAAAGACTAGGATCTTTCAGCTTGGAAAAGACAGTTGAGATGGTATAATCAAGATCTATAAAACACTGACTGGTGCAGAGACGTGGTATAGGGAGATGTTATTTATTCCATCATATAATGCAAGAACTTGGAGTCATCCAACAAAATCAGTAGGTAGCAGGTTTGAAATCAGCAAAAGGAAGGACTGGAAATCAGTGCTGGGCGTGGGGGGTGGATGCTGTGAAGGCCAAAACTATAATGGGTTCAAAAAGGAGTTAAGTTTGTGAAGAGTAGGTTCATCAACGGGTGTTAGCTAAGATGATCAGGAATGCAATTCATACTCTTAATGTGCCTAGCCTCTGGTTGCCAGAAGTGGGGGAGATAGACAACTGGGGAAGGATAACCCGATGTTGCTGCTTCTGCTCATTCTCTCTGAAGCATCTGAGACTACCCACTGTCAGAAGACGTGATATTGGGAAAGCTGGTCTGATGCAGTGTGATGATTCTTACATCCCTACGACTAATAAATATTTCTGGCATCACCAGAACTTTGGTTCAAGTTAACCTGTACTAAAGGTTCAAGACTGATGTCTCTTAAGTTTAAGGAACTGGAGTCTGTACATTTCTCAAATATCATTCTTGGAATTCAGAGGTTTGGGGTATAAATTGAATCACTGCTATTGTAAACTCAATTTCATAACTTTTTTTTTTAGCGTAATATAGAAAGTGGCATGTAGAAGAGCAACTGATTTATTGGGGCACGAGTTTTGCCTTTCATGAAACATTAATCCACAGTGCCCTGTAATTCTTCTTAAGAGTGGTCCATCATAGATTTTCCTTGCCTCCTTTCTAGGTCCGAGGTTGCCTGGGAATCTATAAAAAGAGATAAAGACAAAAAAAAAAATTCCAAATTCTTCAAAAAGGAGTTGGGGAATGTAAGTGGCGTCTGGGGTGACATCAGAGTTTAGATCCCTTTCCTTTAGCTTGAAAACAGGCTTAGGATGGGGATGAAATAATGTCCAGGAGTTTTCATGACAGGAAGTGTCTTCAGACATCAGAAGAATCTTTAATTATGGACAGAATGATTCATTCAGTGCTCAGCATCTGTATCTTATTAAAATATGAAACCCTTCACTGTTCCTCCTTTAAATATGAAGGTATCTCTGTTTTATCCTTTTTGGCTTAGCAGAGTCATATTTTATGTTAAAACTTTGCAGCCAACCCTTCAAAAGAGCCTCAGAATTATGTGCAGCTTATTTAACCCTGAAAATGTTCAGCAAATGTGGTGTGACTGTGTTGCTTTCTTGAGTTTTCTTGTCTCCTCATGCCACCAAACATAACAGAGAAACAGCTTAAATTACTGATTTGAAGGATCAATTTCAATTTATGGGGCAGGAGGGAATGACAATACAAAATAAGCATACGTCTGTCCTCAGGATCTCTTCCAATGAATCCTGGCCGGTAATCAGGATGGGTCCCTAACATAGTTTCCTCGACATTCCTAATCCAGTAATTCCTATTAAATACAGTGGGACGACTTCCATTACTTCATTGGGACCTAGGCTGAGCTCAACATGTTTTGCTTAACTGTTAGCATGAAGAAATCCTGATGCTTGCTGTCTCAGGTTTTACAATACATAGATGTGCCGTTTAGGAGCACCAACACAAAAGCGTCAGGCCGTGGTTGGTTCAGACAAGAAAGCCACAAACAGAAGCAAAGAACTGCCCTTTGCTACGGTTTTTGTTTTTTCCTTAAAAGTAGTTTTGTTACCTTAATATAAAAGACTGAATGAAACCACTGCACTGTGTTTAAAAAAAAATAAAAATAAAAATTAAATTAAATTAAATTAAAAAGAAAGAAAAGGAAAAAGCCACCAAAATTACTCAATATCAATCTCTTCTTTCTGTATCTTAACTCTTTTAGAGAGAGTGGAAACAGAATTCTAAAAAACGTTGCATCCAATTAGATGATTTCAGTTTTCATGCAGCAGTTTCTACTGGTGCAGGGGCCTCTTACATTGCCAGCTATTTCCAAGACACATTAAGCCTGTCAGATCCAAATTGGGGGCATCAGAGCAGGGTTAGTAGTCAGCCCAAAGTGCAAATTGCTCTGTTTTTTCCAAGTGTGCTACATGCCAAGCAGAAATGATGTTAAAAAGGCAATATTTTATTTGGCCAGAGCATGTGGATCCAACTGTAGTCAGCAGCTGTGAGGTTAATTCTGGTTTGCCAGTTGGCTTTAATATGTGAAAGAGAAACAACAGCAACAGGTTTTGCAGCTTTGCCCAATCTTGTAACCAATGGATGTATGCCGAGTGGTGAGGGAAGGAATGGGAATGTTGTGAGGAAGGAAGGAGGGAGCAGAAGGAGCTTTTAGTTTATCAAGGGCAAGTGCTTAACAACTGTAATCATTTGTCATTCACCAGGTGGATGCTATTTGCTGGCAAAAAAAATTGGAGACAGAAGTAGCAGGATGGAAAGTTTGGACAAAAATATTTAAGAAGTTGGAAAGAGTGTTGCCTGCCAAGTCCTCTGAGATTACAGCTGGCCTGTAGCTGTGTGCCTTCCTTGTCTTAGAGCTCAAGTTTTTATTGTCATTGTCCATGAAATCAGACTGATAGATTAAAGCAGGCATGGCCAAACTGCAGCTCGTGAGCCGCATGTGGCTCTTCAAAGGAGAACAGGTTAAAAAGTCTTCCATTGTAGCAGAAGGAGAAAGAATAAGCCAATGAAGAATCCTATTCCTTCTTGCCAACTCTACAGAAACCTGTAGATCGAGCTCTGGAGAGTTAAACAAGGAGTTTTGTGGAACTTTTAAAGACTAATCCACTTATTTATCACATTTCTTCCGTGAAAGCTAATGCAATAAATAAATGTATTAGTCTTTAAAAGTGCTGCAGGACTCCTTTGTTTGTTTTGCTGAAGTCAACTAACATGGCTACCTCTTTGGAGCTCTGGATAGCTCAGGCTTTTCAGAGACCCTGAGGAATTGAAACTAGGGAGGAGCTGTTTTCCATAGCATCCTCACTCTTCAGAATTATTTTATGCAGAATCCTATTCCACAAAACCAAGCCTGTTTTGAAAGACAAGTGTTGGGCCATGTATGGAGTAGGAAAGTGTTTCCCAGGACAGTTGAGTTATCATGGGAGACAGAAGCAGTGTTGCTTCGAAGGTGGTGATGTAGCTGGCCAAGTTATGGATGCATTTGGGGAGCCGATGAGCAGGGGCTTGGCACCAGGTCAGGGATCCAGGAGAGAATGTGCTCAGCTGCATCCAAAAGTTGCTAAGCTGCATCATTGGCTTAGAAGGAACATTACAGGGAAGTGCCGCATGGTTGGAGACAGTGGGAGAAGTGAGCAATGGTCAGGGACAGCAGAGAAGCAGTGGCATGGTAAGAGGCAGCACCGGGGTTGCAGGGGGGACGCACGGTGTGGTCGGGAAGCTATGGCGTGTTTAGGTTTTCTCATAGACCCTAACGCAGCTTACTGCTTTGTTAAAATTGTGTTTCACAAGTCCTAAACATGACTTGGAATATTAAGAAACAAAAATACAAAGGAGAAAAGTTTAAAACTGAATGTAAATTAATTTCAATTTTTAGCACAACTTACTGCTGTGAAGCATTGTATTCCACAATGAAATTTGTTAAAACAATGTGCAATACTTAGAGATCAGCACCTGTGAGAGCTTTTACGTACTTCATTGACAAGTTACTGCCCAGATTTAAAAAAAAAACAAAACAAAAAAAACTTTCCACTAACCTGCAGAGTTCTATATCCAGCAACAGCTCAGTTTTTACTGTATAGACCTAGTTTTCATGGTGACCTTATTTAATTATTAGAATCTGACATTAGTAGGATCAATATTTGCCCTGTTTTTAAGATAAAATCACAGTGCACAATAAATTTTAAGCTTAGTAATTTTGGAATAGGTAAAAATATGTGATTATATGCCTCAGTGTGGCTCTTGAAGGTTTAATAATCGACTTGTGTGGCTCTTGAGTTCCATAAGTTTGGCCACCCCTGGATTAGAGAATAGCGCTAAATAATAGGCGGAATCACAGTCTCATGAGTCAGCTGAGAATGGGAGGTAACATGGAGGTAAGGAGGTGCATTGAGTGGTGTTGTAGCCATGTTAGTCCCGGGATATCAGCAATACAAGGTATTGTCTTTTAATGGACCTACTTTGTCCGACACCTGAAGAAGAGCTCCGTTTTCTTCTTCTTCTCTCTGCAACAGAAGTTGGTCAACTGAAAGATGTCATTTCACTCACCTTGTCTCTCATAAGGAGCTGTTACATGTCTGGTGTATGGCTTACCATTTGTAAATGACTGTTACTAGGTTCCACCCTGAAGATATGTCTTCTCATCAATAACTTGAGCACTTCAGTCTCTGCCACCATGAAGGAAGGCAATACAACATCTAGAGAGGAGGGTTTGGAATGAATGAACAGTTCCAAATTTTGTGTGTTTTAAATAGTGGGGGAAGTAAGGGAAAAGGATATTCCAGAAGTTAAGGTGCTGGCCTGGGACTCAGATCTAGATTCAATTCCCTGCTCTGCTGCAAGGACTTAGAGCAGGTCTGCGCTGCCTCTTGAGTGGCAGTTGAACAGAGATAACTATACAAGTTATTTAAAATAACTTGCGTATCTTAGTTCAACTACCCTACGCCTGGCACATCCACTGCGCTGAGTTGAAGGGCGGGACCTTCACGATCAACTGAGTGGGTCTTCACAGATCCAGTCAGTCGATCAGGAGGGTGGACCTGACAGAGGTAGTTTTGCCACCACAAGTGAAGACTAGCTCTTTGTCCCACTGTGCCCCAGATGCCCATGGGTACAATGGGGTTAATGGCTCTGTCCAACTTAGAGACGTGATATGGGAAAAATACATTAGATTTGAAAGCTGTTCAGGTATTGAGATAGTGGAAGCAGTATAAGTGCCCAAGAAATAGCGCAGACAGGCACACACGTTTGCTTCATAGCAGGGGTAAGGTTTCATTAGCAATCACCCAGAGAGGAGGGACAAAAGAAGAGCCAGCCCTGCTTCTGGGTTTAGTAAACACAAGGGTTATCAAGTATAGGAAGCTCAGGCAGCTGACAGCTCTCTTGGCATCAATCGTTGTATTAAATAAATGACACAAGGGAGAGCGTGCTTCCTAGAGGAGAAGAAAAGAAGTCCCCAGTGGGCTTAATAAACTGAACATTTGGAAAAGAAGAATACAAGTCTAGAGAGAGTTTGTCTGTCTAGCTGACGGGGGAGGTAGGTCTGCAAATTAAGCAGATGTCCAGGTTAGTTTCAGCAATCTTCGTAGGGAGGAGGTTATGGCTGAAAAAACCATCTCAGCAAGAAAGCAATGAGGTCTGGAATAGCTAGTTGCTTTTATAAATAACAGAATCCAAGGTAGGTGTTTCGCTCTTGCTAAAATATTTATTGGAAAGCATTGTTTTTAAAATAGCTGATTTTTAATATACTTGGATTCATTTTGTAGGAGAAGGGGAATTAGCATGTAGGATTTCTTGGGAGTCTTCCCTAATTCCACACATTATAGCAGCAATTAGGGCATTGATTCAGGACCCCTCGAGAAGCGGCCAGTGCTGTTTCATGTATCCTTTGCAGGGAATTGCACAGGACAGATGGTACATGCTGAGAGGCAATGCCTTCATAGCTTAAAGGAAATGAACCAAGCTCAGAACTCCAGACTCTTACCCTGCATGTTGCAACATAACCGTGAGCGTGCTACAGCACTGGTTTAGTAAATCTTGTCCCTCCTGCCCATATACCTCACCACGATTGTCAGGTTACTCATATGGCTACATTACACAGTGTTGGAGCTGTGCTACTGTAAGTTCTCTAGTACAGCTGGTCTAAGCCAACTGAAGAGAGCTTTTCCTTTGTCTTAATTACACTAGCCCAAACTGATGGTAGCTGTGTTGGCTAGGGAAGCTCTCCTGCGGATGCAGTAGTGTCCACACTAACACTTGAGTTGGCATAATTTACGTTGCTTAAGGGAGTGGGTAAGTCACACTTCTAAGCAATGTAATTGATCTCAATTTACATTGTAGTGTAGCCATAGCTCAGTGCTCCTTTCCAAGGAGGAGAGTTGAAGGCACTGTCTACCAGTTAGTAGTATTCCAAGAGTTGGCTGAGCTTTTAAGTGAGAAATTGTCCTCTGTCCCTAAAAGGCTGGTCCAACCATATGATGAGTTAGGTGGTCACCTATAGTGCCAGACTTCAAGGGGCACCAAGTTAGATGGAAGTGAATTTTTTTCTCTAATTAAAAGAATACATGAATGTGTTATCTCTTATGAATGGAAGTAATGCCCACTGATGGGAGCACAAAAGTCATCGTTCACCTTAGGCGCAAGTGCTTGTGGTGAGGGATCCTACCTCTACAGTGCGGTGGCCCAAGTTGACAGCTCTTGTTAGACACACAGTCTGCTGCCATTGGCCTGCTGGGCTCGCTCCAGTCATCTTTTTTAGAAATGTATTTCTAAAATAAGCAATTAGCATAAAATAAAAAACCCGTTAGTTAAACAAAGCAAACCTCCCAATTCTGATTCTTCAGTTGAGCAGTAAACGGCTTAAAGCCTGCTGCTCAAAATGAAATCCAATTAGTTGATTTTCCCTTTTAGAGCATCTGTGTTGTACGATCATAGATGTTAGCAATAACAAAAGGCACAGAAGGTCATCTAGTCCATTGCACGATTGTTCTGTATGGTATACCCCCCATATACCCCTTTCAGTGAGGTTTCTGCAGCTTCATATCTTTTGCTGCTAGGAAGTTTCCCCTCATATTTAACCTTATTTTTACATTTCTTACTTTGACTGTTAATCCTAGTTAGGCCTGTTTCTGCTACCATAAACAATTTGTCTCCCTCCAGTTTGTTTACACCTTTCAGGTGTCCTCCCTCCACTCTTAGTCACTGCTTAGCCAAGCTGTGCATATACAGAATTTAGGAAGTTTTCTCCTACCTCAGAGCATAAGGGTTTTCTTATTACTTATCTTCGAACTCCCTTTAGTTGGATGCTGACAAACTGGTAACAAGGTGTCTTGCATTACAAGTGTGTTCACAGTGTAGCTCTGTAGAGGGAAACTGTTCTGTCTGTTTTGCATTCCATGTTTCCTTTGTGTACATTCAATCAAAGCATTGTTTTGTTCAGTTTTGCTACTTTATCAGGTTGCAAATGCCTGTCTAGGTTGCTTGGTTTTACATACAGAATCACACTGGTAAATTATATAAAGGATTAAAAGATGAGCCCATCGTTTTTAAGGCACAAAGACAAGACCAATTAGTATCTAAGTTGCTTTGTCTTTTATCATATGATATCAAAACACAGGCTGAATTCTTACAGAAAACCAGAGGCTTGGCAACAGCCTCTCATTCATCCAGGATGGGAAACCCAAGTACATAAGGAGCGGCTAGACTCTTTTGCCATGAGGCAGTGTGGTTGGGGCATGTGGCTGCAGCACTCATGTGGGGCCTGCATATCAGCATTTTCTGCTACTTGATACCACTATGGCTAGAAAAGATCAGTCATTAGTGGCACCTAACTGTTTTTATTCCAGGATTCATTGTAACAGGGAAAATTATAATCCCAGAATTGGGGAAGGTGAAAAGCCTTGCTTTGGATGGAGCTTAGGTGTATTGAAAGATACAGTTCTTGGAAAACAAAGAAGGTCCCGTGTGCAGTAAAGCAAAAGTGTAGAAGGAGTATATTTGGTAGAGAAGTTTATGAAATGTTATGTGCATTGCTGAGGCCGAGCAGGCTTGCCACCTGGGTGGAATAGGACAGTGTAGCTGCTCCCTCTGCATCCAAACAGGATATCTTAACTTCTTGCTCTTTTTCCCAGAACAAAAGAAAATGATGAGAAACAGCTCTTGAGCAGATGTTTAGCAAATTAGCATCTGGCCTGTGGTGCTGTAAAAGGGCAGTCTGCCCTATAGACAAAGCTTTTTATAGCAACTGCCCTTGGTGCATCCTCTCTGGGTAGCATCCTGCATGCTGTACAGGTAATTACTTGCTCCAAATCAGCAGTTCTCAAATCATTGCACAGTGATCCCTTTTCAACAACAAAAATTACTACAGGACCCCAGGAGGGGGAACAGAAGCCTGGGCTGAAGGCAAAGCCTGAGGGCTTCAGTGCCCCATGGGTGGTGGTCTAGAAACTGAGCCACACTTCTCAGGGCTTAATCTGAAGTCTAAACGCTGCTGCTCTGGTCCCAGCAAATATAACAGCAGTCTTGGCAAAATGGGGTGACAACCTGCTTTGGCTCCTAACACACTGAAAAAAACCAAGGAGTCGTGTGGCACTTTAAGACTAAGAGATTTATTTTTCACATGAGCTTTCGTGGGAGAAAATCCCACTTCGTCAAATGCTTCAAAGATGGGAGTTCTTCAAAGCATCTGATGAAGAGGGATTTTCTCCCACGAAAGCTCATGCGAAAAATAAATCTGTTAATCTTAAAGTGCCACACGACTCCTTGTTTTTTTTGCTGGACTAGACTAACACGGCTATCCCTTTGGAAATTCTCACACACTGTTGGAGTAATAGATTTAGTGGGCAAGCCAAAGTTGTACCTGTTCCTTTCAGCATGGGAAATCTAACAAATGAGTCTTTATTGTGAACCTACCTGACAATTGTTTCAGAAAGAAAATGGGTGTGATGGGTAGTATCCAAAGGGAGAGTGCAAGGGAAGGGATGGGGAAGAGAAGACTTTGGGAATGGAGCAACTGAAAGAGAGAGAGAGACTGGAGAGAAGTCCTTGGAAGACAAAGGCCGATGACATTTCTGAGTTGGTGAGAAGCACTTCCAGAGAGGCATCAGTGAAGGAGGGAACTGGAGTCTGCACTGGTGATAGGGTGGCAGTGAGACTATGGGACTTGTAGCCTGCAGTCACAGACAAAGTGGCTGGGCCATACATGGGGAGAAGGAGAAAGTACACGCTCCCACACTTATCCTGAGTGCCCTGGTCACAGGGCTGCAAAGTAGTAGCTCATTAAAGTGAGTGGAGGTGATTGGTACTGCTGAGACACAATTTAACTAAATCTGGTTCTAAGTTGGTGTCATAACCATTCTTAAATAGGTTAGCTAATATATAGACCAACCAAATATAAGTCAATATAAGTAATAACTAACTTGGGAGTGTCCACGTAAGGGATTTGCACCAGTTTAATAACTTCCTTTTAGAAACCAATTTAGTTAAATTGGTTCAACTTCTCTGTAGAGCAAGCCGTAGGGAGAACATCCAGGAAATCATTTCAAGGGGCATATATTTCACCGAAACAGTGAGTGTCAGATGACAGAAATTAAACAAATCTATCAAAAATCTCTCACAGTGGAAAAAGGATTCTTATTCATCTAGCATGGAGCTGGTAACATTGCTAGGCTGCTTGAAGAGAAGTGGAGGTGAGGGAAAGATATGCAAAAATTTAGGTCAATGTGAATTAAGTATTTTTAGTTTATATAGTGATCCTAGGAGACTTGAACTCTGAGAGAGGCTTTCTTCCCAAAATGTAAAGCTTACTATTTTTGCAAGGGTAATCAGGACTGTATGGCAGTTGGGTGTTGTAGCATGTGAAGATTTCATATAAAGTGAAAAACTAAATGCAGGGTTCCTGCACACACTGAATGGGTTCTTAATGTCCCTCAGGGTTTTTATCATCCACAACCAAATCTGTTGTTGTAATGCATTTCTTTTGCTTTCTAAGCGTGGTGCCCACCCCCCAGCTCTGTAGTGTTAATGTACTTCCCTAACAACAATTAAAATGTTGACACCTGGCTTGGCTATGCAGATGAGGATTTGATTTTCTGTAATTATATGTTATCACTCACATTCAGTAGCAATTTTGCCTTCTGTACAGTATGATAACACTTATTAATTCAATAAAGGAAATCAATTCACAGGCAATTTCAGAATGTAACACAGTGGTAACTGAGCACTAACCAATCAGATTATGTATCTGACATTGTGCCTTGTCATTTAATCAGTAATGGGTGATTGCAAAAGCAGATATATGTCAGATGTTAATTAAGAATAACACTGTTTGGAACCATAATGTTAACAGTGGTGGTTCTGTTATGATGCTATTCTGAACATCGCTAATATTTGACTTGCACTTAAGTAATATTTACAGTAAATGGAATGATAAGGATATTTATTCTGTCTTTGTGTTCCAGTAGATGTATTACATTTTCTTTTTAATCAGTGGAACAAGTTGACTGTTAATGGACCATAATGCAACATGTAGGTGAATTGGCAGTGGTGGTTTTGTTTATAGTGAACACACATCAGCTTATCTTTCTCACCTTCTCCCTATGCTGATTTACTTGGCACCTGCCATTCATCTTTTTATTGAAACAGTGAAAAGCAAATGTAAAACTCTGCCTCTGATCCCTACTAAATGCCTCCTTTCCTCATCCTCCTCCCATTCTACACTAGATTTCCCATAAGAGAAAATCAACAATAACCAACGTGACCCCTCCCTTGCCCTCACCCCCACCGTTCTATCTTCAGTCACTGATGCCATGCCATTCACTTTTCTGCTATAGCTTTGTTTTTGCTCTAGAAACCCAATTCTCTTTAGTCTTTTGATCTCCTTTACCTCCTCTCTCCTTGCCTCTCACAGTCGTAAGGCTCTCTCTACTCATAATATGGTCATGGTATGGTTTTCCCCATTTATAAAAGTAACATGCCCTTCATCCTGCTTCCACCTTACTTTCATACTTTCCCGATTCGTAGATTCCAGTGCCAGAGAAGTGACCATTGTGATATTCTGATACCCTGTATAGTACAGGCCACAGAACTTCCCCAAAATAATTCCTGCAGCAGATCTTTTAGGAAAAAAATCCAAACTTAATTTTAAAATAGTCAATGAAGGAAAATCCACCATGATCCTTTGAACTGTTCCAGTTTATAATTACTCACTGTTAATATTTTTATGCTTCTGCAATGTAAATTGATATGGCTTCTTGACTTAACTTTGCGAAAGCAGCTGCCTCCCTCTCCAATGTGATATAGCAATAAGGTCAGGAGAGGTTTCCTAAATTGCTTAAACCACAGCAAGAGGAACACAGAGGATTTTGCTATGTGTCTTGATCTCCTTCTCTGTATATGGAGGACGGAAGGAGGTAGGATCTCAAAGGCAAGGAAACAACTCCATAAACTGTGAGCTTGAGATCCTATGTTTAGAGCCCTGCCCTGTATCTGCATCCAGTTTGCAGATTTGAAGTAGGTGTTTGTGAATTTAAGGGCTCTGTAAATGTATACATTTACATATAGACATGTTAAAATTCATATTGTTTGCTTGTCCCTTGTTTACCAAGTGATCCACATCACTGTAGATCAGTAACCTGTGAATTGACCAAACTGACTGTGCTCTCTACAAATTTCATTTCAAGTTCCAGGGCTCTGTATCTGCCCTTCACTCTGATTTTCACTCTCTCTTCCTGCGAAATTGTTCTCACAAAGATTACTAATGATTTTGCAGCCAAATCCGAGAGTGTCTTTTTCATTTTCCTCCTCTTCAGCATCTCATTTTCTTTTGAAGCCTTCAGCCGTGCCCTCCATGGAATCTTGTCTTCCTTGTTCTTTCATGACTTCCTATTTTCTTGGTTCCCTTACCTTTTTTCTTGAGTGTCTTTCAGGATGTGCTCATCTTCCTTCCTCTTTTCTCAAGGTAAGCTCCTTCACTTAATTTTTACTGTTTCTATACGGTTAAAGCTATTGTCTTGGCTCTCATAATTTTCTGTCTTCCTGTCTTGATTACTGCAACCAGTTCCCTTCTAGCCTTCACTTCCCCCAATCTAATCAAATATTTGTGATCATTTACATTAATATTTTCTGAAGACCATCCCACCTCTCCTTTTCGCAAGGATTCTGAGACAGCCACACCCTGGAAGACCTTGATAACAAGGCTGATTAGGCCAGAAGTGGTATGAAGAAATAGGGCCTCTTGCAGATGGTCTTGGTCTCATGTTGATTTCTGAGGATCTACAATGAGAGCAGACTTTAGAGATGTTGAAGGGTTGATATCTGTGAGGGGATTCTCACAGAGATTTGCCTCTTACGATTTATTTATTGCATGAACTTTCGTGGTAGAAAATCCCACTTCATCAGATGCTTTGGGATTTTCTACCACAAAAGCTCCTGAGAAGTTTTTTTTTTTTTTTTTTTTTTTTGCTTTACTAGACTAACACGGCTGCCCCTTTGGAACTTGGCCTCTTATGATTGATTCCTTTTATGTTCCTCTGGGACCTTCACAGATGGGTACAATCTGAGTGCTGTTACAAACTCTGGATCCAATCCTGCAGGTATACAGTACTTCCTGATACCTACTGAATACCTTTGCCTCTCATAGGTTTCATTGGAAGATGAGTGCACTCAGAAGCTGGCCCTCAATTTTCTGTTTTCACTTTAAATTTGAAAAACCATTTGGCCTATTTGATTAACACCCATCAATCCAGGCAAATTGAAAACAAGTAAAATTTGCGTCAAAAAGAAGTCTCTGTTCAAATCTAGCAGAATGGCATCATAGTTACACAAACTTCCTTTCTAATTTGTAATTAAGTTAGAATGGAGTCCGCCAGGTGTTAAGCTGAACAAAGCAAGAGAGAGATGCAAAGAGCCTCCAATAAAGTTGTAAACTTCAATTAGTCAACACAAGCCCAGAGTTCTCATTTTCATTGGACAGGCAGCTAATTTTATTACAACAGCATCTAAACGAGGAGCTATGGGGCATCGTCTATTCACTTGATAGTCCAAATATTCATTAAATCTTACAAATTGGCACCAGAGTTTGATGTTCTTAGCAACTTGTTCATTGAAAGGGGGAGCAGAAGCTCAGCTTTAGGTCATTTATGTTTTCTGTTTGTTCAACCATTTTCCTTTATAGGCTGCCTAAACTGCAGTAATTTTTACAAGCTAGGGTACAATATCCAGTTAGTGATTCACTAATGACTGATAAAACAACATCAAGCATGTAAAATTATTTTCTGTGAGATTCCAGCAAGGAAAGGTCTTATTCCTTGACCCAAGATGTCATTGAATTTCAACAGTGGGAGAAGGATGGCAAGTTCATATAGCTAAGGGATGAGGTTTTCTCCTGCCGCTTGGTTATAAAACTGGCTAGTCTAATATTAGTTTCTCTAAATTAATTAAAAAAAAAACAAGCTCACTCAGAATTCCATACACTTTAAAAAGCTCTTCAAAAACACTCCTGAGACCCCTTTTACTTTCCCCAGCATCTTCCCAAAAAAGGAAGGATGGTGGCTCTAATGCTGGGTGCCTGCAAACATATTGACGATGGTTGTTTGTATCATAATTTCACTACTGCACATTGTGATTTAAAGATGTTACTCACTATATATAATGCAGTGGTGTGAATTGTCATAACTCCATTGATTGACAGTTTTTGCTACTGAACATAAGAACAGCCTTGCTGAGTCACGACAATGGTCCATGTAGTTCAGTATCCCGTTCGCTGAACAAGACCAGCCCAGTAACCCTTTGGAGCTAAAAAAAAAAAAAAATTAAAATAAAATAAAATAAAGATCAGATCTTGGTAGACCCCCGTTTTTAACTTAACCATTTTTATTTATAATTTGGATTGATAGTGCCTAGATTCCCCAATCAGTCTCCTTACAATAGATGCTGTACATGCACACACATCAGGCATGAAAAGACAGTCATGAAGGATAGGTCCCTCTGTGACTGTTAGCCAAAATGTTCAGGAATACAGTCCCCTGCTCTGGTTGTCCATAAACTTCTGATTGCCAGAAGCTAGGACTGAATGAGGAGAATAAATTAACCTGTTCTGTTTATTCCCTCTGAAACTTCTAGCCCCAAACACTCTTGGAAGAGAGGATATTAAGGTAGATGGATCATTAGTCTGACCTAGTATGGCCAGTTTATGTTATCTTATATTTATGTTGCCCCAAGGAGCTTACAATCAAAATAACCACATCCCTTAAATTCTAAAAAAAAATATTGTTGCTTCCAACCAAAGATGGGGATTGTTTTCATTTTTACTTTTTTCATATGAATTTTCACCAATCTTCTCCAAGTATGTACCACAAATGCAAGATCTATAAGCATCCATGGGGGAGCAGGAAGAGAGATGGAGATAACGTATAGCTGAATACGTTGACACACTTGCATGCTTCCACTAGTGGAGGAACCAGAAATGTTCTTGCCAGTGCCCTTTCTCTCCCTGTCATATGCTGTTCTGGAGGAATGTCTTAAGTCATTTGCTGAGTAGTGATTTTCTAAGAAGCTCCAAAACAGCCTTTTCAGCAGAAGGATAAAGAGGGCTTACAAAATTTACGTGGACCTAGGTAAGCATTCAGCCTATTTATCAAAGCACTTGCAGACTTCACAGCAAAGCACGTGAAACGGTAATAAATATCAGGAATGAGAGCTAGAGAAGCAAAGCTGACTCGTAAAATGTTATTGAATAAGTTACCAAATCTTAAGGGCTTTGATTGCTACATGTGAAATTCCCTGAGGGAGAAGGGTTGCACAATATTAAAATCATCAGCTTGGTCTGACTTCCTTGCCAACTTTTTTCTTTGCATTTTGTGAACAGATTAAGTAATTAAATAACAGTAAAAAAAAAAAAATTGGCAACATTCAGCAAGCCTCATGGTAGTTTATCATATAACTCCACTGCTTGTGATCTGGTATGTGTAGTCTGTGGATTCTTCAAAGAGAAGCTGATAAAGGGGATAGAGTTGTTGTTACATAAAGAAAACTTAACTCTTCCTTTTGTGTCAATTCCTAGATTTCCTGAATAGCATCATTCCTATTGACTTCAATGGGATCTAAAAATTATTTGTATATGATAAAAACATTGAGGTTGGAGGTTGAATGAGTATCCATGATGACTGTGCATTGAAGAGGTCTACCAGTGATTTTTTCCTCATTCTTCTTTTAATGTCTGGCCTTGACGCATGCCTTAATTCTGGCATTTTCTCTACAGACTTCAACTCACAAATGTAGAAATAAATAATGTGTGAACACTGAAATTAGTTCAGGCTGACTCTTCTGCAAAATCTGTGATCTGTGACATGGTGACTAGGCCTTTTATTAATGTTTTTTGAACAGAAGTGGGGGATGGAGCAAGAGAGAGATTGGGTATCTGTGTTTGGAGGGAAAGCTGTTCATGGCCAGCTAGGCTTGGTTGTCCTGGTACAGAGTAGTGATTCCTGAAGACAGTGCCAACAGAAGCTAATCTTACAAATGCACAAGTAACTTTGCAGTCCAGTAGGATTGTTTCTTCAACATATTTAGGCGTTTCAGTATGGAATGGTTTTGATACCTAGCTATATAGCATTAACCCTTTAGTAAGCTCTGACTTGTATATTTATTTCCTGTGTTTCTTATCTACTGTAGATTCATATAAAAACTTCCCTCAAAATCAGAACTTGAAGTTTCTTCTGGCAGCTATCCTGATACCACACTTCATCTTTTAGCAATCAGGCCTAACAGTTTGCCCTTTTCTGTTCAATGAATATATGGGCTTCTCTGTTTTTTTGATGCATACCCAGAATATCTTTGGCACAATAATGATTCTTTATGCTTTCATAGACTCTTCTAAGCTGAGGACCAGGACCTTCAAATATTTAACAAGCATTAACAAAGCAACCCTCATAATCTTACAAAATAGTACTTATCTCCATTTTACAAACAAGACTGTGGCAAAGAGATGGCAAGTGATTTGCCCAATGTCTGACCTAGGGATGGAACCTAGGACTCTAGTTTCCCTGTCCCATGTCTTAACCACAAGATTATTCTTCCTGTTAACAGGTTTCATTTTTACTGAGTATTCTGTTACAGATCAGATTTGCAGATCCATTGGTGGTATGAACGTGGGCTTCATAGCGATGAGAAAAATCTGGCACATCTAAGCCACTGGCTTTGTTGAATATACTTTCCCACACATGGATGTTATGCAAAGGAGTTATGTAGGACAACCATACTAGCGATAGGCAAGTTAATCAAAATCACCAGCTTCTGTATTCAGATATCCCTTTACCAGCCGATGAAGTTACCATTGCCCCAGGGCACTTGAAGCACTTTAAAAAAATAAATAAATAAAAGGATGCAAAATGATGTACCTAAAAGTTTTATTTTCAAGAGCAGGTGGTTGTGTTTCATGCAAAATATTTAAATCCATCCTCATCTAATTTGCCTATCTATTTTGGCTGTTGTGTCTAGTTCTTACTCTCAAGGTTGCCTAGTAGTTAGCTGAATCTTCTAAACAAACAAGGAGTCCCGTGGCACTTCTAAAGACAAACAAAGTTATTTGTCGCATGAGCTTTCATGGGAGAAAGCTCATATGATAAATAAATTTGTTAGTCTTCAAAAGTGCCATGGGACTCCTTGGTTGTGGGTTTTTTTTTTTTGTTTTTTTTTTTGGCTGAACTAGACTAACACAGCAACCTTTTGAATCTTCTAAAACTCCCCTTTATTCATACTCCGATCAATAGATAGCAAACATCCCAAAGTTTACCTCAATCCTCTGGTCACTGAAAAGTTTCATTATATTTTGAGAGCTGTCAATCCCCTAGCTGCAGTACAGGCTTAAATAATGTGCATAATCATTTCAAAGGCAAGTAAAATTCTGACCTGCCATAAGCTCTGTACTCCAACAAATAACATTTCAAGACTTCAGGATTTTCAAATAGATTTGGACAGCAATTCGAAAGGATACAATATAGATCTTAAAATGCATGGTTGATTTAGTTTAAGCTGTGATATTAAAGGCGGATAAAATCAGAAATAAGCTTTCACTTTCAAGGTCATTATTTCTTTTTTCTAGGTCAGTTGATAAATTTGTCAGTATAGTGCAGAGCCTAACAACTGAATAGATGCCTATCCATAGTAGCACAATTTTCCTAATACCCTATGTGATAGCATTGCTTGTCAGGTTTTCAACCTGTGTGATGTTGCATAGTGAACTAAATGATAAAATAGGGATCTGTTCTCTGTAATGACCAGAAGTTCACCAAAGAGTTTTGTGAAATTTACTACATTTCTTAAAGTGACTTCCCTTATCGCCGCCTCTGTCCATGGGAAATTTCAGATCCATCATAGCACTGAGGCATTTCATTCAGAGGCAGTCTGTGGGCCTCTTGAGTGGAAGAAGGAAAGCTAGGGTTAATTAGGGTTAAAGCTGCATCTTTCTTTTCATTTCAGCTATTTTTGTCTTCTGGAGTGTAGGTAAAGTACTCTTTCTCCTATTGCTCTGACCACCTCATTGAGCCCTTTCCTTTGCTTCCTCTCCCTTCCTATATCAAACAGCTTTTCCATCTTTTATGCTCTGCATAATCTCTTGACTGCCTAAATCTCCACTTTCATTTTCCCTACTGTCCCTATTACTCTTCAAGTTTCTCATGTTTCTGTCTAATCATTGATCCCTTCATCACCTTGCCTGCCCCCCCCTTCTTTCATGATCTCTAAGAATGGGCAGGACTCCAATTTCTTTTCCACCAGACCCCTCCCAAATCAATTTCTTCATGGTGGCTTTTGACCTTGGACTTTCCTGCAGTGATAAATCCATACCTTCCTGCAACTAAACTTTCCCCCCATCACCTTTTGGATTTGGAGTAGATTGCAAACTTTTTGGGGGAGGGACTAAGTGTTTCTGGGATTCTGTAAAGCACTATGCACATGTATGAACTGCACAAAAAGTATAGTGAGGTAGAGCGGTAAGCAGTGCAGCTCTGAGACCAGAAAAACTGTGGAAAGAAAGTTAGAGGCCAGCTGTATCCAAAAAGACCAGAGAAAAATGCATGGGGATAAAAAATAGTATGGCTCTTACTAGATTAGAGTAAGGAAGTACAGTAAATAGATTACAATATGGAGTTATTCTCTGAACAAGGGGACAGCACAAGATCTGTCCACCACTAAACCTTCAGAAAAAGGCTTAAATAGGACTTGAAGATGTGTAAGACTTACTTCAGCCTTCAGCATAGAACTGAAATGTAATCCTAAAAGAGTTTCACAGTTCCTTTTCTCCATTAAGAAAATAATAATTAAAAAATAATTTTCATGGTGGGAAGATTGTAGAACTGCTCTCCATTCCAACTCATAACTACAAGAGCATCAAATGTCAACACAGAATGCCTGAGGGTAGCAACATCAACACTAGATCACTTGTGTATGCTTAAGGCTGTAACTAAAATATTAAGAACTTCCAGACTCATATGACCAATCTGAATGATTCTTCTGCCAGAGACAGGCTCCATTGCTTAAACACCCTTGAAGTCACAAGAAATTAAAGAAATTTCCTAGCAGCTAATCGAACGTATGCTGCTTTCATAGCACCACAAGCTTCCTATGTGGTTCCAGATATGTAGTTCCACGGTGTCTCAGGAACAAAGAGCCTGGGTACAGAGCTGGTTTCTGAAAACTGATCTTCAGTGAAATGCAATCGTACAAATGTGGCCTGTTTTTCTTAAAAATAAAATGGTGCTTTGCATGTAGTACTATTAAAGTATAAAGCTTTAATTATGCCCTAAATCCTCTCCTTTAGCCGTGGGGTTCACATGATTAGCAGCAGAAAAAGCATCTGGAGAGGCGGTGTGGTGCAGTGTTTTCCCATATGTGAAATTTTATACAGTACAAATTATTAAACTCCAAACCTCTGGAGAAAGATGGTAATGAAAAATTAAGCACTCCCTCATCAGGCTGCTGATCATTTGCCTTCTGACTATGTATGAGAAAAAAGAAGGGTTGCACTGGAGGAAGTTCTTAATGAATCTTCAGCAAAAGGAAGCAGCTATTGTTTCAGTATAGTGCAACTGGAGGAGTGATGTATCCATTTATTTTTATTTTACTGGCCACACTGAAAAAATAAGTAAGCCAGAAATTTAGCTCTTTCAGGCAAAGACTGTGAGAATGTCTGCTTGCCAGCCCCCAGCTTCCAAATCGTGTCTTCTGACACGAAGATGTAATGAAGATATAAGCTGCATGCAGAAGGAAACAGGATTTTAATGAAATAAGCAAGGAGTCCCATAGCACTTAAAGACTAACAAATTTCTTCTTTGCATGAGCTTTTGTGGGAAAAAATCCCACTTCGTCAGACACTTCGAAGATGGGGGAACTTACAGAATGGGAGGAAAATAAATGCAGGTTAGTGTAAGCCACGGGATCAGGTCACATTGTAGCGGCAAATCAAAGCAGTTGTTAAGATTCAAACCCTTAGAAACAGCATATACGCACATCCTTGGAAGCAGCTGCCATATGTACCTTGGTCCTGGGCCTGTCACATTCCTGTGCATTTTTTCTGGCCCCTCTGTACATGCATGTTTCTGCATGCATGTGCACTCACACACTTTCTCACTCCCCTACACACACACTCAGGAAGATATGGCAGAGAGTCTGCCTGCAGCTGACTGTGGTAAAGCAACCAAATGTTGAACCCTCTGCACTTGAGGGCTTCCAGCTTGAGTGGAGAAACAGCTGTTCAAGCATCCAGTATTGCTAAATGTGACAAAGCCAGGCTGGGCTGGAGTTCTCTGTTCTCAGTTATCCATTCTCAATAGTGAAAAACAGGATCAGCATGGATTGTTGTATTACAGAACTGCTTTTTAAGGGCCTGTGCTGCTGGAGATACACTACAGGAAAGCACTGCCAAGCAACAGCTTACAGTTGTCGCAGAGTTTTCCTACTGCTGGCTATGCCTAGGGAATTTATTGGTCAGTTTAACAGCTGCAGAGTATATTGCCAATGGAAAGTTGTTCTTTCTTCCAAACAAAAGGTAGGATATTGTACATGCAACTAAAGAGTTATCTGTTTTACAGACCAAACATACCGCTTCATAAAAAGATTTGGATTACATTTTCAAATCATTTGCAAGGATTTCACCCATTGATTTTTTTTTCCCAGGCACTGATTTGCAAGTTTAGCCCTGCAGATTTTCGCAGGAACATATTAACTTGATAGGTCAAGCAAAATGATACTTAAAACTAGCCTGATGTGATTCAAGGCACTCACTGTGTGATTATGTGTGATTAGCAGTTGTTGCCTTGCGCAAAGTGGTTATTATAATTAAATTCTTCTTTTGCTGGAGAAACCTGTGCAGAGGCAATTGTCATCACAGGAGGACTAGAAACCTTTTGCATTAGTGGCTGGAGTGCAAAAGGGCAGCCCTTTTGTCTGCCATCTTTTTCCACTTTCCATCTCTAAGAATAGAAAGTAGCATCCCCCGCATTTGTGAATGTGTTTAGACTAGTCATATAAGCTCTCAGGTCCTTTCCTTCTCCTCCCACCTGCACAGTCAGTTCTCAAATCCAAATTTTGCAGTTTGCAACAAAGCAAATGTAGGGCTATTGGCCCCAGCCTTGCAGGGTGCTGATTAATAATTAGAACCTGCAAATCTTTTGTCAGCTTATGTGAGGTCGAAATTGTCTGTGTGAAGCATCCTTCTTTCAAAACAATTCTACAGTAATTTTCTTCGTAGCCCTCCTGGTATAATTCCCCACAAAATAGATAATGCTGTCAGTAGAAAATCTGCACACTGCACCTGGAAGGCAGCACAGATGTTTCAATGCTAACCTAAAAATATAGAAAAGTGGCTAGAACCAAAACTCAAAATTTAAAATAGTACATTCAGCACGTTTTATACGTTCCCAGGCTGGACACAAAGTTCTTTCCTCTATGTTAAATATATTTTGATTGTTTCAATTCAGTGGATTAAATAAGGCTGTGATTTTCAGAGGAGACTGGAAGAATTTGGGTCCAGAAGCTCAAAGCTGTCAATGGGAGGTAGATGCCTAAATATCTTAGAGGAGCTGGGCCTATGTCCCCATCTCCCTTAGGCATTAGGAACCTAACTCGTCTCATCAGCTCCTTTGGAAAATCTCAGGCTTAATACTTGTAAAAAGAAACAGTACAAACCTCTGTCCACTGAATAGGTCCGAGAAGAGCAGTAATGGTTGAAGCTTCCTTCGTCCCCCTTCCAATATACTCAAGCCATAGTTTAGAGGAGGCTCAGTTCCCCTCCACCACCACCAAAAATCTGCCTCCCAGCTCACTACCTGCTTTCTGTCGATATGATGCAGGCAGAGCTCTTCTGCATCTAGTAGTACTAGGGCCAGGAGAGGTGCGGGATATCATGGGAAGAGGGCCCTGCCTGTGCATGTCACACTGCAGTGTATATCTCTTAATGAGAGACCCGATGGGCCAGAGCAGGCAATCAGGTGCAGCCCTTTGGGATTAGAGCCACTGCGCCAGGTTGAGTGTGGGGTGGGGTTGCTTTTGAATCCTCTGCCATGCTCTGCATTGGGCTAGGATGTAGGCTGCACAGCAGCCTCCCACAAACAAACTGGACAGTGGGTCCAGGAAGCAGACTCTTCTTGCACATATCTGTAGTGGTAGTGTGTCCACCCTGTGCACCTGAAGAGCCCTTCCCCATGCAGCTGGGAGCCTGCTTGCTCAGCCTTCTCCGCTCAAAAGAATATTTTCATTCTATTCCTCTGCCACAGATCTGCCCTGAATGGAATAACTTTTAGGGAGTGGTTGGTTATTCAGTCAGTGCCTGTTTGTTGCTTGACCCTTCTAAAGGGATCGCCTTCCAGGAAGGATGCCAGCCAGTGACATTAATGCATTTTCCTTGCCCCCAACTGAAACATTTCTTAAATACCAGATGGTAACATGCAGAGCGATGCATTGCCCCGCTGATCTGAACTAGCTTTGTCAGAGATGGCCACATTTATAATCTACTTTCTTGCAAGGCATTTTCATGTTCTGCTGTTAGTTATTTATTGTTGTGGTTCCTTTTTCATGGATTATTTGTAGAAGAAAATGGGCTGGATTTTGGCCTCACTCCAGTGTAATTCTGCATTAATTCTGTTGAACTCAGTGGTGTTACACTGGTTTAAAATCCAGTCTGAGTGAGATATTAATTGAGTCCAGTGTTTTTAAAATAGACTCCACCACCCAGAAATTTAATTGAGTATCTTTCTTATAGCGGTTGTGAGGTTTGAATTCATCAGGGTTGAGTATTCCAAGAGAAAGCATCTGGCTTGCATGCAATAGTAGGTTTACAAGTACATTTTAAGTGTTCTTTTAACAAAAATCAGTTTGGAAAACTAGCCTTTACTACATATATTCTGAAAGCCTTTAAACCTTATTTGCATATTGTTTTAATGTGCTCTGCGTACCGAGTTGAAAAGTTTTGTAGAGGATGTCCAACTAATACTAAAGCTTTTAAAATACAGATGGTGGTAAAATCCCCAGTGGAAAACAGACTTCTATTTCAAACTTAAGCTCTGTTTTGTTCTCTTCTAGTTCATGGCAGGTTTTGACAGATCAGAAGAAATTTTCACAGCTTGATGCAGCTGGATCCTTTTTGGGCATGAACAAAAACATCTGGCCCCAAACCCATGCATTTTACCAAAGGGTCGAAATACATGCACATACATCTGTTGTCTTAACGTGTTTCCCTGTAAATGCAAAGGTTAATTGCTTTGTTTTGTACAGGCAACATTGTTGGTTCATTGAATCTGATTGTTTCTGTTAATCTGGAGCATTTTAGCAAAAAGTGTGTTTACAGTATGTGCATATGGTATTACATATATTTTTCTGTAAATATCTTTACATACAGTCAAGCTTACATTATTGGAATACTGCAAAGATTTCCATGTAAGACTAAATTTTTAATAGAAGAGTTCAAATTCTGCATTTTTAAAAAAAAAATTTATGTGGGAGAGTTGTTTGCCTCATCCATTTTTTTCTTTGTTTGTTTTGTTTTGTTTTTTATTCCATATTCCTCTTCTGCATTTCCTCTGTCTTTTCATCCACTGGCAACAGTTAAGGGGATATGATAAATCTCATTAATTCTTTTCCTGCTTCTGTTTTGCAGCTAGTCCTGTTTAGCTGCTGCCTTAGTATATTTAATTAGCTGTTATGGTGAGGAGTTCTTGGTTTTTATTCTCTGACCCCCTCTGTGTTGATCTAAAGTCCTTGAAAGTCTTTCCATTGTAGTGTTGTTATAACTGCGTTTGTCCCAGAATATTAGAGACATAAGGTGAGTGAGGTAATATCTTGTTCTGAAACTGAAGAAAGCCTCTGTGTAAGCACAGGCAATTGTTTTTCTCACTATCAGAAGTTGGTCCAATAAAAAATATTACCCACCTAGTCTTTCCATTACTTTGATGGACTTTGGATCCGGCCCTTAGGTTATACTGGTTTATTCTGCCTGTTCATTAAGTCCATTGTGGAACAGGCCTGGTGCGCTAGTATGACATGTGGAGGTAGTCATGGCTACCCATATTTTTAGTAATTTTGACATCAAATGTTTTTCTTATCCCCCTTTCTCCCACAAAGAAGTGGTGTGTTATTTTTAAATGGTGTAATGAGCACATATTTATATGTAATAAAAAATGCTTGCTATCTGATGGTCTCGTATATATTCCTCAGTCAGTCTACATGTTTAAGCTTTTTCAGCTGGTGTTTTCAGGTTTACAGGTGGTCTCTTCACAATGTCAGTATCTTAAAAAGCATTGCTTTTTCCTCCTTGCATTCATTGCCTTCAGTTAACAACCTATTGTAAAGCACATAAACAAAAGACCTTCCAAGAAACATTTTGCTGCATGTCAGAAAGCAGGAATGATTACTGTTATGAGCTGCACCCTAATAGATGCTGTTAGCCATAATTCTCTTCCATAGCAAATTTGTGTCTTAGTCCCAGCTCTGCTGTAGCTTCTCTGTGAGACCGTGGACCTCTTCTGAGAGATGGTCATTAATACTGATATGCTATCCTGTGAAGCTTACTTGATGTTAACAAAAGCATTTGGAAATCCTCTGAGAGAAGGTGCATAGATGTGCAGAGCATTTATTGTCATTTAATACATTAGTCATCACAAATGGTCCCTATGTGTAGTTCTACACTTATCCAACAAACAGGTTTTTAAAACCAAATACTTGGAGGAAGGAGAAACTATAAGCTACAATAAAGACACAGCAAAGGGCGTGTGGTTTTTCTATATCTAAGACTTTGTCTACATGTCAAAATTGCACAAAGTCAGCCTTATAATTTAATAAATGTATTTAATAAAACTGGTGCAACACCTTGCATGGACACTTATTTTGGACTAAGAGTGGTTTAACTTGAACAGATTGATCAGTCTGAAATGAAGTGAAATAATTTTTTTTTTTTTAAACAAAGTGAAAATGTCCTCAGAGGTATTTGTACCAATTCAACTAAATCTCTTTTAAAATCATACCTCATGTTGAACCCATACAACTTTTTCACATTGAAAAGTCCTTACGTGCAGTAACCCATTCCTGTAGACTGTGACATGCAGATTTGTCTTTAGACAGCTCAAGCAGTGGTGAAGTTTAGGTTCGTGCTCATAGGTGCGGTTAAGTTATTGGCTTATTTGAGGCTCAGATCCCTACCCCTGCCGGCAGCTCACCCCTCAATAAGACTTTTTCTTTCTTTTCTTATATCTTTAGAAAAGAAACAGGACCTTTCACTCCCAGGCAGCACAAAGATTCTCTGCCACTAGTTTTTCTCTTCAAGGTGTTGGTTGTATGGCCCACTTCCTCTCTCTTCATGTTGTCAGGTGCATGTTGGAGGACCCAACAACTCTTCCCCTGTGACAAACTGCCTTATAAAATGGAAGAGACTTCTGAATGATTAATAGCAGCTCACACCTTTAGGGTGTACCATAGCCTTGTAAAATCCTGGAGAGGCAAGGACCCCCATCTCCACAGAGAGATTATGAAATCCCAGTGGTACTTGCTGGCTGTCATGGGTGTGTCCTTCCCTGGACTGGAAAATCAACCTCCTGTCTCTAAAAGAACCTCATGACTATGGATAGATCTTGGGCCTTTGAGGTAAGGGAATTAGTGTTTGCTAGCCAAACTTGAACCATAAAGTTAGGATCTGAATTTTGAATACACACAAGTCAGGTGGTGTTTTCCAATTCAATATTTTGGTTTGGCTTATTACAACAATAGAGAATGTTCCACAAAATCCAGATCACAGTTCTGATTGTAAGCTAGGGTGTTAGTTTGGGCCCATCTCTGGTCTATGAAAATTTATAAACCTTCCTTTGCAATGCAGCTGTAAGACAAACTGATGTAGAACCATTCCTCTGTGGCAAATAAGAGTTCACCTACATCAAGCCTTTTTTGCTTTGTTTACTTCACTGTGTCTTTGGGTAATTCAGTGTATCCCTTGTATATATTAATTGACAAGCAACTATTCCACAGAGCTCTATGCTTGTCTTAATCACAGCACTGTCTTCTGAAAAATCGTTTCCTGTTTCTTGGATAAGAATGTTAATCTCAGAGCAAAACATAGTGATAATTAACTAAAGTAATTGTCACCCTTTCTAGTTATTCAGAGAAGAAAATTCTCAAGGGGCTTCACCTGAACTGCTTTGGCTTTAATTATTCTTGTAATTTTTTTTCTTTCAAGATGCCAAAGTGTAAACAGGATGTCCCCCAGGTATTCTAGGGAAATTGTCTGTCTGTTTCCTTCTGGAACTAACTTTTCTTATTATGATAGTTCTAACACATTTTCTCCTGATCACTGCATCTTTACTTGTAAATTGGGACTTAAAACCTCACAGGAAGTTTCCACGGCAACATTCTGTAATGTTTTGACTGATCATAATGGGTGATCACAATTTTGTGTCATCAAGTGGACAGCAAAAATGTACTCAGTGTTTCAGAAATGCGTTTTAGGCACTTGTGTACTATTTCAGATTCTAGGAAATGACTTTGAATGTTTCCATTCAGTTTGTGATTGGCAGGGCCCATCGGTTGACCTCCATTAGCAAGCAATGGAGCTCAAAACAGAGAAACTGATTAATTCTTGTTGGCACTCATGGTGGGAGGTGTGGTATCTTAATGGCACTCTGGAAATTGAACATTATGAAAGTGGCTTCCAGGGTATAGGAGCCTGAGAAAGAGTGGGAAAAGTCTAAGACAGGGCTTGACAAAACTGGCAGGCAGTTAAGTGCCCAGCTTCAAAGGAAGGCTCCTGTCTGCCCCACCACAAAAAAGTCCCCCACTGCCAAAATATTACTGAATCCTCGACCACCTAGTTAAGGCACCTGTAACAATTTTTGGGGGGAGACCAGGGGACACTCCTTTACTGCATTTCCCCAGCAGAGCTAGGTGCCAGACTACAAATGCTGGTTGCCATGGTGACCTGGTGCCTGAGCTTGGTTGAGGCCTGGCCTAGACCGGCTGAGCTTTCGTGAGAGAGCTTAGGTTGAGGTTTGTAGGTTTGGTTATGCCTGAGTGACTGATAAAAAGCCATTCCCCGGGCAGGTGGGAGGAGCAGGATGGCTTTAGAGTTTAGAATTTAAATAGAGATCTTTTTATTTTCATTTTATTTATTTATTTTTGGTTATGATCTGAAAATGGATTGCAAAATGGCACTTTCTTGCCTCGAACACGTAGGGGGAAAGGGTTGGGGGACCGGTGCGGCTACGTGGCCTGCGACACATGGCCTGCCTTCCAGTGTGGGCCCCCACATTAAATGAGTTTGATCCCCCTGCCTTCAAAAATTGCCTCTATGTGGGGAGCCTCTGCCAGTGTAAAGCTGATGGAGATGGCTAAATTGCCTGTGCCACCTGCTGCCATTTCCGATGTTGGAGCTGTGCTGCTGGATGTCAAAGCTGGTTTCCGGTGGGGAGGGAAGAGTAGGTTATTTAGAGCAATGGTTTTCTAACCACGGTTTGGGACCCGATACTGGGTCATGGTTCCCCCTATTGCTGCCGCTGAAAGACTAAAATGCATTGCTCTCAGATATAATTGTTGGGTTGTGGGCATAAATGACTTTTTTCAACTGGGTCCCAAGAAAAAAGGCTTGAAAAGCACTGATTGAGGTCTTTTCAAGGAAGCGGGAGGGATGGGAGAAAGAAGGGGGTGTGTGGAGTGTGGCATAGCACTTGATTTGCTGCTGGTGGAAGGTTTTCTTCCACCAGCTGGTTAAGTGTAAAATGCCCTGTTGCACCTTAAGCTTATGCCAGTGGTGGGTAGCAAAGTGTGTGAGGGTGTGATCCGGTCCCTGCCTGTCCCACTCTCTGCTGCATCTCAGCTCTTTGCTCAGTGAAAAATTGAATCCAGCATGTGTAGGTTGCATTCAGAGCCAGATGGGAACTCTACCTGCTGAGAGACCTGTGTCGTGCACTGCTCTTTGACTGTACTTTTGGTGGGGTCATTAGTAGCTGGATATTAATATTCTTTCTTAGGTCTCCTCAACAGAGATGTTAACTTTTGAATTTTAAAACAAACAAGGAATCCTGTGGCACTTAAAAACTAAGAAATTTGTTTATTGCATGAGCTTTTCGTGGAAGAAAAATCCCACGTCTTCAGATGCTGGACTTAATAGGGACATTGGATTTTTTTTTTCTTATTACAACAGGTGATTTGACCTCATCTTCCTCTCTATGCTGTTCCCCAGTGTTTGAATCTTTACAACCATTTTGATTTGCTGTTAGTGTGATCTGCTCCCATGACTTACACTCCTTCATTTATTTCCTCCCATTCTGTAAGTTCCCCCATCTTCAAAATGTCTCATGAAGTGGGATTTTCTTCCACGAAAGCTCATGTGATAAATAATCTGTTAGTCTTTACGTGCCACAAGACTCCTTGCTTTTTTTGCTTTACTGGACTAACACAGCTCCCCCTTTGGAACAGGGCTCCTTATTTGTTTTACTGAACTAGACTAACACGGCTGCCCCTTTGCAATTAGAAGTTTAAGTCTCTAGCTGCATGATCCTTTCTCTATAGAAAAATCATATGTAACCAGCATGTGTGAGTAGCACGTTTTTCATATGTGAGGTGTACATTGGGTGGTATTGGCTTGTGAATTAATATGAGCTATGTGCAATAAAAATTGGATATAGATTGTGACATCAAGTTTGTCTCCCCCATTGATCTTACCACCAAGTGCAAACATGGCCATGAGTATTAACCCTCTAAGATGGCTTGCAGGGAAAATGAATCTAAACCACACACAAAGAGAAGGAGAGAAACCTGAAAGCAGTAGTGCATTCTGCCTGTGGAAAAAGAGGCCAGTGCCTTTTTGAGCGGCGTAATGAAGCACCACAATATGGAGCATGGGGCCTCTCTCATGTAAGTGCACCTGAATATTGCATTCGTTTGTGCACCCTTATCAACTTATTGAAGTTAGCTCAAATACCAGCAATAAAGATCATTAATAAATCCAAAGGCTCTGGTTTAGGGAGGGCATTTGGAGAAAATTACTGTTTAGGTGTATAGCTTAGCTAAGCAATATCTGGTATGGAGGGTGGGGGAGATATGTAAATCTACAAAAATATTTGAAGGATATAAGTGCCAAGAAAAGAGAGAGATTTAGCTTCAATAAATGAATTGTATGAATGAATCAAGTTTATTCATTAACTGTAATTTATGTATACATATTTTTATATTTTGTGTATTAATTTATTAATAGTTTATTCATTAATATAGTTTATTCATTATTTGTTTTGTCCTCTTTTTTTAAAGATGTGGAATAAAGTAGAAGTAGTAGTAGAAGTCCAGTTGCTTAGGGCCTTTAAAACAAGATTGGATGAAGTATTTTAAATAGTAGGGAGAGTGGAGCCTGTGAGAAACAGTACTTTACCTCCTGATGGGGGGGGAGAGAGAGAGAGAGAGAGTGTAAATTATCCATTTTCCATATCTAATCTTTCTGGCACCCAATTCTGCAGATGTTTATACCTGTGTTTTCAAACATGAGCTATCCATGAAATTACACTCATCCACAAGTACTCCATGCACGTGAGTGTTTTCAACATTAGTGCTAATAGGTCTACCATCCTGTATGTTCTGGAGTCAAGCTTTTTGTGACTGTCTTTGGTAATGTCCAACATCTAGGTCAATATCTTCTTACACAAAGCTCAAATGTATAGATGTCCTCCTTGACTTATGATATTTTCTTCAGGTCCAGTGGCATAGATTTGTAAAGTTAAATCCACCAGGAATCATTAGATCATCTTGTCTATCTGTAGATCTGACAGACCATTACATTTCACCTATTCATCCCTGGCTTAAGCTCAGTAACTTGTTTGATTAAAGTATTTTATTATTTGTTTTACTGTAGTACCTAGAAGCCCTAATGATGGCTTCCAAAAAGGCATTCCTGTCATGATATGAAGAAATCAAGAAATTCACCACTTCCCTTGATAGTTTGAAGCAGTAGTTAATCAGTCTAGTCTCACTGTTAAAATATTATACCTTACCTCCAGTTTGAATTTGTCTGGCTTTGGCTTCTAGCCACTGTTTCCGCTGTACCTTTTTACACTAGATTAAAGAGCCTTGAAGTACTCAGTATTTTCTCCTCATAAAGATACATATACCCTGTAATTAAGTTACCTCTCAATCTCTTGGACATAAGCCACTTTCAAGCTGCTCACTATCAGGCATTTTTTCTATCCCTAAAATCCTTTGTGCCTGTTTCTACACTCTGCATTTTTTTCAAGATCCTTTTAAAAACCTGGGCACCAAAACTGGATGTAGTATTCCAGTATTGGTCCCACCAGTTCTGTACACAGAAGTGAAATCTTTTCCCTATCCTACCTCCTGCTCCACCTGTCATACATTCAAAGATTTCAGTAGCCCTTTTTGCCAGAACATTGCCCTGGAATCTTCTGTTGAGTTTTTCATCTGCGGGGAACCCTAAATCTTGTCACTGTTTTCTGGGATAGACTCCCCACAATTCTGCAAGGATGGCCTGCTTTCCCTGTTCCCAGGTTAGATGCATAATTTTGTAGTTGGCTTTATTAAAATGTATTTGGATTGAGTGGATCCTAGTTATCACATGAGCTGGACCTCATTATTTGCTAGCTCAGCAATCTTTGCCTTGCATGGTGACAAGTTCCAGAGGGATAGCCATCTTAGTGTTTGTACAGCAAAAATGAGAGTCTTGTGGCACCTTAAAGACTAACAAATTTATTTGGGTATTAGCTTTTGTGGGTTCCAGCCTGCTTTGGCAGATGCAAAAGCATATTCCAATGTCTTCCTTTCCTCAGGTTGATATTCAGCTCCTCCACCTTTCACTCAAGACTCCTAATTTTTGATAAATGAATTTTGTAGGAAAGAAATGCACCAGTAAACTAAAGGACAGTTTCCTTGGTTGAATTTCCTAGTATATTGTGAAACATCTCTTGAAGCTTTGAACAATTTAATCTGTATATCAAATTTACTGTAGTTTTGTAAAGAACAGCTGTTGATATTAGCTTTTAATAGATGGTATCTGTATACGTATATATGACAACAATGTTAAATTTGTCAGTTCTGATTGCCTCCTGCATAATATTTAAAAACATTCTGTAAACTCAGCCTCATTTACTCCATTGGCTCCAGCCAACTGCGCAATGATTTCAGCATGGTCAGAATTACTAGTATTGATTGTATTGGGCTGTGCATCTCTCTTGTAAGAATATTAAGTTTATCCTTGCAACCATGCCAATTTGTAATGGTTATCCAACAAGTCCCAGGTTCACCTCTCATCAAACATGGACTGGATAGCAGTTTATGATTGAGAGTCATAGATCCAAACAACATTAGTGTGCAAGTCAGGGCTACAAATCTTATCTAGTAACTTGGTAAAAGTCTTTGAACTCTCCCCTGAAGTATTTATTGGCCTTTATTCCTTTCCTGACAAATAGCTTAATTAGGGTATAGTTAAAGCATCCAACTTCTGTCTGAAAGTCTCAGCAATTATCTGAAATTGCCTTTTTAGCATTGATCATTACAAGTTTCTACTCTTTCTAGTTGCAATATTAGTATCTCTTAGCTTTAGAGTCTGTTTCTTTGGTCACTGTGTTCTGATTGTTGTATGGCTACAGGTTCTTTTAATCTTGCTAAACATAGCCAAATGTGGCCTCAATAAGCTTCTTTCATTACTGTCAAGGTTTAAAAGATTTCTGATTTAGTGAATGCAGAAAGTTTTCTCTTTCCTCTCGCCATTGCTTTATATGTTTGGCTTTGCAACAGGATATGACCACTGTTCGTTGCATGTTTAAGTGTGCTAAAGACTCCATAAGTCACAAAAGTTCACATTAGCTCTTCCAGCATGTTCTCTGACTCTCCAAATAGGGTAGACGAACCTTTGTATGTTCTGCATAACCCTTTGTGGGAGGTAGACTTGAGCTAAATGTATTAAGACTGATTGAGAGCATGGCTACTTATCTTGCATGATGCTCACTCTGGCATTAGCTAGCTAGCTGTAACCAAAGCAGGTCTATGTTGACACACTTCATCGTTGATGTACGTCAATTCCAAATTTTCCCAGCTGTCTAATATCATCTGCCAAGTGTAGATGGGGGCATACAGAGTGCAGTTTGCTATATGAGTCTGGTGGCAGCTGTAAAGCCAGGCGGCTGTGACCATTTAAGCATCAGCTCTCTTCCAAAATAAGTGTCAGCTCCTGGATTTGCTCTAAGCCTCCCAATTAAGATGGCATAGCCCATTGCAAGAGAGCGTTCTAGGCTCTGTTCCACTATCAAGGCTATCCTCCAGCTAAGAGCTTTGGAAAATCATTGCACCTGCTTCAGTGAAATGGTTCCAATGTAGAAAGATTGACATCTACTGACAGTTTATGGCCTTTCAATCTGCAAGGCATCAACCCAAGCTATTGCTCAGAGTAAGTCTGCATTGCTAGACAATTGGGGCTGGCCTGTGCCAGCTCACTCAGGCTAAGGGGCTGTTTAATTGTGGTATAGAGGCTTGGACTTGAACCTCAGCTCTGAGAACTTCCCACTTTACAGGATTTCATAGCCTGGGCTACAGCCCAAGCCCAAGTGTCTGTGCTGCAAAAATACAGACCTTTATCCCAAACACCATGAGCTTAAATCATCTTGGCACAGGCCAGCCCTGGGTATCTAGTGTCAACATGGGTTTTTAATTGCATTCTAGACATGCCCTCAGAAGCCCCAAGGGCAGTGGACCATCCCTAGAACATAATCTAGGAGCGATCAAGCTGACAGTTCCTCCTTTTTTGCACACTCACCTAGAAGGAAGAGTTGCAAAGTTTGTGTAGAATATTTGAGACCGCAAACCACTACTTCCATTCCTTGAATTTAAGGCCAGCCTGTGTTAGCACATTGAACGTGAAGGTCATTCTTCCATATGGCCCATTAGCCAGATGTGGCCCACAAACCTCCTCCACACAGCCCACGACCGTGCTCCATGAGACCATGCTGTTCGTGGAACATACAGAAAGACTGTGGTATCGCGGGTATCAGCAACAGCCAGGTATTGCCAAGGCAGCAGGAAGATGAAAGAGTTGATGCTTGGATTGAGACTAGTAAGGAAGAAATTTATGTATTTTCAAGTCTTTGTTGTTATTGCTAGTTGGTTGGTTTGCTTATTTATTTATTATATATTTATGCAAGACTTTGCTTTGCAATATCATGCTCTCCCTAACAGAGAGAGCAGCCTCACAGTATGCAATCTCGCATACTCAGCGCTCCACGATGCCACAAGAGTGTAGTCCCTAGAAGTTCAATTTACATTATGCATAGCCTGCTTAAAGTATATTTAAGTTACATCTGGCCCGCCGTAGCAAAGGACTTTGACGCTTCTGGTCTAGGCAGAGATTTAGAAATAGGCCTGGAACTGGTTGAAAATGACCTCATTGCAGGGTGATGATCTGACTGTAGGCATAGATCCATGAGTCTGTTTCCTTCAGAACAGAGATCCTGTCCCCTACATTGGCAAAGACTTTAGAACTAGTAGCTTGCACAAAATGTATGGCTGTTGCTGGTTTTCACCATTTTTCTCTAAAAACAAAGAAACTGGGGGAAATGATGGTATAAAAGTAGTAACGAAGTTCAGATGGCAACATCTCATTATTTTATAAGTAAATGTGGCTAATTTAGCAAACTAGCAGAATTTCTTGACTTTTGAGTATGTTGCCTCAATACTAATTTTGTGTTTTTTATTATTATAATGGTTTGTTATTCTTCACACTTCTGTAGCACCTTTGATCAGATGATCTCAGTACTTTACAAACAGTAATTAAGCCTCACAATTCACCTCTGTGAAATGTAAATATTATTCTCCATTTTAGAGATTGGTAAACTAAAGAACAAGATGTAAACTTGTTTTCTGGGGTCATACTGGTGAACCACACTTAGAACATAATATTCTCAATCTTGTATTCTTATACCATGCTGCTTCCCTGAATGAATGTAGGGATAAGTAAAAATGTCTTTGTGTATCATAATTTATCACCATTGCCGTCTTTCCTCATCATAGTAAGTAAAGATTGATGTGTCATTCTAAAAATTATTTATTCCTAAATAGCCTATCACAGGATACACAGCAGTGCCATCCAATTAGAAAAACTAGGCTAATCTAACCTGATACTATTGTCATTTAAAAAAAAAAAACAAGTCTTACTTCAATCATAAAACCCTTGTACCATAACGTTGCTTTCTATGCCATATGTCCTTATTTAGAGAAAAAATGATTGCACCCTTAATTCAAAGGGAATGTTTCCCTCTGAGCCAGAACTCAATAAAATGTATCAAAAAAATTGTGGAAAAGGGCAAGCAAAGAAAATCAAATTGCAGCGTGTGAAACGATTTAAGGAGGGACCTGGGGAATACATAATCTCCAAACTGCCAAGTTAGAGCAAGTATAAAATATACAAACAAGCCTGATATTTTTCCCAGTTGATCTCATTATGAGGTATGCTTGGGATAGATAAATTCAGTTAGAATGCATTAAGGCTGGATTTTCAAGGAAACAAGTCAAAAGTAATGTGCTTAGCTGATTTCACCTTGTTTTGATACATGGGCTTTTTCAAGTTTAAAGAAGTGCTTTTTTGATGCCAAATGGTTTGTTTTGTTTCAAGCATTAAAATGAGGCAACCCAGTGAGCTTTTTTTTTTTGTTTCACTTTTGGAAAATATTTTAATAATTTCCTTATGTTCCTTAAAAAATCACTAGTTGACCTTTGAACAGTCTATACCACTGCCACTTTTTGCTGCCTGCTTAAAATACTTCAAACTACCTCCAAGTGCCATCCCGTGACTGACTGACACTTTCATCCACAAAAATTAGTTTTCCTAATCACCGACATATTTTAATTAAATTGTCCATTTGTATTTATTAAGGCAGTGTATCTTGTGATGAACATGGTTGCTGTTGTTGAGAGTTTACCAAGGAGGAGCATTAGCTTAGCTGTGCATTGATAATAAAATGGAAGAGAATGCAAGTTGAGTATAGCTAAGGGCTCATCTACACAGTGAATTCTCAGGGAAGTTGGTGCAAAATAGCTAAGGTGTGAATTTGAAAAATAATAACTGTTTCTCACACACTGCTGTGTGCAAATTAATTTTGCGCTAAGAGGGCCTGTGGAAATGGCTTAACCTGAACCACACAAAGGTGCTTTTAGTTCATAATGAGATTGTCCACAGGGGGAACAGAATAGGTCTAGATAGTCCAGGCTTTTTGCCCATTCAGACTAGTCATTAGAATCTAGATATCATTGTCCTATGGAGTTTGATAAAGTTTTTTGAAAGGAATAGCTGTTCTTGCTGCTCTAGTAGCCTGGGTATAAACCTGATCTATAGCAATGCGAAAGGTAACTGCAAAGAACTCTTAGTCTCAGGAGGCCTGTCCCTCCGGGAACACCAGAAATGCATCTCGTGACAAGCTAGTTTACAAGACTATTGTCTATTAACACCTCTTCCATTCAGCAACAGGGTGGCATGACCTATAGAGACAGGTCTGTCCCCAAAACCCCAGGTCCAAAAGTTTTGTTCCAAACTTTTTTTGGCAAGTGTATCTCAAGAAAAGAGTGTGACTGCTTTTCTTCGAGTGGCTTCTGCTAACTTATGTTTTGCTACTAAGTTGGTAGGAAAATGGAGTTCATCTGAATTTTGTCAGCTAGATGGTGGATTCGTCCTTTCATGCAGCACAACTCAGAGTCGATTTTTCAGAGCAGTTAAAGCAATCAGACTGCTCCCTCAGGTTTGCTTTGTGTTTCCCAGAGAGCACAACGTGGCGTAACACCATGTGTCACTCCATCTGCCTTTCTTGTTTGGATTTGCAATAGCATGAGCAAAATTTATTTGTTTCTATCATCATGGCACCCAGGAGCCCCAGATATGGGCCAGGATTTGACTGTGGTGTACAAACAGAACAAAAAGATGGTCCCTTTCTTTCTCTTCCAGTATATCTCTCCCAGTACCGCTCACAGTCAGTACACAAGATGGGCAGCTGCTGCCCTTCCCCAGTTTCTTGCCCAATATCAGAGGCAAGAGGATTAATACATCCATCGTAACCACCATAGACGATATCTGAGATGAATATTAATTCTGCTGTTTTCCGGAGGGCATTGTTTTCTCTTCTGCTTCCATGATGCAGCCCCTAATGAAACCTGGGTAAAATTAGAGCTGGTCTCTGCAGAGCCCTTTCTCTCAAAAAAAAAAAAAAAAAAACACCTCACACAAAACCAAAAATGATGAGTTAAAAACCAGACGACTGTGGCTTTAAGAAAGATAAAAACTGTTAGGGAATGGCACGGAGGGGGGGAAAAAACCCCACAGCCTGTTGTAACAGCTGTAGCTTCAGATCGTGTGGAAAATGAAGGCAGATGATTCAATTTGGCCTGTGCCCCGAGTACATTTCCAAATGCTTCTGTGTGTGCGCAAGATAATGAACAAATATATTGAGATGGCACAAGATCAGTCCGAGTTTGCCGCTGCGCAAGCCACAGAGCTCCCAGTAGGAGCGAACTAGCTTTGCTGGGTTAATGGGGGTGAGGGTCGGAAAGCCCAGCACCCTTCAGAACAACTTAAGAAAAGAATTTGTCTCCTTTTGCCCCAGGCTCCCTATGGCATTCAGACAGAGCTTCTGATAAATCAAAGTGTATTTATTAATAACGAGCAGGGGCAATGTGCCTGTGATTTGAAAATAGGTGCACCAAATAAAAATGTGCTTTTCTATGACATCGGAAAAGCGTAAGTAAATGGAGAGTGGACTGATCTATTATGATTGAAAGCTAGGGGCTGGGAGCTAGCCCAGTGACAATGAAAAAAAGCCCTTTTGTGGAGGGAAGACCCCATTCTGTCAATGCACATTTTATTCCCCCCCTCAGGAAAAAGAAGCAAAAGGAAAAGGCATGAGCAGTGGAGACAAGCAGAGCTGTAATATAATGAGAGATGAAGTTATTGCTGGAATGAGTTATGGTATTTAATCATGCTATGCAATGTCCACTGGCATGAGATTCACAATTTTTGACTCTGAATGTGGTTCAAGATTGTCGATGGGCACCTGGAGCGTGCAAGCTGGTTGTGACCTTTCATGCTTATCTCTGTCCCCTTCTCCCCCCTTTCTCCATCAAACAAGCCCCATAAGCAGAAATGGTTGTTTGGTGGTTTCATGTTGCAAAAGCTGGGTCTATATTGATGCTGAGAGGTACAGTGAAGTACAGAGATGTCTGAGACGTCGAACTGCCAACTTTTCACCCTAATGCATGTGTTCTTTGACGTGTTGTGACACAAGGCAGCATTTATCTATTTTCTGAGCAACACTGGCTTCTAAGCAGTGGTGAGGGCAATTTCTGTCTTCAGATAAAATTTCACTAAGGATTCACACCCTGATTCATCAAAGCATTCAATGCGTACTTAAATGTTTTGCTTAATAGGGACTTAAACATATAACTTGTTTGGGACCCAAGAGAGGATGGAATTTGGCCCTCAAAACAGGTAATTATCAATATGCTTGGAGGGATTTGATTTTTATTGGTGAACATCTGTAAACGTCAGTTTCACCATATCCATGTGAGCTGATGAAAAATTATTTCTGTCAGTACCATTTGAAAATTACAGATTGGCCATTTAAAAAATGCAGCTTCAGAACCTAACAGAGCTCTATTTAAAAATACTTTATTCTTTTATTTTGATACTTGAGATTAGAAAGTTTAACTGTTTGAATCTCAGCATCTATCATAATTAAACAACTAGCTGGGCCACTGTAATTTCTGCAGCTGTGAAAATGTAAATAGATTTAATAAAATAAAAAAGGTAAGCCCATAGTTTTGTATAACTGAACATTTGAAATAAAAAAAAAGTTTTAAAAAGCTGAAAATGAACATTATTGCTACCCATCAAAACTATTTTTAAAAAAAAATCAAATTTGCCAAGGGTAGTTATCAAATTTTCTAAGTCTCCTCCTTGTGTGCCTTTGCTGCTCTCTTTTGCTTTACCTTTCCTAAAGGCACATTGCGTCTTGTTCTTAAATATTTTTTTTTAAAAAGTTAATAACGTCCTGCAAGAGCACTTTTTTACGATTTTGACTTGATGTTAGTTTTTAGTTTTTCCTCTTCTTGTGGTGCTTAGAATGGTGATTGGGGCAAACCCAAAATCAACACTACCAAGTGGACTCAAACCTGACTTTGGTAAATTGGTGCCAACTGCTTCTTTAGTCTGTGTTTCAACTTCGTTGCTACTGGTGTGCACCATCACAAAACAGAATAAAGGGGTTTCTTACGAAGTGCTGTGAAATGAAGCAAGCCAACAAACTTGAAAAAATAGGTATTTCTCTTTATTGTCTTGTTTATAATAATTACAGGGCTTTCCTATGACAGTACTACACTCAGTATTTTCAGATGGAAATGAAGTTTGTGTTTATTCCATGCCCATTTTAAGCATAAATTATCCTGAACTTCTGGACTCTGGTTTTGTTGACATTTTACAAATATTTAAAAGTAAAGTTGTTGATGATACAGTAATGTCTGTGAAAAACATAGCTGTTACTGGATGCACCACTAGGTCATAGCAGCTCACTGTTGCTGCCAGTTGGCTGAATTACTGCTTGTGGCCAAGGGGTAGAAGTCAGTGCCATGGCACTGAAAAGACCAGGTTCAGATTCTGCTGAATATCCATGTGAGGCAAAAAAGCATGGGGAAAGTGTGTGTCCTTTGGCTTTATTCCAATTAGGTTTTTTGTGCAAAGACTTTATGGACTCCTATGGCTAGTCCTGTTCAAAGGGATGTCACTTTGCAAAGTAAGACTGAACTCAAAGTATGGCCAGAGGGAATTTAATGACTGGAACAGGGAGCCTCCAGAGAAACTGATTAAAAGTCAGGCAGTTGAGCCAGGAGCAACTACAAGAAACAAGCTTTTGGCCAGTTCACTGATCTCCAGACCTGCGGAAAGTGCCCATGAAATTAATGCATCCATTTAGCAGAACAACTTGTCCTCCTAGTTCAGTCCTGCATGTGGCTCATTAGGGTAATTACTGATGAATTAAAGCAGCTTGGCTCAGCACTCAGACTGTGGATGTGTGGGCTCCCCTGCTGGCAGGCAGCAGGTGTAAATGAACAAGATCTGTCAAAAAGGCTGATGACCCTCTTAATTCACAGCAGTAAACGGGGGACAGAGGTAGTACAGCAAGTTTAATAATTGATATTTACTCTGAAAGGTTAATGGCCACACTGATGCCTCTAATTTGTTTGCCCGAGCAAGACCTTGTCAGGTCATATTGTCTCAATTTGTTGCTCTGTGTGTGTAGGTGTAGTTTCTTCCCTCTAAAGTTTATGAAAGGGAAACAGGTCAGGGAGGGAGCAAAGAGGATATACTGCTGCTGAAGAAAGATTGGGTTCCCTGTAGTTACAGATTGGGTGAGACTTTTAGCGGTAAACTTCTGATACCTTACCCCTGTTACATATTTCTGGCAAACATATCCGTTTCAGATTAAGGATTAGTAACCTTGGAAGTGGTGAATTCTACTGTGTGTTGTCTTTTCATAGAATTGGAGTTGGTAGGGACTTCGGAAGGTCATCTGGTCCCATATCCTGCTCAAAGCAGGACCAGTGCTGACTAAATCATCCCAGCCAGGCCTTTTCAAGCCAGGTCATAAAACCCCTGAAGGATGGTGATTCCACCACCCCTGTAGCTTACCTGTTTCCATACTTTGCCATATTCCTTGTCAGATATTTTTTCCTAATATCCAACCTAGACCTCCCCCACTGCAACTTGAGACCGATGGTGTTTGTTCTGTCATCTGCCACCACTGAGCATAGCCTCACTCCATCCTCTCTGGAAGCCCAGGTAGTTGAAGGCTGCTATCAAATCAAATTCTTCTCTTCTGTGGACTAAAGAAGCCCAGTTCCTTCAGCCTCTCCTTAAGCATCATGTGCTCCAGCCCCCCAACTCTGGTGGTTTTCAAACTTTATTTTCTTGGGACCCACTTAAGAAACATCATTTTTGCAGGCAACCCAACAATTGCTTCGTTGAGCAATGCATTACAGTCTTTTGGGGGCGAGAGCAGGAGATACCATGATCCAGTACCTGAGGGTCTGTGACCCAGTCCTGGGTCCTGATCCATGGCTTGAAAACCACTGCCCTACATTCTTTTTGTAGGGGGCAGCCAAAAACTGGAAGCAGTATTCCAGATGTGGCCTCGCTAGTGCCCAATGGAGGGGAGTATTCATTTCTCTGTCTGCTGGCAGTGCTGCCACAAATGCAGTCCAAATGCTATTAGCCGCCTTGGCAACAAGGGCACCCTATTGACTCATATCCAGTTTCTTGTCCATTGTAACCTGTGGGTCCTTTCCTGGAGAACATCTGCCTAGCCTGTAGGTCCCCAGTCTGGCGGTAGTGCATGTGATTCTTCTGTCCTAAAACTGGCATCAGGACCAACCTCTGTAGCACTCCTCTCAATAGCAGATGCCAACTAGCCACTGAGCTATTGATCACTACCCAATGATCTAATCATCTTTCTATCCAGCTTACAGTCCACTAATCCAACCCATACTTCTTTAAACTGCTGGCAAGAATACTGTGGGAGAAGACAGTATCGAAAGCGTTGCTTGAAGTCAAAGTCTATCACGTCAGCCACTTTTCCCACATCCACAGAGTCAGTCATCTTATCATAGAAGGCAATCAGGTTGCTCAGGCATGACTTGCCCTTGGTGAATCCACCCTAACTGCTCTTGACCACCTTTCTCTTCTCTAAATACTTCAAAATGGATTCCTTGAGGATTCTCTCCATGATTTTTCCAGGAAATGAGGTGAGGTTGACTTGTCTGTGTTTCCCAGATCCTCCTCCCTTTTTGAAATCATCCAGGACCTCCCCCCATGACCAGAAGTTTTCAGTGATAATGACCAATTATTCTGCAGTCACATTAGCTGACTCCCTAAGTATCTGTCAGTGGACTTGTATGTGTGCAGCTTTACTAAACAGTCTGACCTGTTCTTTCACCACAGAGGGCTGCTCACCTTCTTCCCATACTGTGCTGCCTAGTGCAGTACACTGGAAGCAGGCCTTGGGTGTGAAGACAGAGCCACAAAAAGCATTGTTCCTTCTGCTTTTTCTATACCGTCTCTCGCTAGGTTGCCTCCCCCCATTCAGTAAGGGGTCCACACTTTCCCTGGCCACCTTTTTGTTGGTAGCATACCTGTAGGAACCTTTCTTGTTACCCTTCATGTTCCATGCTGGCTGCAACTCCAGTCATAATTTGATTTTCCTAATTTTACCTGTGCATACTCAAGCAGTATTTTTATACTTCTTCCTAGTCATCTAAGGTTTCACTTCTTGTAAGCTTCCTTTTTGTGTTTATGCTCTCTGTTAAGCCATATCCATATTTGCTTTTTTTTTGCTCCTCTGTCCTCAATAAGGTTTCTTTAAAATACATCCAGTTTCTCCTGGACTCTTTTCCCCCTCATATGAGCCTTCCAGGGGATTCTGCGCATCCGTTCCCTGAGGGGAGTCAAAATTTGCTTTTCTGAAATCTAGTGTCCATATTCTGCTTCTGCTCTTCTTTCTCCCTTTTGTCAGGATCCTGAACTTGACCATATCAGGGTCACTGCTGCCAAGGTTGCCATCCACTTCTGCTTCCCCTGCCGATTCTTCCTTGTTTGTGAGCAGCAGACCCGAAATATTTTGTGTGCTTGAAATGACAAGTGCGGATTAGTGTGGCAGTCTACTGTCCATTTCATGAAGCACCCATATGGCTCTATAGATGCATCCCCTGACGCACAATTCAAATGGATGGTGTGCAGTCAAACTGAGTTGAGCCCTTATCCATGATACTCAGAGGATTAAACCCCCATAGTGCATTAAAAATATAAAGGAAAGGGTAGAGCACTATTTTTCCCTCCTTAGGGGCCACCGAGGGATTACAAAGTTGCCATAGAAGCAAGGAGTGCTGTGTTACTTAAAGACCAACAGATTTATTTATTGCATGAGCTTTTTGGGGAGAAAATCCCAGTCCATCAGACACTTAGAAGAATTCTTCAAGGTTTCTGACAGAGTGGGATTTTTCTCCCAAGAAAGCTCACACGATAAATAAATCTGTAAGTGTCACAGGACTTTTTGCTTCTTTTGCTCAGCTAGGCTAACACAGATACCCCTTTGGAACTTGGAAAGTTGCCCCAGTACTTTTTCATGCCAATATACTATGCTTCCTCATCCTGTTTGGGCTCAAAATGTTTTGCTGGCTTTGTAGGGCCTTTGTCTCCCAACTCCAGCCTTATTTGTTCAATCTGCTGCTAGCTCCATGCTGTTTGGACATGTCTAGATATGCCAGAATCTCCATTGTGAACAGCACCCTTCCCAGAGGTGAGCAGTAGTGTACTCTCCAGACTAGCTCAGTAGCAGGAGTCATTCTGGGAATAGTGTCCTTCACTTTCGCTGGGAAGAAATTAGGACATTTTAACTGCAGTAGTACCAAATGTTGAAAGGGGGCATTTGTATGATATGTATTAAAGCATTTCTTCGCTGAGTATTTGTACAGCAGCATCTGGACATTGTACAGGGCCTGGAGTGACAGAACCATGAGAAGGTGCTAATGTTGTATGGTGACACCACAAGTGAATATCTCTGGGCACTTGAACTGCAGATTTTGCAGTGAAATTGCACACAAGAAACAAAGGAGTTTTATTGTCATTAAAAGTATCAATCTGTACAAACCAGCACTTTGAATAGTGTCATTTAAATAGGACCAGACTGATAGGAATGGAACCTATTAATAAATTAAGCACTTCCTTCCACCCGGTGTTTCGCAGGGAAATTAACAGAATAATTTGTTAGTAGATGATCCCAGGAATATGGCAGTGAATGCCATTTCAATTCTGTTCGTCGTCGTCCTCCTCTCCTTTTACAGTTTCTGCACAATTAAGCATGCTGTGATTTGAGATATTACCCCTTTCACTTAGTGTCCTGGGTTCGAACCTAAGCAAGGTCGCAAGTGAAAGGGGATGAGGGTAGAAGGATGGATCTAGTGTGGTTAGGGAACAAGCCTAGAATTTAGGAGATATATGTTCAATTTCCTGCTCTGCTAGACATTCTGCATGACCATGGGCAAATCAATCAATCAATCAATCAATCAAATCATAGGGCTGGAAGGGACCTCATGAGATCGAGTCCAACCCCCTGGGAATTGAACAGATTTTATAGGAATTTAGGCTTCTGCCAGGATTTTCAAAAGCATCTAGGCACCTTGCACCCCATTGAAATCCAGGAAGTTTAGATGCTCAGATGCATTTGAAAATCCTATTAGGTACCTAAATGTCTTTTAAAAATCTTGCCCATAAGCCTGTTTGGACCCAGTTGCCCATCTGTAAATGTACATGTAAATGTAGATGTACGGTACCTCGCAGGATAAATGCATATATTGTATGGAAAATTACTTTGAATCGTGGGAAGTCATGGCAACCATGGAAGTACCTAGGGTAGATTTTTGTAGGAATGAGTTGATCAGTCTACATACAGAACTATGATTTGCTTTATTATTACATCAATTCACTACATGGTGACTGGAAACTCCACAGAAATATATTTCACTGTAAATCTGATTCCACATAAACAAGCAGCTTGTCTCTATTAGGGAGGTCAGGAAACTTGGTTTCTTTTCCTTGAGATCCTTGATGTAGCTCTAAATAAGTAATGGCAGCTCAGGGGAACGGGAACCTTAGATGTATATAAATAATAATTCACTGCAGTTAGGATGTGTTCAATATTGAAGTGGTCTGAATTGAGGCGTATTAGTAGTAGCTTGTGAAGGAAATTTGCTTGTTGTCTGTCCGGTCATAGGTACTTGGTTTAGCTTGTCCCATTTCTGTGAGTGCAACATTCACCTGTTTTGTTTGTTTGTTTGTTTGTTTGTTTGTTTGTTTGTTTGTTTGTTTGTTTGTTTGTTTGTTTGTTTGTTAACAAAAAAGAAGGCAGAAACAAGTGAACAAGAATCTTCAGGGAAGATTCATGAACTCAAGAGCGTCTTGTCTACACCGCAGTGAAATTATAGATATGAGTGCATTTGAGAAACTGCTTTTGGTGACCTCAGAAGCAGGTGATGCACCAGTGCCTGAAAATCCTCTTTGTTTTTCATTGCTCCCTGTAGATGAAGGTCCCTGCAAGCAGAAGTGGCCGAAATAGTGAGGAAGACAGCATCCGGGAGGCCACAAGCTCTCAGCGGAGCAGCTCAAGGGACCGTCTCAGTGATGTAAGTACCAAAATCAAGCAGTCCTTCATTGCAGCAAATCCTGCTGCTGACATGGCTTTTCATAAATCTTGCTGAATAAATGTTGGCATCCAGAGGTCACCGTGTAATAACTTTTTTTTATGTCATGATTGAGTGTTAAGGCATAAGTGGTTGAGCTGCCTTGCAAACACTGTAATCATGGTGCAAATAATATGATAAGTGAAAGATCAGAGATGGGAAAACAGAATGGTATTGTTACTCCTGAGGGAAAGATAGCTTGACAATATATTCTTTTTTAAACAGGAAGAAAAGTTGTGTTCAAAAGCTTTTAACCACTGCTTTTGTTTTTAAGCTTCTGCATAGAATCATTGTGGATGCAAAGCTGGCTCACCTCTGGTTATGCTTCCTGCCTGTGAGATATGAGAAATGTTTATGAGTGGTGATGGAGAGCTGCCTTTCTTTCAGGAAACTCAGCTGTACTTTGAGTGAAATGTTATGATAAAACAAAAGTAAATGGTGCCTTCGTGTGTAAACACACAAATGGGCTCTTGAGTCACCAAGAAATCAATGGCAGTGCTGGGATAATTTTGTGTGAAGGCTTTTTGTGTTAGCAATAAGCATTTCGCCTTCATTAAAACATGATTTTTTACTAATTAGGACCTTTCCCGTTAGGAGAGATTTAAATGAAGAACAATAATCAAACGCTGGCACAAGCATGTCTGAAATATTAAATTTAACATTTCAATGGCAAGCCACAGAAATCCCAGAGCGAGCGGTTTTCATGTTGAGTTCTATTAATGTAAAATATGCTTCATAACTAAAACCTGTCACAGAAAACGGCTCACACTAGCCAAATTCAATTGGACAGTTAATTTAGCTTTAAAATTGAAAACACTACCTCTGCTCCAGGATGCAAAAGGAAGGAGGGGGGAAAAAAAGCCTTTGATAAGCGTAATGTATTTGCTATTAAGGCTTTCAGAACCCATTTTACAGGAGAAGGAAAAAAGAAAAAAAAGAAAGGGGAAAAATGGCTCCCACAAATGTGTTTAAAAGCTGAAAGTATTTATTAAAAATGTCAGCAGAAAAGTGCTTCTGGCAGATTAAAGCGGGATTCGGCTTGACAGCTCTGACAGGGAAATGTGACGGGGGAAAATTCGCTCTACATGTTTTGAGTGTGAATGGGGTGCTGTAAACAGCCTGCATGGTGCGAGGAAGGGGAAAAAAACCTGTTCCTGTGATCTGCTTCCAGGGTAAAGAATCTGAACATACTGGAGGAACAGAGAAGGAGAAGGGAGGGGTTCAATTCCTTTGGGGCAAATCATCTTTTTGTGTATGTTGTTTTTGACTGTGTATATGGATAGTAGTCCTTTTTTTCTCCCCCCCCCCCCCCCGCCCTTTTGGTATGATTTCCTCCCTCTAGCCACTCTTGACAGGTGTGTGACTCAAGGCATCTGGTAACACTGATGCTGCTCAGTACAGCTGGGGCGGGGGGGGGAATACAAGATTAAAACCTATCAAATGAGTAGTTTAGATCAAAGTATTTAGCTGGGATCTACAGAATTTTTTCTTAAGTTCACTGCTGAGCCAGTATCAGAGGCTTCTGGGGGAGTCTGTAACATTGTAGGTGGAGAGAGAGCCATTTTTTCTCCTCACCCACAGTGCTGAGGGCCTTAAGGTTTTGAGCTTCGTTGAATTCTTTGGGTGCCTACTCCGTGGGTTCCTCACAGGGAATTTTATTCACACAAGGAAATTTAGTGTGAGTTGTATGTTCAACTTCTCCAGGCTCCTTGGAGACTTCCAGCCAAGGTATCTATAAGCTGGAGTGTACAGAAGAACCTTGCTTATGTCGCGCTAATAATGACCTAGCAATGCATCATAATTGATGGAATTTTTCCAATTAGTGAGTAATTAAACTGTTGGAAGAGCAAGAATTATGAATCACAAAATGAACTTTGTTTATTATTTGATTGCAGTTGAGTTTTAATTATTTTTCGCCATAATTTATGACAGTAGTAAATATCCTGTAGCCTGTTTAGGGACAGTTGCAAAGTCTTCAAAGTCTACCCTGTTGGAAACTGCAAACTGCTGTTACACTTTTGCAGAGAAGTGGGGCAGAAGATCCAAAATATTATGTGCATATGAGGAGTGTGTATTAGTGGTGGATTCTACTGTTTATCTGGTAAGGCCCCCCACATGGCTCTATAGAAGCATTTTACAGTGTACCATTCAAATGGATGGTCTTGACTCCTTAGGTGTGGCAAACCATAGTGCACTAAAGAGGTAGAGGAACAGGGAGGGTATTTCTCCACCTTTAGAGGCTGCTGAGGGATTGCAAATTGAGGCTCTGAAACACAATTGTCCTAATGGAGTTACTTTGTTGTATCGATATATAATGCTACCTCAGGCATTTTGATCATTGCTTGCTCAGTCTGGCTAGCTGTCCTGCTGTTCCTCAGCATGTTTGGGCTTAAAAGGCTCTTGCAATGCTGGCTTTGTATGGCCTTCATCTCCCAACTCCAGGCTTACTAATGTTTGGCAGCAACCAGAGTAAATGAAGCACTTGGTGGCAGATTTGGCTGCACAGCAGGTGTGCAGAGAGATATAGGCGTTGAAGTTTCTGCTATCATGTGGAGTATTACTGCCCTGAGAATACCACAGGGTCATCCCTCAGACGCCATTATGGTATTCCTTTGCTGTTCTTCACTCGCTTGACTGCAGTCCTGCATTTAGAAGGAGCTATAAGGAACAACTTCCTTTCTCTGTGGGAATTGTTTCTTGAGATGACTTATTTAATGTGGCACCAGTAAGTTGCGTTTTATTTACATTAATGCATGCCATTAGTCTCTGATGGACCATGAAGGTGAGAGGTGGCCTGGTCTGTCATGAAATAATTAAACCCTAAAGGAAACTGAAGTGAAGTGATTGACTGAGTCGCTACACCTACACACCGCTGCATTCACTTTTTCTCTTTCTCTCACACACATGCTCAGTCTGCTTTGGCATGAGGAAAGAGTGCTAAGGCTATGTAATATAACAGCAATTCCTGTGTGGAACAGCACATCTTTCCAGAAGTTACTTGGAGTGCCATTTGTGTAGATCATTGGGGGTGGGGATGGGGGGGTATATTTTGATCTAGTGAGAACATCTCCAGTTGCAAGGATTTGATTTATTGGGGCTGGTGTCTAAGTTGATATGATGAACTTATTATGGGGAAATGAAGATGTTCTAAATAATGTTTGTCGTGCAAATAATTCTTATTTAAAGGGCAGGGAGGGATGAGAATTTACATTTGTTTATATTTGCAGTGCTCAGTGGTAAATTCCCTTTTAATCTATTACAGTGTTCTGTAGCATCCTATCAGGTTGTTTTAGAACTGACAGTCAACAGCTTTTTTTCTAAAACAGGACATTTTTCCTCCTATCTTTCATAGTAAGGTAATTGGAAGTTACCAGAGATCTAAAAGACATACGCCCCATTGCTTTTTGTTGTGTTGACCCAAGTAAAACTGAGAGGTTTGAGTAATTTTTGTTTTACACCCCCCTGCCCTCCTGTAATTGTCCTAATCTTTTTCTGATGTCCCAAAGAGTGTAAAAAATCCACACGGACTCATGTATGATGGCTTCTAAAAAGGTTTTATCTTTTTCTTGACCCATCGGCTTAAGGACTGCCTGCATTTTAATGGATTTTCTCCCTCACTAAATTGAATGGATCGTCTCTCATTATCATTTAAATAGAACCCTCACTCCCTGTGAACGTGGAAAATTTGAATGCGGTAGTAGAGCTGTGATAATTTGAAATATTCAGAAGGTGGGGGGAGGGGAGAAGGAGGCAGCAGAGTACTGAATTGCTGAATGTAATTGTCATGGATTCTCAATTTTGTTGCCACAAGATGGGAAAATAGACTAATAATTGTCTTCCAGCCCTAGTAGAATAGTTGCCCTAGTTAGCTGAAGCTAACACTCTAATTGTCAAGGGGGCACCTAGATGAATGAGGATGTATGCAGGGCACAGCAAGGGCTAAATTGAGTGATATACTAAGGCAAAGAGCAAATTGGCAATTATTGGCCCAGCTGAAAAGGTTGGCAGGTGTGCTGCTTTCTCATGAGCCCTTGGGGGGGGATTGGAAATATAAAATATCGACCATAAATACTAGCTGATTAGGAAATATGTTGCAAGAGGTGCTGGCCACTTTAGAGACAAAACTCTTCTTCAGGGATTGTCTTAGGCTGTGCACAAAAATACAAGTACCTCTAGTAAGTCATTTAGTGCTTTTCTTTCTTCCTTCCTTCCTTCCCAGTCACCCCCTTTGTTTTCCAGAGATTGAAAATGTTTTTTGCAATACAACAGGCAAAGCAGAAAAGCTGACTTTTTCCTTCTTCCTGGAATGTTTTTGGATCAGTGTTTTAACATATTGCACAGTCTAGATGTGAAATTTTCTCCAGTAGAGGTGTACAGGAAGGCTCCAGTGATTTTTCTAAATGGAACATTTATTGTGAACAGCTCCTCTCTGTGTTCCAGCAGGGTTATTGTTTTTCTCCCCTTTATTTTCCTACACTCTGTACTACACTGCCTACTGCTGGGGCCAGTGGATGAAAGCAGCTGCAGGTTTAATGGCAAGTACAATGCTATATGCCAAGTGTGGTGATTTATTAGGTATGCCTAAGGCTTAAGTCTCTTCCCAGGACAACGATCAAACGTGAGAAGTGAAAATTAGTCCTGCAGTCTCCACTCTTACTTTTCTACTTCACACAATCATCGCCGACTTTGGCACATACTAGTTCACAGTTTCAGCTCCGGGTAATTTGGAAATGAAACACCATAGTATTTATGGATCAAGAATAAAATGTCTTGACAGAGCAGGTTGGGACCCAGGAGTGGAATAGCACAGGTGTTGTAGCCTGTGAAGATGCTGCATTGGAGAAGCTGCAGGGAGTCATCGGCTTCCAATCTCTAAACTGGGTAGTTAATAATCTGGACCATCAGATGCTTTTGAACAGACCCCAAAATCTTTTTATTTACTTACTTATCATATTTTATTTTTATTATTTTCTCTGGAGTCTGAACTTTGACTATACCAAGAAATTTGGACTCTGACAGAAAAATATAGGAAGCTGTTTGGGGCAGATGTTGTTCCTTGTTCACATTTTTACAGTGGCAGATGCAGTGAGGCCTTAATGCTGTATGAGGCTGCTAGATGCTATTGTACCACAAATAAATAGCAGTAGGAGGAATTGTAAGTCAAGTTCGAGGAGTATTCAGTGTTGTTATGGGGCTGAAGAATGGCTAGGAAAAGACAGTGCAGGTTAGGAATCAGGTGCGTTAATAATGCTTATGTGGGAGGACAGGAAGAACAGAAGGTCTTGTCAGTTGAGATGGAGGTAGGTTGGCAGATTTGCGTATGGAAATTTGCATAACATCTGAAAAAAATACCAGCATCCATATGTTTTCCTCATTAACTACTGATCTGACCCCAGAGGGAGAGGAACTTTGCTGAAATGGATGTACACAGGCATATGTATCAGCCAAGGTCTGCCTGTGAATAATGGTAATGAGAGAAGCCCCACACTATAACTGTACACTGAGCAGAGACTTGCAAATGGAGTGATAGACAGGAGAATGGAAAGGAGGAGGCAGAGCAAAGTTAAAAGGGGTGAAAACAAGATTGTGAAAAGGAGGGTGGATTTAGCTGGGTTGGGAAGGAGGAGGAGAATGGGGATGGTCTTGATATTCTTATGAGAAGGGGAAATGTGACTCTATGATGTTAGACCAAACCTGGAATCCAGAACTTCTGAGGCATAGTTTCAGTTCTTCCACTGACTCCCTGCATAGCCTTGGCCAAGTCATCTTGGACCTGACATTCAGAAGGCTTAACATCTCTAAGGGTGTGTCTGCACTCCAAAGGAAACCTTGCGGTGCCAAATCTCTGAGCCCAGGTCAACTGACTCAGTTTGTGAGGCTGGGGCTAAAATACTAATATAGATGTGCCTACTCAGACTGAAGCCTTAAGCTTTGAGACCCTTCCCATTCATTGGGTTTCAGAGTCCAGGCTCTAGTCCAAGCAGGGACATTTATGCTGTTACTTTTAGCCCCACATCCTGACCCCACAAACCCAAATCAGTGGACCTGAACTCTGAGAGTTGCCTCTGCAGGTTTCTCTTTGCAGTGTAGCATACCTTATGGCTCCAGTTGAACTCCATGGAAGCTGCCAGATGCTCAAGCCCCAGATCTTTCTGCTGAACATTCCTACTCTGTGCGATGGGGAACCCATTTTACTGACTGGGTTTGCAGAATGGTGAGAGGGCAAATTGTACTGATCTGCGTAGAGCTCTTTGAGAATAAGAATGGAGTGATATTATTTGGGAGGTAGACACAGTCTGGTAAACCCAAAGTCGCAACAGTGAGGATTGGCTTAAAAATCATGATTTTTTTTAGAGTAATTTGGGATTGTTTAATTTTACCTTTTTGGTTTGTGATCCACTCCAGTACGTTGTCACATTTTCAAGCTTCTCTATGTAAATACGAGGACTAGAAAATTTCTTTATTTTTTAAAATGTGTGTTGAGATGTTTATGTAATGAGTCATCCCTAGGAGCTGGGGCTCTTTAAACATTGCAAGACTTGTACTAAAGTAGATGCCCCTTGGTGAGTGAGCTGGTCTGGTCGTGAGATTTGTAGCAATCTGCATGGAAAATAGAACAGAGGAACCAGGTTGCAGAAGGGAAGCATTTTGAAGGAGGAACCAAAAATCCAGTCTGTTTGAACATGACTGGAAACCAGCTGCAGCTGTAACATCTCTAAATAGTTATCTCAATAAAAAGCAGTTTAGTTTTAGAGAAATAGTCATCTCCTCTTATTAACCAGCCTGCAGTATATAAAGTGAAGTCATCCATCACTCGCCAGCACTTCTTTCCTTGTTGTTTCTGTGTCTGTTAGTGCTTGGATTCTAAACTCCTCTTTCGAAGGAAGTTTTCATTTCTGTGGGCTTCTCGGGCCAATTACAGATGTTTAGAACTTAAATAATTTTATATCTATTAACCAGTCTTTTTAGTTTTTAACTTGCAAAACACTGAAACTCCTTTGTTTATCTGAGTATATTAAATAGGCAAATTAAGGAGAGTGGACAAATCAAGTTTTGCATAACATTCAGAAATCACATTGTGCTGTGGCTATCCAGGCAGATCCTGGTTTCTAATCTGAATGACTATTTGACGCACTATCTGACATTTGGCAAGTCACTTGACCTCACTGCATTAGCACAGAGAGGGGTGTGACTAAGCGACTAATTGCATAAAGATGCTCCTGGTTAAGCTTCAGGCTTATTTCCCACCTCTGTTGTCCCCTCTCTCCCATCCAAAGAGGGAGGTCTAGTTTTATAAGTCCTCTCCTCAGAAATGGAAATATTAGATCTCACCGGTATTGAAGGGCTGAATTAACACAGTGGTGTTGACTGTTGTTATAAATACCTAGATAGATCTGTGGAGAAGTTTACTACCTTGGATTGCAACTCATCCTCCCAGTAAAACAGAACAAACAGCATGAGACCCTCTGCGGTGAGTTTCCCTGTGTAGAAAATTAAACCAAAAATTAGTTTATTAGGGTGGGTTATTTATTAATTTTTTCTGTGTGCTGACTAACATCATCATGCTGTGTGCCCTGGGAAGAAGAGAAATTTGGAGCTGAATTCCAGGGGGAGGATGGGTCAGGCACAAGCCAGGAGTTGGGAGATTCAAGTCCATTCCCTGCTGGGTCATGGACTTCCAGTGTGACCTTGGGCAAGTGACTCAGACTGGGATCCACAAGTTCTTAGATGCTGCTGTGATCTTCATGCTTCTTGCTCAGCTACCGCCTAACCCTGTGGATACCTAAAGTTGTTCGGTGCTTTGAGTTTTTGCAGTAGAAGGTCCCTTGGTGCCTATGTTTTTGCCTATGAGCATGTGGACCTCTGCCTCCCCAGGCTCCCAGAGACCTGTCTCCTGCCACAAAAGAACGCTCAACCTGGGAAAAACAGGTGTTCGCCCATCTAAGCTGCTTGGAGGTCTTGATCTGGTGAGCATGCTCAGAGGCTGGGGATGGCAGCAGGGGAGCACCTGCTCTGGCTGACGGGATCTGAAATGGGATCAGCCATCTTGCAGATGAGTGCCCACTAGACTGCTGAGTCATTCAAGCTCTACCTGGCCCAATTAATATTTAATTCAGTTATTTTATTAAAGTGGAAGAACTTCAATCGGAGAGGCTGAGGGAGACCCATATGAAAATGTTCCATAGCCTGCTGGTTAGAGTACTCACGTTCAAGGTGGCAGATCGCTGTTCAAATGCCTTTTCTTCCTTAGATAGAGCAGGGAATTGCATCCAAGGTCTCCACATCCCAGCTGAATATCCTGTCCACTAGTCTGAGGGTTGTAAGGGAGGTTTTCTTCCCTCCTGGCTGTTTTATATGGCATTAGGAAACCTCTGACCATGCCTGCTGGATTGGGTCTCACGAGCAGTTTAAGTAACCTAGCGCCCATCTTCTCCCAATTCATGAATTAGTAGGAAATAGATGTCTTTCTGCAGCTGGGACTTTGGCACTGAACTCTGAAATACAGGCGGGACATAGCACACACCCCTCTCATTGGCATCGGACGTTGGCTAGCATAGGCCCTAATTTTGTGGATCGCTCTCTGTGGGTCTCAGGCTAAGATTACTGTCTCTTCCCACTTCTTGTATAGGATCCTAGGCACCTGACTCAGGCTTTGTGGATAGGAGGGTGTTCCTGTGATTTTCTAAGCACCCAAGAGTAAGATGAGACACAGCGTCACAACCTCCAAATCTCTCGTGTGTATCCAGACATTAAACTTTCTGTGCTTCAGTTCCCCAACAGCAGAATGGGAATAATAGTACTGTACTTCCATTCCTCACCAAACTGTTCTGAGGATAAGTGCATTTACGACTGTGAGGTGCTCAGGTACTGTAACGATGGGAACCATGTAACTGCATTGACAAAAGCTTAATTCCAAATGCTGTTAGCAATCCCTGATTTTTAATCTGTCATGACAACATTACCAGACCTATCAAAGAAGATACCTCTTTTATTTCATCACAGTACAGTGGGAAGAAAACATTTATTTGGCTAAAGAGAGAATAGCTCTGAGAATCCAGCTAGCAGTCTCTGGCACAACCATGGTTTTGTCATGATCCCTACCCCTTCTGCCAAATTACAGTGCTTGCCAGAAAATGAAATTACAGAAGGACAGGCTGGCTCAAGGGTATTAGTAATTGGATAATGAAGCCTTTCCACTTTAAGGGAACCTGTGTGCTGGAAAAAAAAAAACAAAACAATAATTCGTGGCAGCAAGTTGCACAGCCTGGATCGGCTGATTGGTTCCCGGGGCATGCATGCTACAGAGCTAACCACTGCAGACTGCTACCCACAAGACATCTGTCCTTCCATCCTTGTCTCAATGTCCTCTGTCCACTGGGTTTTCCCAGAGGTGTCAGAGACTCTAGGTGACTCTCCTTCCAGTGTTCAGGAGTGGTGGGATCAGGCAGATGGCCCTGTGGTTTCGCTTTTGGGACGGGTTGGTCAGGTAGTAATGGGTCCGTCTGTTCTTGGACTGAGCGATGGACCCATCTGGTTTAGGGGAGTCACGTTCAAGAGTGGATCTCTATTACTAGCAGGAGGTGAGAATGGGAGACACAATAAGGATAGGAGCTCCGGAAAGGGCTAGGAAAGTAAGCACAAGTTGGGAGACAAATGCTGTGGAGTGGTGCAGCAATGGCGTGGTTCCCTCTAGAGTCTCGCCCCTGTGACCATAACACCATGCTGTTTGGGCTTTTCAGCCTATCAGAACTGTCCAGAATAGTAGTTGTGCAATAACGTATTCTGTCACACTTCCAGGTAAGGACACTCGTATTCTGGACTAAATGTGTCTACACCCTTAGCTATTCCACAATGATAATTCCAGTCAATTTCCCCTTGTAGACAAGCTCTGACAGCTAACGGGTCTCTCCTTCGGGTCAAATAGGAAAGGCCTGTATTCTTTATACTAGAGCTCCCAAGCGCAATTTCTGCTGGCCATCGCGTCTTCGTATATGCAGCAATGATTCATTACATAATGGTTGAGAAAAAGGTTTCAGGAGTGAGCCCCAAGGCTGTGTTTAAATGAACTATCCTGAGATAAAATCAGAAGGATTTTGTTTTAGCGATATTGATCAAAATGCACAGGTATTGCTCTGGTATGTGTGTGGCACTTATCGTTTGTGGGCATTCAGAGGTTCTGAAAGCAGCAGTTGGCTATGGAGGGTCCTTTTCAAGAACTTTGAATGTTCCCAGTTCACCCAGGAAACAGTAGAAATTAGTTAGTGCAAGTCCATGCAAACTGCTGTGAAAGCATGCGTCTTGCTTCCATTAATCTAAATATGTGAGATGTTGGAAGGGATTTTAAGAATTAGGTCCCAAGTGTTATCAGTGACTAGCAGGGAAATTTTTGTTAGAGAAAAATATCCTTTTCCTGGTCCAGGAAGTTTTAATATTTATCTGGGGGAGGGGAGGGAGTGGGGAATCTTTTTACAGTGAGCTTTTTAACCATAAAAAAAAATGTCTGTGAAGTGGCCAATCATTATTATTTCAGATCTAACATAATACACCTACTGCTGCTTTTGTCTTTTAAAATGAAGGTTGCTATGAGTTGCATTTAAAATCCCATAAGGGAGCTGATAATGAAACCTCCTATTCTTAGTTTTGCTAAACTCCTTGTCAGTTTATATTTAAACTGAAAGGTCAAGATGGCTAATGCAGTCCCCACCCTGTGCCCCCACCCTCTCCTGGACCAAATATGTAAATATGTTGCCTTCTTTCCCATCCTTTGTATGCCTTTTTTTTTTTTTTTTTAATTTTGAGTTGACTATTTGAGTAAGTGATCAATTGGCAAAACAGGCAATATAATTTATGTGCTGAATATCTCTATGCAAATAGGGTGATATTGTTGTTAATGTTAACTTAACGATGAGTTTCCTGATTTTTAGTTCATTAGTGTTTGGGATTAAGGGTGGGGGGGCTCCCTCCCTCCATTCGTGGTAGCTCAGAAATCCCATAAATGTTACTGCCTTTCATTTCATCACTCAGTAGCTTTATTTCCAGGCTCTTTACATTAAAAGGTTTATTTATAACTCTGAACTCTTAGTAATGTTTGGAGGGAGAGGTCAGATCTGTGTGTAACATGCGAGAGGATGAAGCCTAAATCTTGTAAGCAATTTAATTTGTTATTACTGTCAGAGACTTCCCTGTGAAAGCTTCATTTTTTGTAATGCAGCTGGCAAGCCTGGGAGCTGAGGCTACAGCAGAATCTCAGTGTTACAAACACCTCAGGCATGGAGGTTGTTCCTAATTCTGATCCAAACATTTTGGTGGTTCTTTCAAAAATTTGCAGCTAAACATTGGCTTAATACAGATATGAAGTTTTACTGTACAGAAGAAGAACATTGCTTTTAACCATTAGAATTCATTAATTTGAATGAAACAAGTACAGAAAATTTCCTTACCTTGTCATGTCTTAAAAACTTTCTCTTTATTCTTTAGTAGCGTACGTTTAACTCTGTATTGTCCAGTTTTTTGGTGGTGGTTTTGTGGAGGGGGGTCTCTGCATCCTAATTATGTACCACTTATCCCAAATGAGGTGTGCTATTAATTGGTAGCTTGGGTGTCCAGAACTCTGGGTTTCCACCACATCTAAGTTGTCTGACTTCTTTTAGTAAGTGTGTACAATCGTAATACAGAATAGTTGTTACCACTGATGACGATTTTGCAGTTATAGGGGTGTTTTGTAGCATTCTGGTAACGTAATGACCCCTTTCATTGCTGCAGTATGACAAGCAAGTTCTCTCAATGTAAACCTTCAGCAAGCTGGGCTTGGAACAAAATGGGTGGTTTTCTCTTATACTTTCCATCTCATTTATATCAAAGCATCAGTGAGCATTAGATTACCTTGGAAACAGACAACTACAATGCCTGAAATTTGTCTTGAGTTCTGCCACTAACTTTTGTGTCACATTGGGCAAATCCCTTAAGCTTTGAATAACTTGGTTTGCCGTGTGGAAATAGGGGTTAAGAAAACTTAGCTACCTGATAGTGGACACCGCCAGGCTTAACAGTTGGAAAGTGTTTTTATACCATGGCCTGCAGAGACATTTTTGGAGGGCTGGCTGGTCTCATGCTGCTGGTTCCTTTTCCTGGCTTCCAGCTGCTTCTGTAATGCCTCCAAATTCTTTACTGCAGTGCACACAAGAGCCCAGAGGCTGGGAACAAGGAGGTAGAAAGAGCCTAGCTGCCTCTATTTGGTGCACCATTAAAAAGGAGGAGCAGGAGGAGGAAGAAGGGTGCCAGCCATGGGGAGAGAGTAAAGTCTGTGGAAGCAGGCAATGTGACTACTCCATGACATAGCCAAAATGCAGAGGGGGCGAAAAAACACCAAGTATCTGGTAGTCTGTCCAGTGAAGCAGAGAAGAAGGGAATCAAGTTGTAAGGTAGTGTATGCAGAGTGATCATTAAGTGATCTATCCTGTTGGCCATTCCCAGCCTCTGGCAAATGGTAATCCCTGCCTGTCTTAACGAATAGCCTTTGATGAACCTGTCCTCCATGAAAAACAAACAAGGGGTCCTATGGAACTTAAAGACTAACACATTTATTTATCACAAGAGATTTGTGAGAGAAAATCTCACTTTTTGTCAGATTCTTGTAAGGTGGAGAAACTTACAGAATGAGAGGAAATAAATCCAGGGAAATGTAAATCATGGGATCAGGTCACACTATAACAGCAAATCAAAGAAGCCATTGAGATTCAAACACAGAGAAGCAGCGTAATCAAGAGGATGAGGTCCAATCATGTGATGTAATGAGAAAAATATCGAAAGTCCCTATTTAGCTCTGAAGCAACACAGTCAAATTTGCAAATGAATTCCAGCTCTGCAGCATCTCTTTGAACCTTGAGCTGTTATTCATTTGCCTGAGCACAGCAATCAGTAAATCGTCAATGGAGTGATCAGGAAGATTAAAATGCTCACCCACTGGTTTTAGAATGTTGTGTTTTCTGATGTCAGATTTGTGCCTATTTATTCTTTTGCACCCTGTTTCAGTCTTGGCTTTCACAACATGCTGTGACAAGCTGTTCCACAGATTAACTGTGTGTTCTGCGAAATACTTTTGTTTTAAACCTTCTGCCCATCAATATTATTTCATGGCACTCGGCTCTTATGTTATGAGATGGCGTAAATAACACTTCTTATATATTTTTTCCACACCAGTCATGGTTTTTTAGTCTTCTATCGTATCTCCCCTTAGTCATCTCTTTTCCAAGCTCAGAAGTCTTAGTCTTATTCATCTGTCCTCATATGGAAGCATTTCTATATCACTAATCATTTTAGTTGCCCTTTTCTATATCTTTTCCAATTCCAGTACATCTTGGGCAACTTGATTTGCACACAATGTTCAAGATGTGGGTACACCATGGACTTATAAAGAAGTAATATGCTATTTTCTGTCTTACTATCTGTTCCTTTCCTAATGATTCCCAACGTTCTGTTAGCATTTTTGACTGCAACTGCACGTTGAGTGGATATATTCAGAGAAGTATTCATGACTCTGAGATCTCTTTCTTGAGCATTAACATGGAGAATACCAGAAAATAACTGAAGAAGTGCTTTCATTGTAAAGTTTTCCCCCAAAAAATATTGGGGTGGGTGGAAAATCTCACAATGTTTCTTATGTTACATTACACATAATCTCTCACATTACTTACTGTGGCGTATTGTTTCCTCCTACAGAGTTCTGCTCAATCGCTTTCAGGAAGAGGCTATTCCGTAAGTCATTTTACAGCTAATTTTTTCACTGTTGTTGCTGTTGATTGCAGAGGTTTATATTACCTGTTGCATATCCACAGACTCTAAGGGAATACAGAACATGAAAAATAAACTTTGAGCAAACACTGCCTTGTGTTTCTAGCACAGGACGCCTTCTGCACATGAGAGAACAGTGAATGGCGTATTTTAAGATCTGAATTTTTTTGTCGTCTTTTTTTTCAACTGCTTTTGCCTAGCCACTCAGAGAATGTGAATTAAAAGCCAAAAGGAGTAGATTTTCATAGATGTGAAGTCAGTGGGAGATGGCCACCTTACTACCTTCTGTGCCTTTGAAAATGTTCTGCCAAAAGCCACACCAGTTTTAATTGAGTTAATCAGTTAATCAAGACAGAAGTGCAGTGTTTTGAAGGACTGGTGAACCTTCAATCAAACTGATTATCAGTGAAGTCAAAATTCTCTTGCCAGCAAACACTGTGCTACAGAACTGATCAGGGCAGAATAAATCTGACTTGATTTGAGAACGGAATAACATGATTGTTTCCACCTCCAGTAAACTAGGATGCCATCATTATAGGCAGCGATACAGGCCCTGAGGTTTAAAGGTACATAGACACGATTGCAACTGATGCAGTTCCATAGTGGTGTTTAACTGGCAATTTTTATGTACGGATTTGTACGCACAATGACAACATTCTTCCACGTAGATGTGGCACACTCATTTATAAGTGTGCCTTTTCACTCACCCATTAGAAAAATCAGGGGTATAAATATGTTGTATGAAATTCATACAAACCAGGAGACACACAGTTGTATGTTGTTTACTTAAGACATCACCAGAGTTCTGGACTCATATTACACAGAAGTCTTCGGAGAAATGTAGGGCACTCACATGCGTGTGATGATGTTGCTAGTCTCCCAGAGAGTTGTGTGTTCTCTGATTACTAGGGCAGCGGCTGTAGTGAAATTAAATGTTCATCTGAATTAGAATTGTTTTAATCCATTTAACAATCCCTACATATACTAATTGGTGGCAGTCATTGCTATTGCACGTTCTGTCATGAAATAGGTTTTAACTTCTATGTGAGTGGCCCGGAATGTCCATCTGATATGAAGGGCCACTGCTCTACTCCCTTTTAACAGTACAGGCTAAAAAGAGCAACAGGTTGTTTCATATGGTTTGAGGTTGATATAACAGTCTGACACACGAGCTTTTAAAATGAAAGTGATTTATTTTTTTAATGATGTATGTTGTGCATTTGTCCCTTTGACATTACAGAGAGGGAGAGAGATTATCTGGAGTAATGTGATAGATTCTGTTTTCCCAGCTGGTGCTATGTACACATAGCCATTGGAAAATGTTAGGGCAGTGGTTCTCAGCCTTTTGTAGGTTGTGACACGCTTGGTAGCATGTTGCAACCCTGTCAGACACACCAGCCCACCCACCGCAGACTGAATACAGCCATTTCCCCAGCTCTCAGTGACACACTTACCACTGTGCAGTGACACAGTAATGCATCCCAGCACAATGGTTGAGAACTACTGTATCAGGAAGCTGTTAGATGTGGCCCAGCTTGAGTGACTGTGACACACGTGCATACTGCTGTGAGAGGGGCTCAGTGCAGTGTGCAGTACATTGGTGTGATCGTATGATACGGCATGGAGTCCAAAGGGTTTATAAAAACATTTTGAAGACTTTAGGGAATGGTGACATATTTCTCAAGTATCTTGCAATCAAAAAATTTATTGTATCGCAGGTAAGTGTCATTGCTTAACTCACTTGCTGCTCCAGATCTTTGGCCATATCATGAAGACTCAAATGTACGTGTGCAAAAGAGAGCAATTAATCTTCCATTCATATGAATGCCTGGATCCACCTAGACTGAAAATTCTTTAGGTGAAAGACAGGTTCTCAGTTTTTTCCTGTCAGGACATGGTTGGCATCATGGCCAACTGTTCCTGACATAGGTGCCATTGGCCACCCAAAAAAAACCACTGCTACCACAAACCCCCCCTCCACCAGCATTCCCCCCCCCCCCCCCCAGTGCTGAAAAAAAGCTGCCACAGCCAATAGTTTTGGTTGTAACTAATTGAAAGAAGCCCCACTTCTGGAAAAAAGCACAATCCCGTCCCACCCCCCACAAACAGCCCCTGCCATTGCAACTCCCCATGCTGCAGGAAGAAACCCCATACGACCAGGTTTGTTTGTCACGACACAGCAGTTGAGAGCTTCTGCTTTAGGCTATATCTTTTGTAAAGTGCCACGTATGCATCTGGCAGTACATAAATAATAATCACCTTCACAAATTTTATGTCTGGGGATTAAACAATTTGTCATAACATGGACTTCAAAATCTTAATGGAAAAAAGGTCAAAGGATTGTTCAGAAACCCCCAAACCTCATCACCAGACAGTTTGTTTGTCTGTTGCTGACTGAAAAGAAATCTATCTTTGTGTCTTGAATAACTGATCTTCAGAAATCATTTAGGTCTGTGTCAGAAAACTGGCTTTGTGCTGTAATGGTAGCGTCTTATTTACCCAAGGCAGACCTTTTCAAGGGATGGGAGAGATCTAAGGATCCCAGAGCAGTATTTTGAGATCATGGGTAGTCTGAGCTGGAGCTGCTTTTCCTTCTGGGTTGTCATTTTCTCTGTTAAATTGCTTTCTGCCTCCTCATGTACCAGCTGTTGAGGCTGACCATTTCCCTTAAGACTATCCTGCTGTTCTAAATTGATCCAACATAAGGCCAAGACAATAGCTTCTAACACTGCCAAGATCCCGCTGGCCCAAACTTAGCTTGGAAACTGACTCTCCCAGGTGGCAGTGAGGCGTTCTAACCACTGACTCAACAAAACTGGGCAAACTAGGGGTTGTCCTTAATATATCGCAAAGGTTTCATTTTCATGGGGAACTCATTGTACATTAAGCAGTAAGTCAGTATTTTGGCACTTCCCTCTATATCAAAGAGCTTGTTTGCCAGATGTGTGAAAGTATATTTGAAAAACAGCACTTGCAAAAGTAAAGCACGGTGGAGGCACGTTTTCTTTTATTTGTGGGCTATTCTCTTGTGATGGCATATGGTGTCGAAGACTTTTACTTACAAAATGGTATGTAGTTTCTGTTCAGTGGGCTCTGGGTTTCACAAAGAGCTGGTTAAATATCCTAAACTATTTTGAACATATTAGAGATTTTTTTAAAAGAACTCATTTTGAATCTGCATTCTTTCATGTTCTGTTTTTTCAATTATCCTTGCAGATGAGTTTACTGTCAGGAATGTTAATATAAACAGCAAGTTAGTAAGGAAATACGGGCAAGAAGAGAATTTGAAATCCATAATCATGACCATTTGCCAAAAAGCCTTATTTAGAAATTCAAGCTCATCCAATCAGGAAACAGATAGAATGCTATGTAACTTGTGTGTCTAATCACATCATCTCAAATATTGAATGCTTTAGCTGATATCTTATACAGAAGCTAGAGAAAGATTTTTAAACTGGCAACCTAAAGTTAGGTGGAAAAAGTAATTTAAGTGCCTGTAAAGGGACCTAATTTTTGTTTACTCAACAGCCCAGCAGCTCTCACTGTCTAGAATTTTAGTCCTAAATTTGAAGATGTTGAACCCAAAACTACTTGTGAAAATTGCTTGGAATAAAATTCCACAGTTTGTTCATAGATAACTAGTGAACCAAAAAAGAGGTGAAATTCACTGACTTATGTTTCTTACAAACTCATTGCCCAGCATAAAGTTTCATGCAGATTAATTTTACCGGGAACAGCAAAGTTATGTAACATGAGTACACATGAATCAGCATACTGTTTATCTCATATAAAGTTTAGAATGAGTTTATCATGCCCTTTTTCTGTTGGATGTCAAATATGTATTTTCTCTGTGTAAAGAAATGGAAGGGCAGCATGGTTTGGGGGATTAATAATCTACTCTCCTTTTCTTTATGGTAGCAAGTATGTGGTAAGGAATTATGCGATGCCTCTCCTGCCCATGGCTGAGATCAGGCATTTTAGGTTTCAGCCATTCTGAGCCAGAAATGTGTCTCTTGGAAGCAGATAAAACAGATATTTGGGCAAAAACTTAAGATAGGCAAGTCCTTTTTCACACATTTTACCTCTGGATTTGGAAATTGTGTGAATGCTTCAGTGATCTCGTGTCCAGTTTCTAGATTTCACTAAAGTTGCTGAAGAGTATTTTGGAAATTTATTCTCTATAGTTCTACTTTCCAGTTTGATTCAGTGTTTTTAGGAACTAATACCAATGAAAACAACAACAGATTACATGCACTTACATGAACATAGCTAAAATGCCTCAGCTGTTTGAAATGCAGACCACTGTGTATGGATAGGTCTAAGCTAAAGTCATTCTTCACTCATTTTTGTACAGAGGAGAAGGAGAAGAGGTAGAAGTGGGAATGCAGGGTAATAAAAAAATTCAAATAAATCATGTAGTTTGTTTATAGAACATATGTGCAGCTGTTCTTATGAAAAGGAAGGGGACAAAGTGCAGACAAGAACAAACTTGAAAGCATATGGCAGATCAAGCTTCAGTAAACCAAGCTGTCTCTGGATATCCACTGGACCAAACTGCAGAAGAATGGTGCTCTTGCTTTTATTTTTTTAGTCCTGAAATATGATTTTTTTTAAACTAATAACATCCACTTGGCAACAAAAGCAGTTGATTTTTACCCTATGCTGCTGTAAAATATCAAATTCTGCAGCCTCATCAAATTCCTGACTCCCCATTACATTTCGTCAATTTTACATCTTTTGTCACCATTGTTGAACACCAGAAACCAGTATCCTAAATCATTTATATTTGAAGATCTATCTATCTATCCATCTGTCTGTCTGTCTGTCTCAAGATAAATGTAAAAATCATAAGACTCGCAAAGAGATCTTGAGATGATTTTCTGTTCGGGGCATCCAAAATCAGAATGACTAGTCATGTTTCCACCATGTTGTGACTTCTCATGGAAGTGAAGGACTGATACAGCCTAGGTTAGAACCAAGCACAAAATAAGCAACCACTTGCAATTTTCCTGAATGCACTTGTCTGTTAATACACCTGATTCTTGCTATGGAGCACACCTGCAACTCTGCTCGAACCTTCCTGAGTGTGGCGTCGTTCTTATCAAATTCTGCTCAGGTTTTAAGAGCTGTTTTCCAAGCACTTAGTGACCATCTCTGAAGCCCACTGGGAGAGACTGCTTCATACCCTCTATTCTGGCTCAGCAGTTAAGCTCTGCTAAGAGAATCATATCCATCTGTTTTTTACCCTTGGCTTTCCAAAGCTCAGAAGCAGAACATTCCCAGTCTTGGGTCCTAGATTTGGACCTTTCTGATAGTCCACTCCAGTTAAGATGGTCAACTTCTGATAAACCTGCAAGGCTCTTTTCTTCAAGTATATATATTTTTCTTCAAGTGTGTGTGTGTATTATTTATCTTCTGTTTTATGTCCCCAACCACTTATTAGCTGGAAGCGTTAGATTAAAATACCAGCTCCGCTTGTGTCCTCATGGTGCTACTTGTCATGCTTGTGCACATGTGATTGGCTTAATCATTGTACTTCACCCAATCTCCAAAGAGCATTCATGCTCAGGCAGCTGACATCATAGCCTCAGTATATGAAGCCTTTCCTGTCTGCTGAATTTACAGTATTGTGAATTGGTATTGGGGCCACTTATGTAGCCCCACTTGATCACTACATCTTTATATCAGTCAGCTCCAGTGTGGAGTTGATTTATGGCAGGGGTCTCAAACACGCGGCCCGTAGGCCAAATGTGGCCCTTAAAGCTATTTCCTGTAGCCCGTAATGACGCTATTGTTACTGATATCTGCAGTATCGTTGTATGAAAAGATTTCAGTGGTCCGGCCCTCGGGCTAACATACTAGTCCTCGTGGGGCTCTCATGGTGATTTGAGTTTGAGACCCCTGACCTAGGGCATGTAGTCTGGGCTGATCTGAATCATGTGGTAGGTGCTTGACTGGTGGGTCTGGAGTGTACAAGCTACAGGGTTACTCCCTACTCTTGTTTGTCATAACTGAACATTGTCTGTTTGAGTGACAATCTTATGGATTTGATGGTGATGAGAAAACTGTCATGGCTTCAGTTGACTCCGTGTCAGTGTTATATTACTTAGCGCAGTGTTTATCAACCTTTTTGATACCAGGGAACAGCTTCCTATACTGTGTCAGAGACTTCTTAGGAACTGGTGTCGGTCCATGCACCGGTCATTGAGAAATACTGATTCATAGTGAACATCTTGGGTCTGACCATGTCATAGGCTGCTGGGAGATCACAACACAGGTCTTGTCATTGATCCCCTTTGATATCCATCTTTGTTATATTGTGTCAAACTCAGAAGCTGTTCGGTGCATGATGAACTTGGGCAAAAGCCAAAGTTTTTGTTGATTAAAAATTGATTCAGTAACCATAGTCTCGCAAACAATTTTAAAATATTACATAGGATTGAGATAGGTTACAAGTTTTTTTTTCAATCAGATGGTTCCTTACCAGGCTTCGAAAGGGCTCCTACCTTGGCTTGTCACCAGATTTTTGATATCTGGAACTTGAGAAGACAAATACCGAACATGGTCTGGAGCCACTTCCATGTGTATGAGCTGAATTTTTTATCAGTGCAGTCTGGATGTCATCTAGGCCTGCTGCTTTCCCTGTTTTCAGAATACGTGCCTGATCATACATGGTGATGAGTGTGCTGTTAAGATAGCTAGAGGAGGGAGATGCCAGGCTGGACATCCAAGATGGGTCCCTTGCTCCTTGAGATGAAAATGCAATGGAAATAGTTCAGTAAGCCAAGAGGTGGCTGGACAAGAATGGGAAATTCCCCAGTCGGTCTGTAAGAAATGCTGATGGGGTTCTAAACACAATCATATTCAGTTTTCCTTGCCTGGGGGAATAGTACCTGTTACCTAGGAACTCTGTGGGTTAAATGTGGGAAGGAATACTTGAGACTCTAATAGGAATGGAAAAGATGTCCTCGGGGATGGGAAATGGGAAAAAGGTTGTGCCAAGACTATTAAAACATTCATGTTGTATGTGCATTGCTGTGAAGTTCCTCCTATCCTACAGTGAATTTTCTGCCCTGCAGGATTCATTCCATTGACCAACTTTGAATTCTTGTTCTTAAAAATTAATAAATAAATATCCCCTATCCTGGAACACAGGAGGAATTTTTAAGATCCGTGACTATAACCAGCCATGCATAAATCTGATTCTTAAAAAGTCTGACACTTTCCCTTTACTAGGTTTCTAGGCAGACACTCATTTTATTCTGCATGAACCTGGTTATCCCTGTGTTGGGATTAACCCAAACAAGCCCTCATTGCTAAATAAATGCTCTGAGCTTGTTTTATGGACTTCACTTTTAATGCTGTGTGCCATGTGAGATCTTGAGTCAGGCTGAAATCTGTGGAAGTGTGTTCATTTAAATCCTCTGAAGATCTGGCCCCTTGTCTTTTTATGATGCTTCTACAATCTGGGAATTGAAATCCTGCTGGAAAATTAGCATATATGCTATTCTGGGCACATAAATGGTTTTTGGAGTCTTTGAAAAACCCTATGAAAAACATAAGGAAAAAGAAATGTAAATAAACTCAAACACTTGAATTGTACTAACAAAGTTCATGCACATCCCTAAGACACATTTCCTTTAAAAGTTCCCTTCTCTTTGAGTCTGTTTAGTGTTAAACGACATTCTGCTTTTAATTACGCTGAAAAGTCCCATAAATTTTCGCTCATCTCCACAGCCATAAATAAGCACAAACGGCCCTTGGCTGGCTAAATTTCTGTCTGTCTTGAGTCAGTGGTATTGGCAGAAAGTCTGATAGTGAGGCTTGCAGAGCAGCCATGTTGATGATATAACAGATACACAAGAGCACCCCTTTGTTTATAAGACATGAGCATAATTGGATGACGTTGATTTACATAAACCGACAAGCATTAATGCAAGTGCAGCTGGCTGACGCTGTGGGACTCTGAGATCCCCTCCAGGGATGGGTCATATGACTTGTATCTGATTTTTTTTTTAAACTACATTTTTTTAAAATCTTATATTTCCCAAATGGGATGGTGGCAGTAGAAATACTATCTCTAATCTGACTACAAAGCCGTAATTGTTATACAAAGACATCTCCAGAAAATCCCTTCCATTAAGCACTTCCGTGTAGGATAGGCTAGCTGCCCACGGCCCTGCATACTGAAATAAAGAGCTGTCCTAAATCCATCTTGAATTCGCTAGCCTGGAAAGGATTACACTCTGCTGAAGAGGAAAGGCAGAGGATTTTGAGGAGATCTGGTCTTTATTTCTGGTCTTTATGATTAAGAATGTCCTAAGGCGGTTACATTGTGTTTATCTCATAGCTTTTCTTATGTAATAGTTGGTCGGTGTGCTTCATTGTCTGCATCTCAGCTGTTTTCACATTTGTACTATGTTCCTTCTTCCTCATTTCCAGCCTTCCCTCCCCTTCCGTGGCTGGGCTTTTCTTTTCTTTTTGCCTTTTAAAGAAACAGACTAGAAGTTCATCTCAGTCAGGATCTAGTATGCTTATCTGATGCAAATATTGTGTTGGGCAGTGGTGTCAGTTGTGGGAGAGTGCGACGTTACATTTTTTTTATTGGGTTCTGGCCCAGGCTTGTGTGTGTGCGATGACTGCCTGGACCCTGCGATGGCCTGTTTATATCACTTCCTGCTGTGGTGGGCTCATAAGAGGAAATTAACATGGTGAAGGGGAATTTATTTTCTTGTTTTCTCTCGAATCTTATATGCTTTTATTGAAACCTATACCCAAAATCATTGAGTGAAGAGAAATACTGCAAGGAAATAATAGTAAAATTAACCCAGAACACTGACATGAAAAGAAAAGGCAAATGGTGTGGTGTTGGTTTAATTAGCCATGAACTAAAAAAACGCTGGGGAAAGTAGTCCAATAAACATTGCATGTACTGTGTTTGCATAAGAGGGTGTAATCTAACATACGTCAATTGGTTTGTTAACAGAGAAAGATAATTTAATTCTATAGTTCAGTAAATGCTGCCTCCCCCATACACACAGCTTAAGTTTGCCTGCCCCCAGAAAGGCCTGTGGTTGTGTTTACCATGCATTAAACACAGCCACTAAATAGTCCATTCCAGAAAACAGCTGTTTAATTTTTGTCTGCACTGTAATGTGTAGGTGACGTTTCACTTGGTCTGAGTTTCTTTCCTATGCCATCCCACCCCCTATTAAAATGTGTGTTTCTTTCTTTGTTTAAAAGCCAGAGGCAGGTTTTCCAGTCCAGCTCTATTGCCTTTGTAGCAGAAAGCAAGGTGCATCTTTGTAGCTAACAAAACAACAGCCAGAAGCCTAAATAAGATCTCTCACCTTGGAAGGTTCCTGATAACACCTTAAAGATTTAACACAGTGTTACAAAAACTGTAAAAGGGGGGGGGGGGGAGATCTGGCGTACTAGATAGTAGTGGGAAAAATTTCAAACCTATTGCAGAGTTACTGCAATTTAACAGGACACTAAAAATGTATATTACCCTGATACATGCAAACAAGGAGTCCTGTGGCATTTACAGACTAACAAACTTATTTATTGCGTGAGCTTTTGTGGGAGAAAATCCCACTTCATCAGATGCTTTAAGTGGGATTTTTCTCGCACAAAAGCTGATGCAGTAAATAAATTTGTTAGTGTTTAAGTGCCGCAGGACTCCTTGTTTGTTTTACTGAATGACTAACACGGCTGCCCCTTTGGAACTTGATACATGCAGTTGCATCTTCAGGAGCAAAATAACACTCCATTAACTGGGGATGGACCTAAGCAAAGAAATTCCACTTCTCTCAACTTTAAACAAAGGATAGTGTAAGCATTTGGATCGGCCTTACTAGCTTCAGGAAGAGAACAGCAGCCTATGATCCTCAAAATTGGACCAAGATTCATTGTCTACCTTGCTCTGAATGGTCAGGAAGAGAGTCTTTCAGCCTTTGGGTGTGAGGAAAGAAGAGGTAGTGAGAGATCTGACTATGGGGATTGGATTTTTACCACCCAGTGCACTTTTTTGTTAGAGGATAAAGGCAGAAATCCTTATCAGGTGTATAAGATGCTGTTAGCACAATACTAGAGTTTTCACTTGCAACTGTCTTAGAGATCCAGCTTTCCATTTCTCTTGTGGCTAATTGCAGATACACACAACGTGAGCTGGTTGGCAACTTATATCACCCAGGTGCCCTTTTTCTTTTTATGGTAAATAAATAAATGAAACCATAAATGACTCCTTCCTGAATAATACACGGGTACTGACTTTATCGCACAAAAGCAAGGAAATTCAAGGAAATTTATATCATTCCCTTGTGTTTAGCTGTTGTGCCAGATGTGATTCACTCAGGTTTGGGAGGCCCTTGGATCCACTATGGAGACTTGTAAAGCAAAATGTTTTGCCTTTTGACCTGCCTATTGATTATGACTCAAATGTATGCCTTGGTTGCATCATCTAAAAGTACAGTAATTGCCATGCTATAGAGCTGACTGTTCTTAATCCCATATTAAAATATTCTGGTGGTGCCAGACTGATTTCTCCAGGGAATTTTTAACTGCCAACTTAACAGTCAATTTAGTTTTCCACTGTTTCTGGCTGTAGGTGTGATCATCATGTCTTTTACTGCCGCTGTTTTCTCATCTTTTCAACCCATCACAGAACAGGAACTCTTGAACACTGAGGTCATGTAAAACGACTTTCAACAATCTTAGGCCTATTTTTTTTTTGTGAGATTTTTTTTGCTACTTTATCCTGGTTTAGTAATCTTCTCCTGGCATAGATACAAGCACCCAGAGTGTCTTTAATCACCACCAGAGTCCTTCTGGTTTGTAGGTTCTAACAACATGGCTACTGCTTTTGATTGGAAATGCATTTTATAACCTGCTGCAGAGGTGTGTAACCTTGAGATCAGTTCTGAGCACAAACTTCCTTTGATTAACACTTAAGCTACACAACAAAAATTTCAACAAGCACTGCAGTGGCCAGAGCTTTCTTTGAGAAGGTGGGGGGTCAGGGGGTGGGGAATGCTGATGAGCCATTCATTGATATTTTCTTTACATCTCTGCTAGATTGTAAAGAAGTTCACCGTTTATGGAAATCTTCCAGACGTTTTCAGGTTAGTTGTGAATTGCAGAATTCTGCAACTAGAACAACAAACTGGCTGGAAATTTATATGGCACATGACACCACAATTAATGGTTTCCAGAGAAACTTAATCTGATTTTTAAATTTCTTTTCTTCACTGTTTTCTATCCCTCTCTGTGCTGTGTGATAGATAGTGTATGGTCTTATACCTTTTCCAGCTGTATGATGACTTACTCCATATGTTTCTGTGTATTTGTGGCCCAAAATCATAGTATTTTGAGGTGGTTTTGGAGGATGACAGATTCATGGGCTACATATTTTCTTCAGGGAGCTTCACAGCCCTTGTGGAACGTATCAGGCATAGGCACCAGGTGTCTGGAAATACCAGCAGAAGTCACATTGCATATGCAGAGCAAAGTTTAGTTCAAAGTTTCAAACCAAACTTATGGGCTTGAGGTAAAAATTACTGGATGAGGTTCTTTGGCCTGATTTATGTGGGTGGTTGGACTAGCTGACCTCAGTGCTCTCTCGATGCCTTAACATTTATTAATCAACACATTTTTTAAAACTTGATCATTAGTTCAATAGCCCTTTGGCCAAGGTGTGTCACCCTGAGACATTTGTAGATGCTGGCTACTGCAGGACAGCACATTATATTACCTTAGGTAATGATGTATCATGGTGGTAATAACAAAGGCATGGTAAGAAATCAAGAAAAAATGTTGTAAAATGGTGTAAAGAGCTGACTAAACTAGTTGGCTATGTTTCATAGGCCCTATACCCCTAACAGATAGATTTGGGTAAGTCATGATGTATAATTAACATACAAGTTACTTGTAGACTTTCACCACTCTTTTTGTTTGCAAAACATAATTTATTAATCTTTCAAAATTATTTGCGAATTTGTTGGTGAACTGATTTTCCTGTCTAAACAGCTCATTGTGAAAATTTGTTGGAAATGGGGCTCTGCTGGTGATTCTCCTAGTCATGTCTTTTTTTTGGTCATGATTAGGAGATTTAAGGCCTGATACAGTGCAGTGGGAGTCCCCGTCCCCCCCCAACGTCATTTGGCATTGAATCAGGCTCTCAGGTGATTAACCAACATGATGTGAATTTCAAATGAGACAGTCTTAAAAAATTTGAAATTCATTTTCAGAGAATGTTCATGCTTAAGATACGCTTTGTATGAGTATGCTTGCCAGCAAAACCAGAGACCTCAAATGCTTGATAGAAGGATGTGTGCCAGAGTCACGGTCAGTGTCAAATCAAACCTCATTTTCTGATTTGCAGAACATTTTTTCCTCAGTATTCACCCAGCTCTTCCTTACCAGCTTTTAGCCAAAGTGTTAGGAGCATGCATTTTTAGAGAAAGTAGTGTGGAACCTGAGGCTCTTGAGTATTACAATGATGTTTGAAGTGTCCATGAAGTGCTGCACAAATGACCACCATGAACGTTTTATGGGGTCACAGATTTATTTCAACATCAGAGACCACTGTAAGGACTTCCTGGCATTTTCTTAGTAGGCTTAGCATAGTGAATTTCTAGAAGGCTGGGGTGTGGGTGAAAGTAATAAATGGTTCCTGTTGAAAACACCACACAGTAATGTATATATGTCAGACGAGGAACGTGACAGCTTGTTTAACTCACTTGAGTCCATTTCCTGCTTGAGATTCACTCCAAAGTGACATGTGATTGTGAGAGAGCACTCAAACAGGAAGTTGTAACTTCACCAAAACTGTTTCGTTATCAGTGCAATATCTGCGGTCAGTCCTCTGTGCAGCTTGTGGCCAGCTTCTGGTTAGCAGAGAAAGACACTTTGAGCTGAGCTGGATCAGTTCCCACCTACTTAATCAGTTAACCTGTGAGCTGTATGGTTAAAACAAGTCCCCTGGTTGTCTTGTGGATTTCCAGTGACAGGAAGGTTGAGACGCGTTGAGTGGTTGAGACAGGAATAGCATGGTTATCTGATGGTCACCCCAGGGGCTGATAAAATTATGTGAGCACTTTTCTGAGAAGACATCAAAAAAGCAGAAGCTGTTGCTTGTAACCACCTGAAGAGTTTACAACGTCAGGGGAAATTCTACTTATCTTAAAATGCTCAAAACTGTTAACCCATCTTCACCACTGTGGAATACTGTAGCATTTTAGGATTCTCAGCACACAAAGCATGTTTAACAAACCACTGCATAAAGCAAAGTTAAAAAAAAAAAAAAAAAACCAACGTATCTGAAGAACATTATGTCTAAATCTTTCAAAAGTGGTTCTGACTGCTTGTGTTTTTCAGCTGACCAATTGGACAAAGCCCAGAAGGGCCCTGGTTTTTAAAGGGAGTGTACTCCATGTATTCTGAAAAATCAAGCCTCTTAAAGGTTCTCAGATTAACATTCCCAAAGCTAAGGCATGCAGAAATCACCAGCCTCTTTGGAAAACCAGAGCTGTGAAGTTCACCTGAAATATAAGGACTTTTGTGTGTGGAGTAGCGTCCACAGTTAGGTAAAGGGAACTATTACTGCTCAGTGAAGAAGCTGTCCTTTAGCTCAAGGGGTAGGACTGCTTTTAGAATGTAAAAATGGGGATTCTTCCTCCAGATACATGTAATTCATCCACTGATGTCTCTTGTTGGTAATTGGATTTCTTGTATATCTCATGATAGGCCACCAGATATCAATTAGGTTTTGAATTAACATGTAGGAATCCTGCACAGTTCTCTGTAGTTTATGGATGAAATTTTCAGAGACATCCAAAACTTCCTTTTAATTTCAGTGACGTCAAATGGCCTAACTCCCTTTGGCAAAGTTTGAAAATTCCAGCATGTGTCTTTAAGTGCGTGTAGCAGTGGTCTAAACTTGTGCTATGAATTGGGAAACAGGAGAGAACTTGCAATGTCCTTTTTTTTCCTGCTTCAAGAAATTTGTGAATGTGGATAGATGCATGATTCTTAGCTATGAAGGTACAGCATGTGACAGGCCCTGTATGCAGCTGTAGGCGCCAGTGCCCTGAGTGGCACCAGTGCCTCGAGTGGCAGCAGCCCGACCCAGCCCTGGCCCAAGCTGGGCATCCAGGGCCAGGCCGCCCACAGTAGCCACCACCTTACCCGTTGCCGACCCCGTCCTGGGATCCAGAACCAGGCCACCCATAGCGGCAACTGCTTTATCCGGCCCCTTCCCCCTCCAGGGATCTGGAGCTGGGCCGCCTGCAGTGGCAGCCGCTTTTATCCAGCTCCATCCTGGTCTGGGATCCAGAGCCCGACTGCCCATGGCAGCAGCCACGTTACACAGCCCTAGCCCCAGCCCCAGCCAGGGATCCATAACCAGGCTGCCTGCTGGTGGCAGCAGGAGCCCAATCTGGGACCTGCTCGAGGCCCGGGGACCCATTGGGCTCAGGCCCCAGATTGGGCACAGGGGCAGGGGTGCGCCGGGCCCAGGGTCTTTTTCTGGGGCAGTGTCGCCACTAGCGTTTGGTGGCTTCTCATTTGTGCCTGGTCTACTCCTATTTCAGAAGGTGGTAGCTGTGGCTTTGGGGATTGAAGTACAGAAAATGAGGACATCATCCAGTTTGTTAGAGGCACTGGATGCTTCTTTATCCACATCACCTTGTGCAAAATCCATTGTCCAGGCTTGATTATGTAATTTGGTCAATAGAATATCAAGTCACTGTAAATCATAGAGGTATCATGCACCAGAGGAGTGGTATAATATGACATCTCCAGCTGGACAGTGAAAGATGTCTCAAAAAGCCACAAATCTCAGAGGTAAAGTGGATATTGTTAGTTCAGTTTTAAAGAGGAAAAGCTTGCTGAGTGACTTTGAGCCAGTTAGTACACTGCTCTGTGCCTAAATTTCCCCACCTTTTAAAACAGGAACAGTGGCACTGCTTCTGTGTAATGCTTTGAGATCTACTGACTAAAAGCAATGTACAAGAGCTTAGCAAGACTGTTACTTTAATGCAGGATCACATGATACAAATTTGTGGATTTAGAATCATGTTGATTGTCATACTAGAGAACCATTTATTTGCTGCTGAGTTTCACATTTATTTGCTGCTGAGTTTCACAAAAAAAAACATGTATGGAAAACGTATATAGGATGAGAAGTATATTTCTGCTTTGTCTGCCCATATTGCACAGCTCAGACACTTGCAATGACAACCATAACAATCAATGGGTTTCTGACTCAAAGCTATTTCCTTTCCTGGCACAGATTATGTCTGGTATGCATAACATGTGTTAATTTAACAAAGCAGGTCTTTTGATACAGCTTTAATTTTTTAACAACAGCTCAGAGGCAATGATGTACAGATTATATAGTGTCAGTTTCCCAATTAAAGTTTTACAGGAAAATACTGTGTTTTTGCTTTAAGCCTGCTTTCAATGTTTCCTTCCGGCACTTGTGCAAATGAAAACTCGGCTATGGCAAAGCATCCATTTGAAACCTTGAAATATTTATTGAGGCTGTGTTGAATACTGAAGCAGGAATCTTCCTGTAGGCTTGTTGATGTCTGTCCTACGCATATATTTCTGTAATCAAATGTTTAGAACCTTGTTGTGTTGTTTTTTTTTTTTTAAAAAAAAAGGAAAAATATTTAGCAGATTAATTTTAGAGCTCTCTTGAAATCTTATCAAGGGTTAGACTGTGTCTTTGAAGTATAGCTTGATAAATGTGATTCCCATTAATTATCGTGCCTAATACTGTACAGATGACTAAGTTGCTGCTCATCTGGTAATGTTAGTGGGTTTTACAGACATTGTGAAGGCTGCCTCTCCAGAATACACACCTTTAAGGCTAAGATGGAGAAGTCAGGAGGAAATCGCCTTGCTTAGGAGCTTACACAGAAACTGAATGATGTTTTTCTGTACTTTGTCTCTGATAATAGGAGACAAGTGGCTGTTGCTATCCGTGTCTCCTTTAAGCAGTAAATACTGACCATGTCAAAAATAGTCTGAACTGCTCAGGCAGTCTTCAAGCAGTTGTTCTTCAAGTGTGGTCCATAGAAGAAAACATTTTGAGGACCAAGTAGTGGGGGAATACAATGGGGACAGCCTAGTGCTACCGTCTATAGCAGTGTTTCCCAACCAGTTGGCCATAGCACACAGGTGTGCTATCTGGTCTGAGCAAGTGTGCCACAAATTTTTTTGAAAAACCACTCAGAGCTCTGGATTGACTCATTGGGTCATGAATATTCATGAGTTCATTTAGAACTATATGGTGGTGTGCCTCAAATTAATTAAAAGTACTAAGGTGTGCCACGGCAGAGAAAATGTTGGGAACCACTGGTCTATAGCATTTTCTAAATTACTAGTTGTTGTTGGGGCGGGTTCTTGTGTTTCAGTAACATGCACAATGTGCTAGGCTGTTCACACATGCAGAAAGGCATATCACTCTGCCAAAGAGTTTGCAATCGAAGAGTAAGTTATTTGATAAGAAAAAGCATTGAAAGTGTAGGTCAGATGGCAATCCACAGACATTTGGCTTGAACCATAATTCATTCCGTGGGTTTCCACAGGAGGTGCCGTATGTAAATCTTGGAAACTCAGCTTTTAAATTTAGTCTTTGGAAAGAAGGGCCGTGGCACTCGAAAGAGAATTTTTCTGAGTGGGAGAAAAAGAGAATCTGCGAACTGACTACTCTTGTTGGAAGGGGAACATGCTAATATGAGCCAGAAAAGATGGAAGCAGGATGATGACCTTTTGTTTTCTGCCTGATGAAGTTCAGAATTTGATGAAAACCAAACCAAATTCTCTTCTGCTGAAGAAACAAGGGAGGCCATCTGTCCTGTTTCCTCACCGAGGTGTTCCAGTATGATGCATTTGGTGCTTTTTCCAGCAACCTTTCTGGATTGGTTCTGCTGTTTGATACTCTTGCCCTCCTTATTTAAGTCTTACCTTTCAAGCTTGGCCATGTCATGCTTGTTCATCTACGTATGATTCCTTTTGTAATTAATGGTTCGGAAAGAAACTGTGTCTTTATTTCTATACTGATCATTCAGAACAAAGACACACCAATATTTCGCAACACATACGTTTTCTTCAAATATTTGTCTTAAAAAGTAAAGCTTTGCTGCACATACCAAAATCAGTCTCCTTATCTCCAAATGGATCTCTTCTGTTTACAGAAAATTGCGGGGAAATGAAAGCTGCTGTTTCCAGTAAAGCCTTTATTTGATGCAATGTGAGACGATAAGGCAAGAATTAGTTTGTATTTCAAGAAACTTGAGAATGCACAACAGGACCCTGGGCGCTCTTTGGTAAAGAGCTAGCCAGATGCTGTAAATTTTACAAGTCATCTAAAATATATAGAGAGAAATTCTCTCCATTATTTTTTGCATCCAATGGTGGAGCAGAAGATGGGTATGGTCTTCTAGTAGAATTTTGATCTGAAGAAAGGAGAGAGAATGCTGGAAAGATGGAATAGGCCTGTAGAGAGGAATTCAGTAGGGACCATCATGGAATTGAAATGAAACACACACACACACATTGTCACAGGATTATGATGTCTTTTTTGGTGCACCCAGGGGGGAAAAAAGTCAAAGTACTTATGTGGAAAATAAAAGCGAAGACTTTTATGTTCAAACCCAAGAGAAAGTGATTGTGCAGCAGTGTTTAATTTCAGTTACTTTATTTCTGTGAAGGACAATGATTAATGTACAGTTGATCGTTCCTTCTTCCGAAGGATGTTAATGCTTTAGACTGGCAATTCGTCTCTGTACCGCTAACTAGCTGAATTGTGATTGGGTTAAAGAACAAAATTATTGTTTGTGTTTTAACCTTTCAGAAATCAGCTTCTCCATAAACTTGCTGAAGTTTTTAAGTATTTCTTAGGAACAAAACAAGCTTTTGGTGATCTGAAGAAATTTTAACAAAGAAATGTGCCTCCTATTGTTCAGCTGTTTGGTTGGTTGGCAGAATGTGATGTGGTCAGTGGCCTTCGGAACGGAGTACTGACATTCAGATGATCTCAGAAGATACTAGAATTCAATGCCCTAAAAACCTTTGAGTAGCTATTCCAGATGTTAATTATCTATGGAATAGTGGAAGTAAATTTAAACATTCTAGTTTGTTTCTTGTATATGTAATCAAACATACATAAAATGGCATGAAGAGTCATGCAAATGAACCTTAGATTAATATGGCACATAGGACCCAGGGAGCTGGCATGCTTTAAAATACAGTGTACACACTTTACACATCTTATGGGCCCAACGTACTGTGGTATGTTATTATGTCACAAGAACTAATTTTTTAAGAATCCTGTTCAAGTGGCTGGGTCAAGAATCAAAACAAGATTTCTGTAAGATGGAGCACTGCTCTGTAGTTAAAATTCCTGGAAGGCTGTGTTTTCACAGTGTGCAGATAAAGAAAATCACTGGACGGTTGGGTGAGAGTAAGTAACAGAAGAATATTGAGTGGAATAATTGGATAAAGTCACGTGTAAATACACAGAAACAAAGTTGCTTGCTGCTGTGACTGCCAGCTCTTTGTGTAGTATGCTTTTGGGCAAGCGGCACAGATTGTAATCTCTGGGACATGATCTGACGTGCAAGTGGTTCAAGATGTGAATGGCAGGCCTGACACCTGGCAGTTTTACCTACCTGTATTAAAAATGTGTTGTGAATGACAGAAACAGAAGAGGAAATGTCCTCAACGGGGCACTGTACATACATTGATAAAATCACAGGGGTATGTTTCATTTTCTTCCCATCAACTTCTCTGCCACACAGTTCCCTGAACTTTCCTTCTACCTCCAGTACTCTGTGGCAGATTACTTTTCCCCTCTTTGTGAAAGGAGGTGAATGAGAATGGAATAATAGCAGGATTTTTTCACCTTTCTGCGGGTGACCAAGAATGAGGCACTGCAGAGGTTCCAAGTAAATTCAAAAGTGTTACGGATCTAACTGTCTCATCAGGTATACAAGGAGAATGGGGTTTGCCAATTTTTGTGATCTTATGGCAAGTCTTGCAATATTTGGTGTTTCGCATAAAGCCCCAGCTCCTGGGTTCAGGTGTTTTTGTCAGAATCCTAGCTTCCATTTAAAATAAGAGAACATTTCTAGTCGTCGTCATGGAGGAATGCTTGAAAAATTATCCCTAAAATCCGTAAAACCAGATGGCATAAAAAGAACACCAACTGTATTATTTTTTAAAATGTGTGATTTTTTCAACTAATCTTGTGATTTTTTGGTTGGCCCTGACTTATGAGTTTTATTGCTTGGGTCTGTCTTCGCTAATGGAAGCATAACTAAAGTTTGCATCATGACGGGCTAGACTGAAAGTTGGAATGAAGCCTTAATGCTGGCTGGCATTTCCTAATTCAGACATGAAGGCATGTGACCTTAATATTCTCTTATTCCCTGTATAAAGGGGCTCTTGAGCAGCTCTGTCTCTGATTCTGTGCTTGTACCATTCCTAGCAAAATGACACCCTAATCATAGTTGAAACCTCTCAACTCTTTTCTAATGCAAATACCACAAATAATCATGAATGGCTCTCACATTAAGTCTTACAGGGAGGATGTTCTTGATATTCAGTCAAAACATCCCTTTGGTAGAAGTAGGAATGGTGTGTGCATAGAATAACTTGTAGGTATGGCACAGTTTGTTTCATACATTTTTAAATAAAGTACAAATCAGGATTATTTTGTCATTATATTGATCCACTTGTTACCATTGCTTTTATTGAAATGGTGTGCCCTACTGCAACTACAATATGTAAGCTGTCAGCAGTTCTGTTGTACGCACAGATTTTCTTTTGACTCCAGATCAGCTTGCTAGTAAACTTTCTTGTGAGCCATTTGAATTCAGATGAGTGCAAACCGCTTAATGATTTTACATATGTGCTCTCTTCGATCACTTCATAAACATTACTCAAAAGCGGTGTCTTTTTCTTCCCTAAAACCAGAATCTTTAATAATTTTAATTCCAGCGTCCTGTATGTAACTCGGAAGAGGAAGCATAGTCTCGTGTTTTAAAACACAGGGTTAGGTGTCAGGTGTCCCATGTTCTGTTTCCAGCTCTCCCATGATCTTGCTCTGTAACTCTACATATGATGTTTGTGCCTCAGTTCACTTTTAGGGTGTGCTGTTATGGCTAGTGAATACAGAACTAGACTGAAATTCAGGAGCCTTGAGTTTTAGTCCTGGCTCTTCACTGGGCTGCTGAGTGACCCTGGAATACCGACCTTGTTTGTAAAGTGCTTTGAGCTCTGTTATGGAAAACTGCTATATAAGAGCCGGGCATGTATAATTTATCTAGTCCAATCATGTTTATAGTGCTCTGTGACATCCCCAGAAGGAAAGTGCAAGTATAGTGATATTCTATGGTGTTAGGGGGCACATGAAACCATGGACTTAAGGTGCCAGCCAAGTAACTCATGACTTAGAGCCTTTGCAGTCAGAGGCAGATCAGGGACCCCCTCCAACTGGTGCCCCCCCCCAGTGGGCCAGTGCTGGCTGGTCGGCCCCCGGCGATGGCACGGCTGACTGGCACGCATGGTGTGGGTTACTACATGCACCAGTTGGCCTTGCCAGGCTGTGGCTCGCACACCTCGCTCCCCTCCCCAGTGCCCAGCAGGAATGGAGACCCCCCACATTGTGGTTGCTCCATGGGCATGGGCCCTATTGGCCTGCGTGATGATCCGCCCTGTTTTCAGTTCAATGGGAGTGAAGTTGGATGCTCTGTAGTATTCCAGCAGAAAACCTGTTCACCTCTTAAATCCTGTTTGGAGGCTGTGTGCTTCCCCACTGCTTGGAGTGAATTTATCCTGTGGCTAGTAACATGGAGTCCATGATGTCTGTTTTAGAAAGACTCAGATAATCCGTGTTTAAGGTTAACTCAGGAGTTCAGAAGAGAGCCATAATGTGCTGTTTCGCCGCCCAGGGCACATTCTGATCGGAACGCACCGCTTGCCATTAGCGGCACTTGGGGCCAGCGCGCAAAACGTGCCTTTTAAATGAGCAGCTCTGTTGAGCCGCTCCGGTGCGCCTGGGGCAAAACACCATTGGCCCTGCCGTAGTTATGGCCCTGGTTCAGAAAGAGCATTTCAAAACTTACTGTGTTAATAATCTGCATGCTAGGGACAAGACACATCTGTCCAAGGTGCCCTGCAAATTTTTATTGTGTGCTCTGCAGGTGCAGCTTCCACCCTCATTAGTGAGGGTATTGTATGCAAAATGACTATAGAAAGTACACTGGAGATTTGTTCCCTATTTTATCCCAAGTCTAAAATTTGTACGAGTTAAGATAGCTATTCCTTCTAGCTCTGTTATAGTCTACAATCTGTCAGCTATCATTCTGATTATAAAAAGTCATTCCCCCCATTATATTTTAATGCATTTGGGGGTGGAGAGTGGAGGATCACAGAAGTGCAGAAAGCAAAGCAATGATTTACTCTGAAATTCTCTCCTTAACCAACTCCATTTTGCCTCAGTGTTCCAGAACATAAGATTAACTGCTGCTTGAAAATTCTTGCAAAGCTATGCATGTTGAATAAAGGGCTGGCCTCTTATTAACTCTGAATTTTCTTGCTTTCTTTGCTTTTTCAGGTTTGAGTTAGACCCCTTGATGTTGTTTCAGAGCTGTCTTTTTGATGGTTTAAAATGATAATAGTCTGTGTCATCTGCCCTTTGGATGGAGGGGTTATGCCTCATCCTTTATGCTTTTGCTCTCCTTATAAAATCCTTCCCACAATGCACCAGAGCAGCTTGCAGGTGTTCACGTAGCTCTGCCCTCTCACATGCACAGCAAATTAGTAACAGAAGCTAATGGCCCAGTATGGGGCCATCAAAGGACTGACAATTCCAGCCTTTCCAAAGGGCCCTTTATGTCAAAACCCCCCATGAGACCTGTCCAGCTGAAAAGACTATTTGTCTGTCCCTGTGTGCGGGCCTGCTTCAGCAATGAGGCCTGCTGCTGGCCTCATGCTGAGACTCTGACTGTTGCTGCTAGCAACAGATAAAAATCACTGTTAACCACATCAGGGCCCACAACACATCAATCATGTGGTCCAGATAAAGGCCTCAGGCCTTTGGCCCTATACTTTGGTTGTTTCTAAATAATTTCCAGTGGCTGAGCTTACTATGGTGTAGGCTGGGTAATTCAGTCCAGAAAACTTCATTTCACTGAAAATGCTTTGATTTTTTTTTAAAGACTGTTTTTGTTCAAATAGATGTTTGTTTCAAAGGGGGGAATTTAACTGATGAAAGGGATGCCGTGGAAAGTTCAGAGCAAGAATAATAAATAAAATTTCATGCTTAAATGCAAAGTATGTTCAAATAGGTTACAGAAAACGTAGCATTTCACTAGTAGTAAGGGAGGGAAAAAAACCAACCCCCTCCACAAAATACCCCTCAGCTGTGGCAACAATTCGACTTTGTAAGAACCCTCGCTGCCTATCGTTCATTTTGCCTGAATTTATATGCATTTAAATAGAGATTAATCTCTCTATATAGATAACATCATCCCCACCACATTTTATTAAAGAGATTTATATCCAAGTATCAAATTACAATTTTAATACAGCCCAGTTGAATTTTGGTAGCTGCAAATCATATTTGTAACCCTGAATAACTAAATAACTTTGACAGTAGCAAATTTTCTCCATGGCACAGCTAATTCTTCATCCTGTCTTAATGTTCCACAGTAAAGACATAAGAAATTGTGATACTTGGAGGCTGGCAGTCATGTTGGGTTTTTTTTTCTTACAAGTCAGGAATACTTCAGGGGAGAGACTATTGCACATATAAATTGGCTACATGGCAGATTCAATAACAAGGAGACGGTGCGCTTTTTTGATAACCAGCATTGCTGTGTTTGTGGTGTACTTGTGTTGTGTGCCTAGGAAATCCAGGAATACCAAAGGTAACATAAGGCTGTGAGTCACAATAAAAACCTCAGTAGAACAGTAAACTATTAAACCTCAGTCATCTTCTCTTCCACTTGTGCATCTTTGCATGCTAATCCCATGGGCCTAGCTATTATATTTATAATACAATATTGGTTTTCAATGGGAATTGGACATCTAATTCTAATTCCAAAGGGGTAGCTGTCTTAGTCTAGTTCAGCAAAACAAACAAGGAGTCCTGTGGCCACTTGAAGACTAACAAATTTATTATTGCATGAGCTTTCACGGGAGAAAATCCCACTTCGTCAGATGCTTAGAACTATTAATCCTAGTAGGGTCCTTTGTATATCCCAGGCCATTGACCTTGCTTTGGAGACAGCTCAGATGTCCAGGTGCTTCTTGTCCCTTTCAAAAAAAACATTTGGGTTATCTCCAGATAGGAACCTGAACCCATGTGACTTTGCTGGGATTGCTCACATGAGGAGGAGTTTGCAGAGTCAAATATTGCTTTAGTATTTCTAATTTGACATTATATTGAACATTTGCTCTGAACGATACAAGTTCCCAACCTGGGGAATATGACTGCTCTTGTTGCAGGGGGAGGCACCAAAGATTACAGGGGGTCCCTGAGGCTTCAATAATAATGAGGTCATTTAGGCCTGTGAGCCCCAAGCCAACCATGCACAGCAGTCTCAAGCTCTGTGCCAACAAGAGTGGAGGAGCAGGATCTCCCTCCCCATAGCCCCTACTGCCCTGGTGTCCTGCTGGAGGGGGGAACTGGCCCATTGAAAGAGCAGGAGCTGTTAGCTCCATGCCAGCCTGAGCAAAGGAGCAGCCCCAACCAGCCCACCACTGCCTGCTCTCTCTATTGCCCTCCATCCATGAGGGGCGGAAAATGGTGGCTGTGTCTGGGAACGTTGAGCTTCTTACTGAGGTAAGAGTCACATATGATGATGATTTTTATTTCTGTAATCTGGTGGTGGTGGTGTTATGGTCATTATATGTGTTTATGACTGGTGAGGAGGGGGGCTTGGTTTGGCTAGTGTTACTAAGTGGGGCTTTCACTCAGCATGGTTGGGAACAACTGATATGAGGCAAATACGGATTGGGGAATGTTATTTCCCGTCACCACTTGAGTGTTTTCAACCAAATTAGTTTTAAGATAGAACTTGATATATTTATGAGGGGGATTGTGAGATAGGGTTGCCTGCTGTGGGATTGGAGGGATGGGCTCATGTCCCAGGGCATCCCTTCTGGTCCCATTATATGTGTTACTAATTCTCATGTTTCAGGAGGTTACCTTTAGAGGTGATGGCTTGTGAGGTGCTAAGACTAGATGATCTGTGGTCCCTTCCAGCTTTAAAGTCTAGAACTAATTATGCATGCTCTGTTTTGAATGCACTAATTTTTGTGTATAAGTAAGCAATTTTATAAATTGTTTTGCTAGTAGAATTTGTCCAATATAGTTAGTATTTGCAGTAATTAAGAGTGACCACATTTAATGCATGTAACTGTTGTTTGTTTTTTTATCTACTGTTCAGATTCTGTGTGGAATTTCTCTTTTTAATGCTGCTAGTTCCTCAGTACATTGAGAATACTAAATATATACATTTGGAATATCCTTGTGCTAGTTGGCCCATTTGAAATCCCTTGGTTTCGTAATCAGACCCAAGGTAAATTAAAATATGTGATTTATGAATAGGATTTGGATTTTTAATTACATTAAAAAAACACTGTACACTTCTTTGAAGAACTGAAGATACAGAATTTCTGAAACCTCTCAAAACCAGTGATCTTTTAACAAAGACATGTAATCTGTCATTAATATCAGCTGTTATCCCAGAGGTGTGGAGGTTAGCCATTGTTGTATCTGTTTAAATAAAAAGTATACAGACTGTAGTGGCTAGCACCTCTGCTTAATATGCAGAAGGTCCTGGGTTCAAGCCCCAGGGGGTTGGACTGGATGATCTCACGAGGTCCCTTCCGACCCTATGATTCAATTCGATATCAGGTTAGTTGTTTGAAGCAATAGTTAAGGTAAAGTGAAGAAACACTTAGCCTTTGTGTGATGTTCTCTAAAGAAACATTATGGTTCTCCAACTTTTTAGGAGCTATTTGAGGGCTTCAGTGGTCTAGTCTATGTCTACACTAGAGAGTTCTGCTAGCAAAACTAGCCACTGCTATATAATAAAGGTGGCTCACATCCACACTGCTATAACTTGGTTGGTGGAGTGAGTCCTCACTAGGGCCACTTCCACTGTGGGGAAGCTGAGAGGGCAATCTCTCAACACCCATACAGAGCCCACAGGCTCCCTGCTACCACTTCCCCCTTGCCCAGGTCCCAGCACTGTGGCTGCAGCCGCCGTGGGGTGGAAGCATGGGGTCAGCCCTGTGCTTCCCGCCTCTGGCGGCTGAAGCTGCTCCCAGTCTGCCCCCAGCCTGAGCACTGCTGCCACCACCAGCTCCCCTCGCCCTGCTCAGCCCGGCAGAGGGAGCCGGCAGCTGCTCTCAGGCTGTTAGAGCAGCAAAATTGAGAGGTATGGCAGCTCCCCACCACTCTCTGGGGGCAGTGTGTCCACGCTGACACTGTGCTACCTTACCTCTGCCAACAAAAGCCCTATGCCGCTCATTGTGATGGTATTATTTTGTTGGCAAAACAGGGCAGTTTTGTTTTTGTCTGCCAAGAAGGGAGTGTAGTGTGTACGCTAGGACTGTTTTGTTGGCAAAACTTCTTAGTGTAGACAGGGCCCTAATTTTTAAAGAATAGAGTGAGAGAGAGAGAGCATTTATTTGGATTTTCAAAGTGCCTTTCATAAAATGCCTCACAAAAGGCTGTTAAAGAAAGTCACTAGTCTTGAGAGAAAATGGAAAATTTTGTGTTGCATTAAAAACAGGCAGAGAGAGAAAACCAAGTGTTGGAAATGCATGGTCAATGTAGAAGGGAGGTTAAAAGAGTTTCTGGCATCAAAGGATCCTGACTAAGCCCTGTATTAAGTAATATATTTATTAATGATCTGAAGAATTAACTGTGTGATGGCCAGAGGTAAGGATAGTTCAAAGTTATTTCAGTAAATAAATCAAGACAAGAGATCATGGTGAGATGCTTCAGAATTATCTAGCAAAGCTATGTAATTGTGTGTCTAATTAAGTTAAAAGGTAACCCTGGGGACTAGAATCCAAAGGATGAATCCTGGCAATATTGAACTCCATGGGAGTTTTGCCTCTGACTTCAGCGGGTTTATGATTTCATCTCAGATCTCCCAACTGTGTGCTGTATGAGTTGTTGGCAGTCTCGTTTGCTTGTTTTCTGGAGCTTTGTTTTCAAAACTACATTTTACACTTTTATCAGATGAATTCAGTGTTGACTTTCCTATTAAAGTAAGAGAGAAACATCAGCATTACAGAAAAACACACATTCAGTGTCTAAGTCTTTCAGTGCCAAAGGGATAGCTGTGTCAGTCTAGTTTAGTAAAATAAACAAGGAATCTTATGGCACTTTTAAAGACTAACAAATATATCAGACTGGTGAAGTGGGATTTTCTCCCACAGAAATTCATACGATAAATAAGTGTTAGTCTTTAAAAGTGCCACAGGACTCCTTGTTTAAGTCCTTCAGTCCTCCAGAAACAATTAAATGTTTTACATTGTATGAAAATCTTTCTTGAAAACAAGCTCACAATAAATGTTGGCATCAGATGTTGTTGAAGTTAGTACCCCCACCGCACCTTTTTTCCATTAAAATACAAGTCCACTGTGCAATCCTGCCTAAAAAATAATGCAGGGAATGACAGCAAAGTCTAAACTTAAGTAACTCATAAGGGGCTCACCTTCCTTGGTATTAACTTCCTATCTACATTCATTATGTGAATACACTGGGAAAACTGTTTCCTGTGGCAAATTGGAGTACAGTGTAGGTTGAACAGACTCAGTTCAATTTTAGGTAATATTATACAATCATCTGTATGGTTATGTTGAGTGCATGGTACGGGCCCTCATTTAGAGAAGTTTGAATGCATAAAGCCCTACAAGAAGCACCATGATGACTCAATTTCTTATTTTTAGGAAGAGTTGAAGTGAATAATATTACCTCCTTCCTCTCCTCCCCGCTTTTAATAGCACTTTCTTCCCTAAGCTATACTATTTTGTGGGGTTGAATGCTCAAGGAAACTGCAGTTACAAGGAGGATGGGAAACAGTAATAGACAGATATGTAGCAAGAAGCAGATGGACCGGACCCATCGGTCTAGGGTGGTCATTAACAGTCCATGGGAAGCGGGGTTGGATACTCTTCCATTGAACTATTTGAATGGGGGGAGATATGGAGTCCTTCTGTACTGTAATGCAAACTTTAAGATTGTGGTAGAATAGCATCAAGAGTCTAAAAAGTACATTTCTGAGAATTGCTGGAGGCTATTGCTTGCATTTCATTGAAAATTTGCTTACCGAAAATATAACAGTATCTGATGGGGTTTTGGGGAGTAATTCACCACCTTGTTTCCAGACATCTGTTCTGACCTTAAAACTTACCATGTACACATGCCAATCTCCAAGACAGGATCATTAAGTTTGCCTTATTTGTTTCAGTGCCACAACCTTCCAACCAGTTATGCAAAACAAGTGGCAACTACTATGGTGGCAGAGGGAGGAAGAGACCAGAGACATACTTAGTTTATTAGAACTTCTAACATCTGATATTTTTGGACAGCAAAAAGCACAGACATTCATTTTAAATAATTGGATAAAGGTGCAGCAAGAAGTAAAGAATGACCAATAGGTCATGACACAATTCTAGCTAACCATATTGAGCTAAACTTATGTTGTTATAATTAATTAACAATTAATTAATTAACAATTAATTCTCAATTAATCCTTCAGAGCTAGAACTGTTTCACTCTATTCACACTGTTGATAAAGTCAATATTACTGTGTAAGCTGTAGTTTTAATGCACATTGCTTAAGTACTGTGGGCTCAGTCTTGCTCATGTTACATTTTGGAAGAGGAGCAGGGTCATCAGAGTGAGTAAATGAAGAGGATTTGGGCAGTCCAAACATATATCCCTCCAGTTAACACAGAAGCCGCCTAGCCCCTACATCATTTGATGTGTAGGCTCATTATCATGACTCGTTAACTTAGGACAGGTGTCAAAGACCATTGAAGTCAATGGGAATCTTTCCATTTACTTCACTGGGCTTTGGGTTATGTCCTATCCCATGTAGTGTGAGCAAGTGGTCATCAGCTATTGAATAATATATTTTTACAATTTAAAATTAGCCCTAATAATTTAAGGAAAGAAATGTCTGATATCAGAAAAACACCTTAACTTGATTGTAATGGACAGGACACTGTTCTTAGTGCTATAGGTGAAATTTCATTGGTTCACACTTCTTCATTAAAATTAGAAGAGGAGAAAGTTATTCTTAGTCTGTTGTTCAAATCTGTGAATAGACTGATCCAAGCCCCACTGTCTAACAGTATCACCCACAAACGAGAAAATGTGCTACAGTGTCAATCATGGACTATTAGTTTTACTTTTGTGAGCAGGAGATGTTTGAGACGGCAACCAGATAACACACCTCAGATGCTGTAGCGTAATGTAAGTATCTTGTCTGCTCCTTAGAAGAGTGAAAGCCTTTCTTTCTAGATATAAACTGCAGAATGCATTTAGAAAAAAAGGTTTTAACTAAAGTACATTTTCTGAGCTCCCCCTGGCAGCCCTCTTGTGGAAGAGTAACATTGGTGGCACCAGGCTAGTAAAATGCAGTAAAAGAGTATCTTGTGTTAACATTGGTTTTATAGCCAGTAACAAATTTCTTGCTTTATACTCATTTGGAGTCCCAGCTGATAATGAATTCACATACAGAATGAGTTTGAGTCCAAACCAAAGCCTGCAGTCAAAACACCACCAAGCTTTGGGACAACCAAGATGCAGTTCTGAACTTTTTCTTGGGGGCATTTCTAGATTAAACGTCTTGAGGTGTACAAACACTGTACATTCTCACTCCTGTTATTCAGTGACCAAGGGATTTCAGTGTAAGAGGGGTCAATTGTGCACTGAGTGACTTTTTGAGGGAATCCAGTTCAGCCTAACCCTGCTGACCACTTCTGAAAATCCCACCTTAAGATTTTTTTTTTTTTTTTAATCTTGACTGTTGTAATTCTGATGTTTAGTCTGGATGGGAAAAAGATCACGATGTTTGATGTGGGATTGCCAAGAGAATAATTTTTGTTAATGATGACTGCCACCAGCCTGGGGATCCTATTTCAGTTTAAAATAAAAATTGTATATACAAAAACATGATATGCAGACAAGACCTGCTTTCTGAATTGTGTGATTCCTTCCTACCCTGGCCTAAGTTGATACAACTGACTTTTTTTTTGCTTTTTAGTCTTAGTGGTTTAGTTCAGCAAACTACTGGTTAGTGTATGTCATACTTTGCCTTACTGATAGCTAGATGCCCGTGAATGTATCTCCAGTTGTGTTAAGAGATGATGGCAATGGCTGAAACTATCCTAACGCATGTGGCATCTTTGCAAGATTGGTGTGCTAAGCTTCAATTTAAAATCCAACTTTTGTGGCAAAAAGGTTTTAAGCGTCAGATTGCTCCTGCCACCTTATGTGTTTAAATTCTGGGTAAATGGCAGTGATTTGAAATCAAAAACTATTGCTTAAAGAACTTTTCTCATAAAACAGCTCATTAATATGTGTTATTCAGGGTTTGCCAAAAGTCTGTGGGCTTTCTTAAGGCCTCCATCCCTTGTTCCCTTCTCCACCATCAAAATGTCCACGAGAATGAGTGGGCACAGCTAATTCCCCTGTGGCTGTTTCAAACTACACAGTACAGGCTCATCCTTTGATCCCTCCTCATGACTTTATTTCATTATCCCTTAAGTATAAGGAGGAAAGTTAATGACATCATAAAAACCAGAACTCTATAAAAGATGTTTCTGCTGATTTACTGCCAATGTTCTAGCAGCATGTCATATAACTGCCCATTAAAGATGGTGAGTTGCTCTCCTGCCTCCAGCTTTCCTTATTGCCAGCACATTTATTTATAACCCGATTATAAGGATTGGGTGTGCACTATAAATCATAAAACTTATTTTTATAGTGCATATAATTAACCCTTTAATTATTGTATTAAGATGTAACTCTCCCCTTCTTTAAGTCTAATTAAAGATGCCCCTTCGGGTGCATAGAGATTAATTTATTTTTTAAGGTAATAAAAGTCTTGCTTTTTGACTTCAAGAAATCCCTTTGTTTTCTTTTAAGCATTACAAAAAGCATCCTGGTCAGCAATGATTGTTCAAGAGACTATTAGAATTGCATTAATTGGGTAACAGCGTTAAGTATTAGCTACCAGATCAAGTCGTCCCAGGAAACTGAAGTTCATCCCAAAAGGCTCGCCACACTGACCTTATTCTACTTCCATCCTTTTAGAGCAGAGATTCTGGAAGTGATTTCAGAAGGTCAATATTCAAGGTTGCATTTTCCACTATGGAATTTATCCCCCACTCTCTCTGTGATCAGCCACTTACCTACTTACTCTTTGATGATCACTCCTTTTTCAGCACAGCACTGAAATACTATGCTTAACTTTGTGCATGTGAGCCATCCCCTGATAAAATCATAGGCCAAGATCTTCAGAAATAGAAGTGTTCCTCACTTTCTCAAAAAAAGATCCTTTTAAAAAAGAAGAAAAAAAAATCTCAAATTGGGGTCCAAAAAGTTGAGGTACCCAAAATCACTAGTCACTTTTGAAAAGCTTGGCCAGTAGGACTGTTCACATGCTCATATATTCTTTGCTGAATTGAGTCCATAGTGTCTGCTATTAATGCAAATATGCTATTGAGGTAGCAAGATATTGGCATAAAGTACTTACTTCATCAGACACCATTAAACATTTTCACCCTTGTACTTAATTGGGTTGTTCTGGTTTAATTTTGTTGGTCATGAATTGTTGACAGAGAATTGCTCTTCCTCAAAAGAAAGAACAGCACTTTTATTCTCATCATGGCTTTCTGATTTGTATACATTGATAGCTTCCTGAGACAGCAAATGAAAAAAACATTTGATGGCTGTTTTTACTGAGTTTTGTCTTACTGATTATGTGAATTTTGGATTTCAGTATATAGGTAGCAGGTCAAAGGAAATCTGTATCCGTACTGATAATATGTTGTCTTATTTTCACCAGCCAGGAAAAAGCAGCTCTTTGATGTGACTGGTTGTGTTTTGGAGTTTGGGGTTTGGGGTTTTTTTCCCCTTCTCTCTGTCCCTTTCTCTGGGAGACGGGAAAATCAAATGTAGATATGTCTACAACTTCTTGCACTCTGTTTTCCCTGTATGAGTTATGAAACATGAAAAGGTCCAAACTAAGACATCATAAAGAAAATGTAAAGGAAGTTAGATTAAAGAATTATCTCCCAGTGCTTTATCATATGGCCATGGTTTATATAGAGGATATTTTACAAAGATCCTAGAAGAAGTTTAGTCTATCAATGGGTTGAATAATACTAATAATAATGTTTTAAAATAGGTTATTATTGTATATAAACTAGATACTTGTTTTGGGGCTTTTTTTCATGATTTTTAGAATACAGTGGATATTTTCAAGCTCAAAATGCTGCTGTTGCCCTAAGTTTCTAACTCCAGCCAGCGTGTAATGTGTTTACTGACTTGCTTTACTGTTATGCACTTGCTGGAAGAATGAGAGTAATGGAGACATCCTGGTCACCTAGGTTCAAGCATTAAGATTAGAACCTGTCAAACAGGCTTTTGAGTGAACCTGTTTTAGCACATTTCTTCTAAAGTTAACGCATCATCTTCTTTTATATCATGACAAGCTGGGTGAGATAATGTCTTTTATTGGACCAGTTTCTTTTAGTAAGAGACAAGCTTTTGCACTTACATGGAAGAGCTCTGTGTAAATTTAAACACTCGTGTCTCACCAAAAGAAGTTGGACCAATAAAAGATATGTCACCCACTCTGTGTCTTTAATCCCCTGGGAGCAACAGGGCTAAAAGAACACTGCATGTATTTTTTGGTTTAGTCAACCAATACCTTAGAAGACTGAAAGTTTGTGCGCTTAAGGCATGGTTTGATACCTTAGGGTGAATAATCCAAGAGGTCCCTGTTGTGTGAGATTTCAAAAGGCCAGCAGTGTGTCCTCACTCATGAATGAAGTGTTGTTCTCTCAACTCTTGCATACCAATTCAAAGGAGAATTAAGTTTGTATCCTAAAATTGCTGTGTATGTCATTGGTCTACTTGGGAAGAGTGTTCAATGCTGCTCCCAAGAAGGAGCTGAAGAATAAATTAAATGAATTAACTCTTACCTCTTAGAGATCAAATGTTAGTGGGAAGCCTTGAATCATAGAATCATAGGGTTGGAAGGGACCTCATGAGGTCATCTAGTCCAACCCCTTGCCAAAAAAGCAGGACCACTCGCACTAGATTATCCCAGCCAGGGTTTTGTCCAGCTGGGCCTTAAACACCTCCAAAGATGGAGATTCCTCCACCTCCCTAGGTAGCTTATTCCAATGCTTCACCACTTGCCTAGTAAGAACATTTTTCCTAATATCCAGCCTGGACCTCCCCAGCTGTAACTTGAAACCATTGCTCCTCCTTCTGTCCTCCATTACTACTGAGAACTGTCGAGCTCCATCCTCCTTGGAGCAGCCCTTCAAGTAGAATATTAGTGGACTAATGAGAAAGGAGGTTGTGATTCTAATATCAGAATCAAAATTGGCTAAATATGTTGGAATCAAATGTTGTCGCCAGACATTTACCTAGCATAAGCACTAACAGGTACAGAGTTAAAAATTAGAGGTTTAACAATAATACACGGTTCTCAGTTTATAATGTGAGAAATCATCAGTTAATACAATACCTAGAATAAAAGGTGCCTTCCAGCCTACGGTCTTCCCACGTTTAAACTTGAAGATAATAGATTTGGAAGAGAGGTTTGTAATTGTTTGCTAGGTGATTCTGATTAATTTACAAGGAAGAATGCTAATGATGATGATGTGTTACCCTGGAGCCAAGTGGAAATCACACAACAGCAAAAGGGGATAACATGTAAATAATAGCTTATGCATGATCTTTTAGGTCAATTGGGCAGTCTGATCATTTTCCTTAAGCCATTAATGAAAGCATGTAAGATTAGAGAGGGAATTGGACAGCATCACTATAATTCTCGTCTTACAGGGTATAGGAAATGTGTGGTAAATATACCCAAGTGGCAGTTCTATTAATTAAAAAAGCCAAGGGCTTGATTATGGAATTACAAAAGATTTACATCAGCGTGACTGAGATCTGAATTGTGTCCTTCAACACTGAAAAAGCATTTATGGAGCAACCTCTACAAGAAATCTTAGCAATCCACCAGGAAAATATGTAAGTAGTATAAAGAGATGTGGGGTTACAAGACTCATTGTCTCTGTTTTCCTGCTGGTACTAGAATTAAGAGCATTATCACTTTACAGAGACTATCTAGAGAAACTCAAATCCAAATAAATCTAAAATGAATGTAATAGTGCTATAGAGTGGTTATGGGAGAAGATGGCTTATCTGTATATTAATGCATTTAATCGTTGCACTTATTTCTGTGTGGTAGCAAATAGCCAGGGGGCCTGAACCAACAATGGTGCACCATCATGCTTGGTAGAAGAAGAGACAAGACCTTACCAGATACTTGGTAAGAGGGGACACAGAGGCAGAGTTTTACCCAGACTCGCACAGTAGGAAAGTGGCAGAACTAGTCTTCCAATCTCCAGCTCAGCATCTTTCCCACTGGACCATGTGGCCACTCAGATTCTGCTTCTCTTTCCATGTGGTTCAATTCCATGGTTACTGAAACTCGTGCAGATCTCAGTCTTCTCCACATTCAATGGCCCTTTGAGAAGTCTGCTTAGATTCTTACATTGCGTCAATCAGCAAGCTATCTGAGATTTCCTCATCCATTTTATTTCCAGATCATTCACTCTCTTACCAAGCTTCCACGCTGGGATGTGGGTGTGGAGAGGGCATATTGCTCTTTCCCCACACATCTCCCTGTGATCGCTCTAAAAAATAATCAACTTCCTACAACTTCTCCCATGCAAAAAAGATAAGCAGCACATAAGCAATTGACTTTCAGTTGCTTCCCCCTTCCCCGTCCCATTCTCTTCTGTGGTACTCCTGCTGGGTCACATTTAAATACTGCAGGGATCATTAGCCATGAAAGTTATAAGCTGCTGCCTAACAACTGTATCCCATATATTATTTCAGAGACTGTAAATTTTCACTTGATGGAAGAAACACTGCTTGTGTGTATAGCTCAGAGCTTGAGGTTTTATATTGATATCAAGCAAATAAGCCTGAGGTTCACCTTCATGTGGTAGCTGAACCATTCAGTTTTCTCTCTCCCTCAGAAATTTTAAAAGCAGCGATATAATTTGATGAAGCCAGCCAACCACCCACTTTCCAAGTGCAGCGTGGTTGAACATCGATCACCTCAATGCTTGTAAGCAGATTCCAATCTTCTCCAAATTTCCTCTTTCGATGTAGTAATGAGACCCTTGCACCATGGTCGGTTAAATCACTGTGCCAGATGGGTGTGTATTAGATTTTGAAATTCCCTAGTTAAAAACCCTAATGGTTTTTGTTTTCATTTACACAGAGTATTATTACATTTTGATGCAACACCTCTGTGACCTGCTTTCAATAAATGCCTGTCCTTGAATGGCAGCTCTTAGCATATCAATAGAAATAAAATTACCATGAGTAATAGTCTGATGCATTAAGAAATTATCTGCTTTAAAGATACTTGCTAAGGATTTAAAGACTTTGGTATTCATTCCCTGAGACTGTATTCTTGCTCTGAACCATTAAAATCGTATAACTTTATAATATCCCAATAAAGCAATATGTTCAAGCACCTGATGTATTTAAAATTGAAAAATTACTGTGGCCTTCACTTTTATAGTGTGATCTTTATATTTTCTCATTGTCTTTTCCAATTTTTTAACCTAAGGATTTAAATTCTCGTGTACTCTTGATTTTTTGGAGGAAACAACTGATCTTTGTTTCAGTTTGTCAAATAGAGCCTTACAAATCACACTGGGGAAAGCCAAGTATCTAACTTACACTGTCAGAAATCAAAACAGGAGAGGAAATAGGTTCAAATTTTAGAAGGCTACCTGTTGTGCAGACTTCCTTGGGTAGCATGTAGTCACTACCTCCCCACATTTCTTAAGGCCGAGTTAGTTATCAATCTTCCTCCAACAAGCTGCTTTTTTCCAAAGAGAAAAGATACCAATCATAAGGAAGAAAAGAAAACAGCACAGTTCTCTCCTGTCCCCCATTCTATTGCCCTGTCTTATCTCTTTTCTTCTTTCACTTTCACCCTTTCCTCCCGCCTCCAACTCTTCCATTGTGAGCTCTCTGAGCTGTCTCTCATCAGTAAATAGTGCTGATAACTGAAATAGTTTGGACCAAGTTCTGCACATGGATGGATGTGATACTTTGAGAGAAGGTCTAGTGGAAGTGAGTAGAAATTGTGAAGAAGTACCTGAAGGAATCATTTGGCTGGTTTTTTTTTGTTTTTTACCATATGCTGCTGCTGTCTAACCCAGGAGTCTTCTGATCTCCTTTTCTTCCCCTGGGCACCTGTTAAGCCTGCTATCCACCAGTGACTTGTTGGTAACATGGGGTCATCACAGTATGCTGTTGACTTGCCTAACAGTTACATTGGCAACATCAGGTGGAGAATTTTAGATCCCTAGCCGAATGTTTGATTTCCACGCCATATGTTAGGTGGGTCAGAAAAAGGAAAGCTGAGTGGAGTGAGGGGCTGCGATTCTAGAAACTATCACTCTGATTGGGGTCTGATTCACACTGGAGTGTTGGGCAAGTTATTACACCACTCTGCCTCAGTTTTTCCATCTATAAGACGGGATTTTACTGACCTGCCTGGATTGTAAGGATCAATTACTCCATGTTTGCAGAGTGGTTAGATGATGTAAAAAGCATAAGTGCCAAGTGGAGTTGATGGATGTCATGTTTTACATAAGTATGGCAGTGGCTTGGTTAATGAATTCCCTCAATTTAATTGTTCAGACAACTGCCTACTCACCAGCAGTGTTTTACATAACTTTCTTCTAAGCCAATTAACCATATGTTCTTTGTCATTATCACAGTTTTCTTAGCGACACTACAGACACTTCATTTTCCAATACTTCCTTTTATTGTCAGGAAGGATTTCTGGAGTGTTGCTGAAAAAGATAGCAACAAAGTAGATGCTCTACCATAATGCAAACGGCATTGCCTTGCTTAAATCTGTTAGTGATTATACAGTCTGTGGCCTGCAGAAATAATTTGTTATCTCAGCATAAAATACCACTTTTTTTCAGTCTGTTTAGTTTTCCATTTAGGTCGTCTAGCTTCTTCAAGGTTGGAATGGGGGAGGGGAGTGTTTGATTTCTCTTTCATCATCTAATTTTAATTATTCACACCATTGGCTTCATTAAGTTAAAGCACCGTAACATTACTTATGAAACAATGATCCTCAGAAAGAGGAAAAATTAGTCTAATTTCTTTGAAGGCTGAAATCCCATTGTCACTAATAGCACATCCCCCTATTTATGACAACTGGATGCTACCTCAAATTTTTCCCATGTTGTTTAATAGTCAGACTCTCCCTCTCAGCCAACCACTGCAGTACTATCTGGACTATCAGGTATGACTTACAGGGTAACTACAGCCATTGCCTTCTGATGTCTGTACTTCTGGAGCTGTGTTTACAAATGTAACTTAGACAGGGGACTTAAACCAGATATCTATAAACCCAGGCTCAGTAAGACACAAAGGAGTACATACTCAAAGAAATGTTGTGGTGAGTTCACTGTTTATCGACATTAATGGCAGAGATTGAGGCTAAATCTTCTCGTGCCACTCTAAAAATTCATCCTGAAGTATTTGCTCAGCAAAGTGCCGGCCAGGGGTTTTCAGGAAAACATCAGCTTTTAAATTCACTGATCTCTATTTCGTAATGCAGAAAACTAACCTTTCAATTGTCTCTTTTTAGCATCAAATCTATCCTCATAATTAACTACATTTTAAACACCCCCAACCCCAAGTTGATCTATTGTTGTCAAATACACACTTCAGTACTTTGCAAATTAAAAGAAGGTGGAAGAACATTTTAAAGCTCCCTGTGTTGTTCGTTTCTAAGGGCTCATCTGTGGGTTTAGGTGCCTTGTTCTTAATTGTAATAATAATTACTATTGTTATGGTAGTGCCCAGAAACCAGCCAAAAATGACTGAATGTTCAGTGCTTGCCTTTGTCCTTCTGATCCATATTGTCTAACCTTCAGTCTTCAGTCTTTTCACCACTATCCACATTGGCCAGGAAAATGGTTAGCACCTTTTTAACAAACTGTGCCTCGATATGAATATTGCTTACTGAGGTGCCAGCTTGGTTTTCTGGACACTGTGGACAGACCCTTAATGTTCTATAAACCAGACTGTGGTCTAGGAACAAAATTAGTCTTTTTCTGTAAACCCGGTGCCACACATAAATGAGGATGACACCCAGCCAAATTACACAGCCCTTCCTTGAGCCAAATTTCCACTGACTTGAATAATGGCTGAATGGGACACTCCACTGCACCGCCATTCACTGGAGAAAATGATTGAGGGGAAAATTCTGCTCTCAGATCTGAATGGATGGAGGTGGGTCTCTATACCAATTATTCTGCTTTCTGTGTGTGCCTGAATTTCCTGCCAAAGCCAAAGGGAATTGACATATTGAGGGAGCATAACACAGAAGTCTTAGGTTTTCAGGGAAGATTTGAGAGGTCACTTTCTTCCTCCGTTCATATGGCATAATAAAAGACAGAGGGATTGTTATATAGTATTGTCACATGATCGGTTTCTGCTGCTTTCTCCATCTCGGGATCAATGCAATATCTGTGTAGCATTGGAAGGAAGATGGTTATCTTGTAGCAATATTATGAATAGAGTATCACTTCTATGATTCTTAAAATTCTCTCTTTAGTGTATCAGATACATTAAAAAGCTTTTTAAAAAGGTGACAGGATTTTCTCATTTTGCTAGAATTCTTGTAAGTTAAAATAAAATTGTTAGAAGAGCAAATTATTCTCTTCAAAGATATAAAACTGTCTGTCCCTGTGTAAAGCACAGTGAAACAGTGTATCAGACAGGAAAAGCAAATTAAACTGGCAAGTTATTTCTCACATATAGAGAGAAGCCTAGGTATGTCCAAATCATCCCTTGAAGCTGTGTGTTTTTAACTAGAGAACATTTTTTCCTGACAGAATGACAGTTAAAACGTTGCAGTTAAAGCAATAAACAGAATTTTCAGATGCTTGTCAAAACAAGCAGTACTTTGCTGCTAAAGAGTCTAAAGACGCCTAACAATAGAAAGTACCTTTCACAGTAACATCTTTATTATACAATCAGTTTCTTAATGTAATCTTCTCATAGAAGAATAGTGTATTATTTCCCCATAACACTTTTATAGTAAGTGGACGTTAAATTAATGCTAAATGACAATGAAATTCCTGTGGAATTATGTATTGCACTGAGATGAATGCCAAAAAAATTCTGCATGATTAAAGAGAGACAAAGTGGAGAGAGCAGTGTACTAATGGATTGTCAGGAAGGAATGAGGTGAGCTGAGGATAAATATATACTGTTATATATCAGAGAGAGGGTGCTGAGGGGGCAACAAACTCAGACCTGAATCCGAGCCACAAACGTCAGGAGCTGTCTGCATCTCTGGTTGTTGAAGGGAGAAATTGATTATTTCCAAAACTCTTATGGTTATATTCCTGACTAAAATAAACATCTCTCATTAGTGAGTATTTCTGAGAGAAATGCATGCATCAGTTTAAGATTATGGGCCATCAACTCGAGTGCACTGTAATTTAAAGGCAAAATTTTGCTCTCCGTCTTTAGGATGGAAAGATCTGGCCACATAGAATTAAGAATGGATGTGACTGCATTCATTACGCATTGGTCACTTTTGTATTTTCTTCTGCTCCCTGACCAGCAGGTTGACACGTGCATGTTGGTATTGCAGTAATTTAAAACTGTTTTTTAATGACTTGCCATGGTGGCCATTAACAGGAGTATCATGAAACCCCCCACCCTAGGATTTTTGAGAACATTGGGGGTGAAAAGCAGGCAGTGAATTTTTCACCCTCTAACCTGTAATGGAAGAAGCAAAGATGTTAGAGAAAAGCAGTGTGGACAAAGCAGGTGGTTGAAAATGAAAGGCAGGCATTGATACTCTCACCTCCATTGAAACAAATGGCAAAAGTCCCAGAGGGCCCTATCCTGCAGAGCCTTCCAACATCTTGGGTATTTAACATCAGACCCTGTGTTGACTTAACCTCTTTGCTGCCTCGGTTTTCTCATCTGTAAATGGAGATAAACAATATCTAGCCTCTGTAGAGATGCTGGATAAAAATAAATAAATGACAATTACTATGAGAGCCACATTTTTCCTGTTTTAATAATAGTAACATTAGAGTAATGAATCAGCTTGCCCCCTGTTTAATTGCATTTGTCACCCATCCTAAAGTGCACATTTTCTTTTTGGATCTGTCCCACATCCTTCAGCTTTTTGCAGGATGGTTAGAGACCCACCCATCCTCTTGGGAATCAGCAGATTTAGACACATTGTCTAAATATAGTGAATAAATATGTTGCATCAAGATATGGGGCTTTGCATCATGGCAAAACACATTATTGCTTATTGATGCAATCCCATGACGGAATGATTGAGGGGTTGCATTACAAATACAAGTAAGTGGCACATCTGCCACATTCTATAGTGGTTCAGTCACGGAGTGCATGAGGCACTCTAGAAACGAAAAATTAAGTTAGAGTACAATAAAGTACCCTCTTTCCAAGTCTGTGCACCAGATAGAGGTGTTAATTCAATAGTCTATCTTCCAGATGGAAGATCTAAGCTGCAGAAGCTGTTGTTTGTTGCACCTGCCCAGATGACGTTACAAAGCAACAGTAGCGGCACATCAGAAGGTAACCATCTTCACTAAATGCCCCAGCAGCTTAAACAAAGGACTGAGGTGCACTGTAAAAAATGAGTACATGTGCAACCTTATCTACAGTCCAGTTAAACTTTACAGGGCTCTGCTGGAGGTATCTTGAAATTATGAGCCAGTTGAATAGATGCTGAGATGTCTAATAGTCAGTGTTTCAGTTTTAAATATTTAATTGCCAAATAACATGGAAAAGCTGTAGACTTCTTTTAATTTGAGGCTGGAGAAAGAGACGATAAAACACAGTGCAATTCTCTAGAAGCTCTGCATCTCTATGTAACTGTGCTATTGCCAAGAGATCAGGATTCTCCCTCAGCACTGAGTTACAGGGCACAGGAGGCATTAATTAATTCCCTAGCAGGGAGGAAGAGGAGTATAATTTGCCATCTTCTCTGGAGACGTGTGAGAACATTGTGAGTGAGAAAGTATGAATAAAATGTGTGTTGTGCCTCTTCCTTAGAAGGCCAAAAGGCAATTGATGGACGGCGCTAGTTCCCCTCACACTCACCAAATCCTTTCATGCTGTCTCTGAAGGTACCAGGTTTCATCCGAAGAGTGAGGATTCAAGACCAGCATATTCATGAATAAATTCTCAGTTGCCTTTCTCATGAGTCCTAATAACAATCACAGGAAGTCAATGGGTATTTCTTTTTTACACTACAAAGCATTAGATATAGTTAATGTAGAGGCATATGCTGCATCATCATCCCCCTTACAGAAGGGAATAGTAGTGGGCTACTCCTCTTCTTTTTGATGGCAAATAGCCTGTAAACATACCCTGTCAAAACTTAGTAGAGACTAGTCGGAGGCAGGTGGGAGGGAAAGCAGAGGTGAGACTATATTTTTGTTTTCCAGAGTATCTTCGTAGATTAACAAGAAACTGTGTCACTATTCAGCTCACTGGAAGTGTAGCAGGAACACAATGGTGTCTTGCATGATCCCAAACACCAGCAAGTAGGGCTATCTGATCAACCATTTTAGCACTGGAGCTGTACAGCATTTGGTAGGAAGGAAGGAAGAGATGTGAAACATCCAGTTACACATGGGGTCATGGATGCTTGATTGCAACCCGTTAACATCACTCGCCATCCAGAATTTGAGGACAGGCGCAGCTTGGTGGAGACAGAAGGTTGTGTGCTCCACTGAGCACTCTACAAAGCTGCATTGGTCTTAGACACGGTTGTTACCCCATCCCTGAAGTTGAAAGGAAGCGAATGGTTCCTAGTTAAGACAATGGAACTGAAATCTGCTCTGTATAAAGGGAGATGGGTTCCACTCTAAAAACAGACCCACTCCTAACTCAAGTTTGGAGAGAGGTTCGTCACTGTGCCTAGAATCATGGTGTCACCAGCGGCAGCTGCCTAATGAGCAGGAGGGTGTGGATGTTAATGGCCATCTTGGGATGTTTTTCCAAGAATAACGAAGTGCGAGAAGAAAGTCTGAGCCAGCTAGCTGGCTTTCTGACAATAAAAAGAGATTTTTCAGATGTTCTCATCCATTGGATGACTATAGTTACCTCACTGAACTGAGGGGTAAACAGTTCTGACTCAGAAACAATTAAAACATGGGTAACATAAAAGAGTACCCATATTCTGTGTTTGGATGCTCATGTTAGTACTTGAGTGTGTAAAATGGGTATTTATGCACCTTAAATATTGTTGGCAAACTGCCTGTGTTCCCTTGCACCTTCTGGATGAAAACTTCCATATACATTCATGTACAGAATTAAATTAAGCCCTAAGTGGTTTGCGCCAAAATTGGCAATTAAACAGCAAAGCAAGAAAGAGATCACTAGTGACTTGATTTGCAGAGGTTCTGAGCACCTGCAGCTCCCACTAGTTTCAGCTGGTTTCTAGGGTGCTAATTCACTCTGAAAATGAGGCCCCTGGTGTCCTAAATCCCTGTCTTATATCCTGACCATCAGATGCTGCCTTCTTCATCGAACCAGGGGAAAACATACAGAGAAACCAGCCTGATTTTTCTGCGATTGATCTGCACTCAAAACTCCCACTGGTTTCAGTAGAAGCTCTGCATGTGGTTAGTCTCTCTGATTAGGAGACATCATTTGGGACATCTGTTTTCCCATCCTCACAGAGGAAGATAAATGCTATATTAGACCAAAGCCAGCCTGCAGGCTTGCTCTCTCTCTTGGGGGTATGAATGTTGCCAGCATGACACTTTTTTGCTTTATGTGAAAATCATCACCCATTAGAAACACTTTTTAGCCCAATTTGGCCAACAGGGCTGAGAGCTCAGAGAAGATAGCACAATGGAGGGAGTTTAAAGGGGGCGTAGGGGGAAAGTGATTTTAAGGATGACCTTTACCTGTGTGTACATCCTTAATGTCTGCACAATGAGCTCAGAGAGAGTGAATATGATCTGATATTTTAACAACCCTATCACTGCCATCATTCATTTAATGGAGTGGTTCGCGAACACTTTCATTCTGTGAACCACAGCCTGAGACATGTTAGTCCATTTCAAAACAACAAGCAGTTGTGTGGCACTTTAAGACTAACAGATTTATTTTTTGCATGAGCTGTCGTGGGAGAAGATCCCACTTCCTCAGATGCTTCGAAGATGGGTGAACTTACAGAGAGGAATGAAACTAAATGCAAGGGGGTGTAAAACATAGGATCAGGTCATAAAGTAACAGCAAATAAGAGCAGTTTACAGGCTCAAACCATGGGAAGCCTGAAGCCTGAAGACTAACATGGCTATCCCTTTTGAAATAGTCCATTTCAGCCAAACAAATAAGGAGTCTGGTGGCCCTTTTAAAGACTAACAAATGTGTTTATTGCATGAGCTTTTGTGGGTATAATTTGTTGAAGTGGGATTATAACCTGAAATGTGGCTCTAAGATGCATGAAGTGCAACCCACAGTACCCATCTGAATGATGTGTTAACTTGGAAGCCCAATTACAATCATTTAAATGTCAGCAATGTTTCCTATTTATACAATCATAAAAGCATGTGGGAAAGGAGATGATCATAGGTATAGTGTTTAAGGCCAGAAGGGATCCTGACCTTCACTAGTACAAGATATTATCCTGCACTTAAAATATATAAATTTTAACATCTTATATTGAGTTGATTTTGTCCCAGTGAGCAGTTGACACTTTGGACAGTACTACTGTTTTGTTGCTAATATGAGCCCTGTCTGGTAAAATGTAGAGATAAGATAAAGTTGGCTGTTTGGGGGGCAGGTGGGAAAGGGCACAGCTTTGCTGACTCATCACCTTCCTAGGGGTGGAAAGAGTCCCTGCAACTGTGCATTTCTTGGCAATACTTTACCGTCTTGAACTGAAAATGGAAATCTCACTTTGGCTTGGAATAAGGATTAAACGAGTTTGTTTTTTTTAAAAAAAGTCATTCTTTTTATCAGATTGCTTTTTGGTACTCTTAAGGTGCTATAAACTAGCTGTACTAAGAGAACATTCGGTTTCCACTAGCTTGTCTGCATTCAGAAGGGCATAATGTGACTTAAAAAGTTGAAAATGCACTTCTCAGACTTGGATACTTCTCAGCTCTCCCTGAAAGAGATCCAGTCTTTCTGCGAATGATGCTGCTCAATCAATATCCTCTGAACCTTTTATAAATTCTCATGAAAGAACTCATTTTCTCCTGTTGTTTAGAAAAACCTATTTCCAAGTACAGCCAAACATTACACAAAAGTTGGTGGCACTGAACTTCTTCCTTTCAGTTCCTCTGAGTTAACAATGACTGCATATGGGTGTACTAGTGGCATAAATATAAAATAACAATAAGATATCAGTAGTCCAAAGATACCTCTCTAAAAGGCCAGCTCCTCTTTGTCAGAGTGGTGGAGACCATGTTATAGAATAATAAAATGTGGAATATAAATAGGTGGAAACAAGTGTCATGAGGGCTTCAGCAGGGATTAAGCACTTGCGTATTGTGGGAGATACTAACCTTCATCTGAGGTATGAGACACAGGCCACGCCTAATCCTGGGTGATAAGAGTAGATGTACCATTGGGCTTGTCTGCTAGAGCAGGTCATATGTTCCTTGTCTTTTGGTTAAATAAAAAACATATTAATAGCATGTGAGGACCCACAGATTTCTGTAACAGAGCAGGCGGAGTTCAAGGCTAACCTCCATAGGGACTGTGCAATACATTCCATGAGTAGTTTACCTAACTTCTGTAGCAAAGTATTACTAGGCAAATAGTAACAGCAGGAAACATAACAAACATTACTTGAAAGGGTTTAAATCAGCAGGGATTTTGTTTTTAACCACACAGTAATAAATGCAACATCTAGTGAAGGAAAAACTAGCAGCAGTTAATGTGTATCTGCTAGCAGATATTTGCTGTTTAATCCCATAAAAGGACAGTATGCTTCTGTTTAGCTTTGTAAAAAAATAAAAGTTCCTTTCCCCAGATGTTTTCCTCAGGAAGTGCCCTTCACCTTTTCTGCTAAATTATAATATTTTTGTTGCATGCTAAAGCACCATTCTATCTGTGGAATTTTCCACATCCCTTCCTCTCCCTTGTGCCCTTCTCCACACTGCCCCCCCAAATAAAGCACTGCTGATTTGTGGTGCCTGCAGAACCTGATGCTTTTCCAGTTGGAGCCTCCAAGGAACTTGCCTGTGTGGTTTGCCACTCTTCCTGTGTAGTGCATACAGCCTACATTACTACTGTTGTGAATGAAGCTTAATTCTCAGCTTGTAAAGCCCCTTCCACAGAAATACTGAGGGCTGCTCTCACTGCTGATTAATATTTTTCTTTTGCTTCCTCCCCTTTTTCTAGTTTCCTCATGTCAGACTCACTGCTCATCTGAATGAGGACATCTTGTAGTTAAGATGCTGATCTGGGTTGAATTCTTGGCTTTCCTACTGGCCTTCCTGAGTGACCTTGGGCAAGTTGCTTCCTCTCACTGAAATGATCTTAACAGTACTCTAACTCAAAGAAGTTATTTTGGCATAAATTGGGTCTGTGAGGCACTTAGATATTATGGAGTGCCAGGGGGCCATATAAGCAGATAGTGAACTGGGAAGGATCCTTCCAGTGCTTCCCCTCTATGAGCCATATTGTTCCTTGTTCATGGTGAGGTCCTTCCCAAGCACTCCTCAGTTCTCCTCCTGCACCAGTAATTACTCTCTGTTTGTCATAGGCACAGTCTTGTTAGGTCACATAAGTGGCCCTAGCTTGCTGTTGCTTCTCTTCCTGCAACTCAGAGCAATTTATTTTGAAGAACATTCACATTATGGGACCTGTTTGTCCCTGGACGCTAGTCTCGTAGGTGACTTGCTCCAAAAAAAAAAAATCGTTAGAATGGTTCAGTGGTTCTTCCCACCATTTTCTTCGTAAATAACGTTTCATGTTTCGGGGTTAGCCTGAAGTTCAAAGACCAATGGGTCGGATCCTCATCTGAAGTAAAGTGGTGTAGCTCCATTAACGTCAACAGAACTGCTCCAGTTCATGCTTTCTGAGCATTCTGCCCCTCTCCTGAACTAATTAATTTATACATGGTCACATTTTTGCACATCACGTTCATGTACCTTGTGAAAGTCCTTAGAGCAATGTTAATGCACGTTGCATTTGGGTTATAATCAGGTAGAATTCATTTTTATGTTAGCCAGCTCTCTGATGCTCTTTTAAAGACAGGCGCAGTAGTGATTTTACTGTATTCACATTAGACAGGTTGCTCAGTTTAAAAAAACAGTGTACTGGCCAGAAATGCTGGGTGAAACCCAGCCAGCTGGCTCCATTGACATCAGTGGGAGTATTTCTATTCTTGCAGTGGGTGCAGGCTTTTCCCCATTGTACGTAAGGCATTATAGACAGATCAACAGCGTTAAATAATTGGGTAACAGTTTGTAACACACACCTGACTATAGCCCAAATGCTCTCTAAGTGTCTGACATTAATGCTAAATGACATTGGCATTTCTGTGAAATTGTTTTACACATGACGAGCAAGATCCTTAGCTGTAATAAATAGCTCCATTGGCTTCATTTTACAGTAGTTGAGGATCCAGTCTGGCATGTATAAATGGGTAGAGGGAAAATTAATATGATTTAAGGCTATCTCACAAATGCCAAAAGGAAGTTACAAATATTTGATAAAGCATATTATGAAGTACCATGTTTGTGTTACATTCAGAAAGTTACTGTAAAGCTAAACTGGGTCTAATAACACCACGTGGGGCCATCTGCAGATCTGGACATTTCTCTCCAGAGATGAATGGAAATCAAGAGTGACAATGATGAAAGTGGCACTTTTTGTATGCAAGGAAATGAATGGTTACCTGTATTTAGGTCTTGGAAGCAGTAATTATTCTGTTTGAAGTTTTAGCACAATGTATTTCCCCATGCTAAAAGACACAGGGTGTTTGCCATTTGACCTGGTTTTATAGTACATACTTAAATGCAGTTTAATTTTGCCAAGATTTATTCACGGTACATTTGCAATTATTATTCACCTCTTAACAGCTTCTTTCAGAAAGCTTGAAGCTTTTCCCCAGCATATCATCAGATGTTCTTTAGCACTATAAAATTAGTTAGAAAGTAATTTTCTTAATTTGGTTTCTTGCGACCAAATAAATGAAAATCCTTCTCTAGCTGAAGCTGGGGGATTTAGGGTTTTTCCTTTATTAAAGAGAAATGATCATCTATAAAATAGGAATGTGGCTGGGGACGAATATTAACTACTAAAAGGCTTATCTGCCATAATATCTTGGAGATGCTTTGGCAATGAGAGATTCCCCACCAGCCTCAGTTTTTGTAGGTTTTACTTGCAACAAGAAATAAAGCAGTTTTTTGTAGCCTAAGAAAGGATGGTAAGACTTGTATGGATCTCCTCTTCTCTTTGTGGTTCATGACATTTTGGTATCTGATTAAAAAGAGCCAGGGCCCTGATATAATACAAGCTTGACGTCAATTCAGCAAAGCATTTAAGCATGTACTTAACTTCTTCCCCATTCAGCTAAGTACACGCTTAACTCAGGCACATGTCTGTACCCTGTTACCTGAATCTTAAAATGTGCCAAAGACTGTGTCTACACTACAAAGTTTGGTCAACATTAGTTATGTCGACAGAAAACTGCCGCCATTAATATATCACTTGTGCACCTGCACACTTGGCTTCTTGCGTCAACTCGCTGTGTACTCACCAGGAGTGCTTGTGTTAATGCATAGATCATAGGTGTCAAACTCACGGCCTGTGTGTGGGATGCTGTCCGCCAAAGGCACTGATCCAGCCCATGGAGCTGCTGCCCGTCTGTACCAGGGAGCTCTCTGCAGCAGCAGTGAATAACAAAGACAGGCTACCCCGAGCAGAGCAGAGCAAAGCCTGCTTGTGACTTGGATCATGTGAGTGAGTCAGAGCACAGGGGAACAAAGGAAGTGCTCCAGCCAATCCCGGCTCAGCTGTGGTCTGCCAACCAGTCAGGGTCTCAGTCACAGCAGGCTGGGCTAGGCTGCCAGAGAGCCAATGCACCACCTTCTACCCCACCTGTTCACTGTCAGTCAGTTGTCATGCTAATCTGATTGACTAACTGCACATTGACCAAATCACAAATGAGAAGAGAGAAAAAGTGGCTGGGCCCATGTGGGAATGAGCTAATCAAAGGCCAGATGGGACTGAGCCAACCAAAGGTCACCATTGCTGAATGACTGATGGTGAGTGGGGGGGAGGCAGGAGTCCAAACTGTCTGTGGCTGTGACTTAGACTGATTAGAAGGAGATGTGGAAAGGGGAAAGGAAGGATGGTCCAGGAGTAGCCAAGCAGTGGAAGTGGGTTCCCGAACCTGCACGATAGGAGAAGGGTGGTCAGGGAGCCAATATGGCAAAGGGGACCCCACAGAGCAGGGAAAAGGGAAGGTGTGGGAGAGCCTGCAGTGTTGGGGAGGGGAAAGGGGAGCCCATATGATTTTGAACGTGGCAGGGGAAAGGGTTGGGGAGCCTGTGGGGACATGTGGCCCACAACAGATGTCCTGTCTTCCAGTACGCCCCCCACATTGCATGAGTTTGACACCTCTGGCATAGACAGTGCATCTTAAGTAGGTATGTCAGTGTGCAGACTGCCACCCTTGAGCACAGTGTGTTTTGGGAAGTTTTGGCAATGCATGATGAGGCAAAAACAAGTCACACAAGAGTCAGCTTCCCAGAGTGCAACTGTCTCCATCCCATAATGGCCTCTCTATCCTGTAATTTTCAGGCCTTGTTTCAAAATTCTATGAACGTGTGTGATCTTTATTTCTGTCCACTGTCTCTGACAGAAGCAAGGAGCCCCTACAGTCCTGCACTATGGTCATACACATTGGATGCGATCCTCATTTCTGTCCGCCATCTCTAACAGAAGCAAGGAGTCAGCACACCTCTGCACTGTGGTCATACACATTGCACAGTCTGTGCACTGTGGTTGTACGCGTTCCACAGTCAGTGCCTGTATCTGTCCAAGGTCTGTCCCCGTATCTGTGAGCCGAGCTGTCCTGTGCTCTGCATAGGAATGAGAGCTGTGCCGACAGTGGAAAAGTGAGGGGTCATTGCACTGTGGAAACTTGCAATGCCAGATTGTTGTCAATCGCTATGAAATAATTTTTGGAGTTGGAAAATTGTCTGAAGGCTATTGTCATGCAAGTCTGCAGGGCTATTAATCGTCTCCTTCCATGCTGGACAATGTGCAGGACGTAGTGGATGGATTTACTATAAAGGCTGTGCTGGAGCAAAAGATACATGGATATCCCTAGTTTGGAGTCACAAACTGCATCAAAGGAAAGGGCTGTCTTTTCTATGGTTATGTAAACATTAGTTTATCACTGGGAACGCTTCATGTATGTGCATCTTTAAGGGCACAGGACTGTTCAGAAAGCTGAAAGAAGGACTTTTCTTTCCAACCCATCAGATTACCATTGTCAATGTTAAAATGCCAATAGTGACCATGAGGACCCAGTTTACTTCTCTCTCCGCAGTTCATGAAGTCATACACCAGCCCCCTTGACACCAAGAATACTCAGCAGGTGCTAAAGGACAGTACAGTGTACTTTTGGAAGACTGAAGAGATGATGCCATTGATGTACTCACAAGATTGGATCTCAATGGGGGGGAAAAAATTCCAATGCTATATGTGTCTGCTGTGTCCTGCACAATACCTGTGAAGTAAAGGGGAGAAAGTTGTCAGTGGGATGGAGGGCAGAGGTGGAGACATCTATTGAGTTTGATCAGCCAAATGCAAGGATCATTAGAAGCACTCAGTGTGGAGCTGTGTGGTTCAGGGAGACTTTTGAAAGAGCATTTTAACAGTGAGCCACAGTCATCTATTGTGGTATACTGTGCTGTAACTTACCCACTGTTTGGGGGCCCATTAGGAATTTTGTGGTGCTCAGTGTACATCTATGAATATGACACTGTCAATACACCTATTAATTTTGTGGTGTTTACAGTACATTTATGATTATTACCCTATTTGTTGCTGATTCTATGAGTTGTCATACTGTATAGTAATAAGTAGTTGGTTGCTTTCTGAACTGCTCAGCGGTCTGCAGCATCTGTTCTGAACTAATACAGATGAATTATTTTCCAAATAATAGAATTCTATTCAGTAACAAAATCAGTGCATATAAAAATCTGTGCAATTTAAAAGCAAATACATAAAAAACTTAATGAATTATTGGAACAGAGATTAATGAGGGGGCAGAACCTTCATATCCATTTTACTACATATACAGGAACCAAGGCTTTCATGGGTCTGTGCATGTGAAGCAATGATTGTCCTTATCGTCCCCCCTAATGGAGTGCTAGGGTAAAGACGTGACCCTTGATCCCCTGTGGAATGCTGAGGGGTTTGAAGGGAGGTGCTGCAATGGAGTTTTCCATAAATTAGAAAGAGAGGCAAGCCTATGACTTGAATATGTAGGTCCACAAGAATCTGCAACGTTTGTTTGCTGCTGTAGAAGCCCCATTATTATAGCCCTGAATGGATACAAATACATGGATCCGTATCTGATCTGCATCCACAAGAAATGGTCTGCAGATATCCGTGTTGTATCCGCAGATGCGGATATAATGCAGATATCTGCATATTTGCAGGGCTCTAGCTTTGTGAAGATAAAAATATGTGGACCTGTATCCAGTCTGCATCCGCAAGAAATGGTCCGCAGCTATCTGTGTTGTATCTCTGGATTCAGATATCCGCAGGGCTCTACCCATTTATGTCTCAGTGCATTGCCCTCTCCTGATGGGAGTCGGGACCTTTCTCTTGTCTACATTTTTCTTCTCCAGGTCATCTGCAGTGTCTTCAGGCCCTTTGCTCATGATCTGATGCAGCCCTGATTTGCAGGATCTCAATGAACATGTCATCCGCAGTCACTGTCTTTCTCCTCCTTTTCTGGCACGAGGCTTCTGTCCATGTGGAGGGGAACCCCTTAAGGCCACAATAGCTACCACTGCAGATAAAACACACAGCACTGTCACAGTAGTCACAGTGGTGAGTGAAAGCTAAGATTCAGAACATCCTTGCTCGCCAACAAGACATGCTTCTTGACACTTCTGCTTGGAAGTATCTGTGCATGGTGCCACTACAGCACCAGTCGTGATGAGCATGGCCAACCAGGGGGAAGAAAAATGAGGAGAGAATGGGGTTGTTGCATCAAACAGTGGAACCATTTTCCTCAGCCAGTGGTGATTTAGCCATTATCTCACTCCCAAGGGTAATGAAAGCACAAAGAACACAGCTGCTGCTGGCATCCCAAAGCTGGCATCCCATCCTGGCTTTGGTGCCACTAGCCTGCGATGTCAGCGCTGTAGAGTTGCCTGCCAAAGGTATCACCGTCTGGCATAGGAAAGTGTCCTGATGCAGAGGAAGAAATAAGGCTGCCATCTCTAGAAGCTTTCAGGAGAGCATTGCAGACTGTCTCCATGAAAGTTTCATCAAGATCTTTCAGGAGGATTCCTGGGACATCGCTGTGTGCATAAACAGATGGCTCCACATGGAGCCCCGCTGCCTAATCCTACAGGGGCATCAGAAGCAGATGACAACGCTACTGTTACTAGTATGAATAAATCAGTGAAAAGTAGATGGTTGCATCCTGTTAAGTTGGGTTGCAAACAGTGCATCACTGTAATGGGAAATACAATTACCTGAGGTTCCTCTCTCTGCCTGTGCTCAGCTCCCAGGACTTTCTGGGTGGTGGATGAGTCTGAAGCAGCTCTCAAACTGGCTTGGACACTCCCTGCCCCCCATCCCTGTCCTGTTGCGTGGCCTCCATCTTCTTCCTCTGCCATCTCCTTGTCCTCACTGTTCACTTCATGAGCCTGTGATATGGGCACATCAAAAGTATGCTTGCTAGACTACAGCATGGTCATAAGATGTCTGCCAAATAGAGCATGCAGCTCTTTGTAAAAATGGCAGGTCTGTGCCCTGGTATTGGATTGGTTATTCACCTCACTGATCTTATATACCTGATGAAGTTCCTTCACTTTCATGCAGCACTTCTGCTGGTCCCTGTAATATCCCATTCCTTGCATTCCCTGTGTAATTTGTTCATAGATGTCCACATTTCTATGGCTGGCCTGTACCTGAGCTCTTCTTCCCACAGGCCCAGGAGATCATCATATGCAAAATCTCCTTCTACTCCAAGCCAGAGCACATCTGTAGCATGTAGCCAGCCAGGCAGTTCAGCAGCTGTAAGCAACAATGGAGAATCTGTTTGCTGTGCTTGCCAGACTAACCAATACAAAAAGCATTAAAAAATTCACAGAGCTTTAAAGAGGATGTGGCCTACTCGTCTCCAGGACCCCTGGGCAGTAGAGATCATAATCACAATCAGAGAGGTCAGCATCCGGCATTGTGGGGCGGCCGCTGGAGGACTGTTAGAATGAATGTGAGTTACTCAGTTGATTTCACTACATTGACCAAGATTGATGTCAGGTGGGTTATGTCTGCCTAACTTTGTAGTGTAGACCAGGCCTTAATCTAAGCATGTGCTTGAGAGCTTAGCTGAATAGGATATACTGATGAACGTAAGCCTTTTTGACCTTGATGGTGGTCTGCTTCTGGCAAAAGAAAAACAATATTTGCTCTAACAATGTGACCTGATCTTATGACTTACACTCCCCTGCATTTATTTTCCTCCCATTCTGTAAGTTCCTTGTCTTCAAAGAGCCTGACAAAGTGGGATTTTCTCCCACAAAAGCTCACGTGATAGATAAATGTGTCACTCTTTAAGAGTGCCACAGGATTCCTTGTTTGTTTTAATGATTCTCCGCCTGGGATACAAGGACTACAGAAGGCATAGCAATACTTGCTGTGATTGACTGCCAACAGAAGGTACAAAATGACACATCGCAAGCGTTACTTATAGAAGTTACAATTCAAGTTGCTTATAAAAATGCTTGCAGTTCCCATTTCAAGACAGATAAAATTATGAAAGGTAGAGTACAAAAACACATGTCCAAGCATATCTGTGTCCAAAGCTTTTTAAGTAGAAATGAGCCATATAAATCCAGTCAGCAGTCCATTTTGTGGTACCTAATCCAAGCCAAGATTTAGGGAGACCCTGTATGGTAACAGTAAGCAGCATAGGCTTTTAGTCTAGAAGCTGTAGAGAGACGGAAAAAAAATACTGGTTCCTGCCTGGAACCAACTGCCTCAATAAAGAAATCCGTTTGTGCTCATTACATCTGAGTCTGTCTGATCTCTCACAAGGAGCACTTTGGCCTCAAGTGTTGAAATTTCATGTCTGGAACCAGATCAGACTACCAACTCCCTGGGCATTTGATCATTCTAGAGGAAGGAGTGAGTCAGAGCCCTTAGATCTGTAGCTGATCTACCTCCGAGTTCAGTGGGGAAAGTTTTTAATTCTGGATCATCCTAGTTCAAGCTTATCTCCAATTTTAATATTGAAAACTTTAATCCAAATCATATCATTGCAAATTTGTCTTGTTTGGATGTTGCATAGAATGACCTCATCCAGTTTCTGTAGAAAGCAGCCAACACGATCCATCAGGCCCAATCACCCAGGTCAATCCCTTGCCTCCCATGTGCAATATATGGGACATGATAATGAGTAAATGAGGTGTGAAGGTTTTCCTTCCTCTGATTTATGTGTAGAAGTGTTGCTAATTTTCCTGATGTTATCTCCCCTTACAAGATATAATTACCTGATTTACTTGATTGCCTTCTGGGAATTTTTTTTAATAAATTGGCTTAAAATTGTTTATACGATCGCAATCTGATAATTTCATAAAGTGTTTGCTAATCTGCTTGAGACTGTTTGTTGGGTGTGATTTATTTCACCTCCTTTGCCTTTCATTTCTTTCATTTGAAGTTGTTACAGCAAGTTGGTATCATCTGAGTTGCTGCTGAGCCTAGACTTATCTGGGCAGGACCTAGACTACTTTTATCTTGACGTATACTAAATAATAAGCTCTTATATTCTCCTTTATTAAATGCACAACATAGGAAAGCTAATTTTACAAAGTACCACCATCCAGCTCCAGCTCCAGACACACACGAAAAAAGTTTATTCTGTTCCTCAGAAAAGTGAATCTTGTTTTTGCTAAGGGTCATATGAAATCTTAGGAATTTGGTGGACAAGTGGTGTACATCTTATCCCCTGAAATATTTCAATGGATCACATTTTTAAAACAAAACAAAATAGAAGTGCTTGGGCATTTGGTCTACAAACATGAAAAAATAACCTATGGAAATAAGCTAATATTAGTCAGTATAGTGACTTTATATTACAATGGCTGATTCTAAACAGCTTGTGTATTTAGTGCCAGGCAGAGCCTCGTAAAAAGATCCCTATATCTCATGTTTTCGGGACACGGCAGTCCCCAAAGATATTTTACATGTGCTTCATTCTGCTTCTGTAAACTTTGCTTTCTGTCAGGCTTTTTCCAAACTTTCACAAAGTTTTGATCAGTCATCCTGTAATACTGCTAGACATTTTATTTGGAAATGTTCTATATTTATATTATTGGTTCTGAGTTCACAAGTGCTGATTTACATCTGCTTTTCTGTATTTCTATTCCTCTTCCCCAAAAACTAAGAATTCTGTCTCTTGAACTCTCTGTTCAGGTTCTTATACTGTACTGATCAATAGCATATAGAAGTATCTTCTGAAAGGACTTTAAGTGATGTCTTGTAGCTCTCCCCACAGCAAAGCAAGAGCATGAATGCTGACTTCAGGGCAGATTTTCAAAATGCACAACCCTTAAATTGATGGAGATTTATAAAATCAAATTTACCAACCAGTTGTACCAAGTGTACACTCCTTAGTATAAAATCACAGACAATCTGCTTTGTTACTCTGGTCTGTCTTGCCACCCAGGTGGATACATCTCTGTGATAGATGACTTCTTTCACCAAGAATCACAGCAATATTCTATTTACTCCTGATCCCAACTGACCAATTCCTTACCCTAAGTCAATTATGCTTTCCCACGCCAAAGACCATGTTTATAGCATCTGATGAAATGGTATTTTCTCCCATGAAAGCTCATGCAATAAATAAATTTGTTAGTCTTTAAGTGCCACAGGACTCATTTGTTTTGCAGAACTAAACTGACACAGCTACTCTTTTGGAACAATGATTTATTAAAAAGAAAGGGACACTAGAAAGTTATTTGCAAGGTTAAAGCAAGAAAATGACTTAAAATTTTGGATTTCAGAAGGTAATTATTGGTTTTTATAATCAGCAAGTTCTCTTTGACCTTTTGGGCTAACCTGGGCTAAGCAGCTGGAGATCCCTTACTTATGCCTAAAAACTCTTTTTCCTTCCCTGATCTCCCCCCAGCCAGGCAGCATAGAGAAGCTCAGTTTGTTTTGTCTGGGGTTTTTATCCCCCTCCTTCCATGTGCTTTGAGCTGCACAATCAACTTGCGTGATTCATCACATGGAGGAGAACAGAACAGCGATAAGAGTCTTTAGTCCTTTTGTTGACTTTTCCTGAGACCAGGGAATTTCCAGTTACAAGGTCCACCGCCAACCTGTCCGGTATTGATGGGTCTCTTCTTCTGGAAGGGGTGTACCTATTTCTGAACAAGAGAAGCAGAGCTCCTCGCAGTAATTAATATCCCTCTCCTGGTTGGCGAGTCATACAGTCACACAGGCACAAAATTCAACCACTCAAATATTACATGACAGTATTGAACACAGATTTTACAAGTAAGATTATTGCTGTATGCAGCAACTCACAAGCTTTCAATAGAGTCTGAACTTTTTCTTGTAATCCTAATGCCTATTGCATCAATATTCATGCAGTAAGCCAGACAGATTCCAGCTCTGTATCTGTCAGTGTCCACTTGACACATGAGGACTTTGGAGTGAGCAGGCACCTGCCCTGCCAGAATCACATCTGGCTTCTCTGATGTGTGGCTGACAAGACCTTGAGACCCAGCTTGGGCATCCTGTGTTGATCACACCCCTGTATGTGTCTGGATGGGACGTAGAGTAGTCACATTGTGAGGTGAGAAAGTTGGTTTGATGCTGTTGTTTTGTTTGGTGATTCTTAGTACTTCAGTTTTCGGATTACAAACAGAGGCATTTGTGGACAGCTACAATTAAGGAACAGATAATGCACAGCATCAAAATGGCCCTGACTGTTTGAGGACTTTAATAGCTCAGTTATGGGTTTGAGGTTCATTGTAGGAGTGGGTGGGTGAGGTTTTGTGGCCTGCAGTGTGCGGGAGGTCAGACTAGATGATCATATTGATCCCTTCTGACCTTAGAGTCTATGAGTCTATGAGACTGTTTAAAAAAGGTGTGGGGGGGGAATAATTCAGATCTTTACTGAGCTACTCTAATCGCAGGGCAGGCCTGACTAGAGGGCAAGTTATTTCATTGCTTTATCGTAGAATGAATTCTAACTAACCTAAGCAGACAGGCCACTTCATTCTTTCTTCCTTGCTCAGTTTACTGTTGTGTATGCATCCCAGGTGCCTGTAGGGTTGTTTCAATTGGTAACTTGTGCTTCCTGAATGATAGCTGCCCCTTTGCTCCCAAAATGGCATCTGTTGCCTGGAGGCCACATGCTCCTCCTATGCAGGCAATTGTGTGATCTGTAAATAGCTATTAGGCTGGCATGGCCTAAATTAGCTGCAAATTGACAACTCAATTGTAAAACAAACAAAAAAAATGACCTAGTAATTAACGGGATATTTCCATAAAGCTATAATTACCATTTAGCTCTGTGCTATTTGTACTTCCCTTTATTCCAATAAAGCCCTCCTCTTTTTTTGTTCTCTTCTGCCAGGGAAAATATTATTGTTTCAATCTTTGCCATTTTTCGAGTTGTCCTTGGAAAAATAAATGATCAGTCTGCTTCCCCCTCCTGGAGGAGAGACGAGAGTTTGTTTGTATTGTGCAGCCTTCCTTTAGCAGAGGTTTTGTTTCTTTGTTTTAAGTAGAGATAGCATCTTAACTGTGCTCATCAAAGCTCAAGGCCATCCACATTTTGTCACTTAGAATCAATGGCTGTGTTTGGTTCCATCTTCTGCTCTTTCTCCCACCCCTCCTCTAGCCTAGTGAAATAATGGTACTGATGAGCTCTTATCTTTTTGTCACACTTCTGCCAGCGAAGCAGACAAATTGATTTATGGATGTGGCATCCTACTCCTGATACTGCCATAATTTACCACTAAATATTGCTTTGACACAATAGTTTTGTAACAAATACATAATGCATATTGCTCTACTTTCCCTCCACCTCAATCGGTTTTTGAATTAATGGTGTGAGACTTGCTCAATTCAGAGGAATCTCGTGTCCAATGCCCGTTTGGAGTCTCACGGAATACCGATCTGTTGCTTCTCCTCGCTTTTCTCTGCTTAGTGTCACCTTGAAATGAAACTGGCTCCCCATTCATTTTTTCCCCCCTGTTTCTTCTTCCTTGCATTGTCAAATGAGGCAGTTCTTCACTCGTTCATGAGGAGCATTGCTTTACTCAAAAAGGCCTGACTTGATTTATTAGATAAAGAAATACATTGTGTAAAAGGCTGGAAGGCTTTTCTTGTTCTTGCATAGAACTGGCATGCTACTTGGAAGCTTGCAATCACTGGTTTCATTAAATTGTAGCAATACAGTCAGAAACGCAAAATTCTTTATGAACAAAAAGGACAAGCTTTTTTTTTTGGCCTGGAGTGGCAGATATATTGGTTTCCTCCCCTCCCATCTTCACTGAAACACTTAGACTATATTCTAACTTGCAGCTGTATTTTAAATAACTATTGTGGCATGTGAATGATTCAGCTCCAGTTTTAATAATTCCACCCAAATACATCATACTGCTCAAGTCATCTGAATGTTTACTCAGTTTAAAGAACACAGCAGCACAGGCAAAGGTGAAACTGGGAAGTAGAGATGACTGGTCTGCTTTTCAAGATACTTGGCTGGAAATAAATCATGAGTCCTGTGGCACTTTTAAAGGCCAACACATTTAATTATTGCATGAGCTTTCATGGGTAAAATCCCACTTCATGAGATGCATGAAAAATAGTTGGAAATGCAGACTTCATCTGGAAATGAGGCAAATTGAACTCAGTTGAACAGCAGTAGGAATATGACAAAAAAAATTTTCCCTGCGCTGTTGTACATCAGTGTTAATGTTAAATATAGTTTTCTTCAGATAGTCTTAAAAGTATGAAAGAAAAAGTCAAGATTTTTCTGTATCCAAATATTTTGAAACACGGGAAAGTCTGACTTGTCTATAGCACCATTTGAAATGTGTTTATTTTGCATTAGTCTGGAGCAGTGGTTCCCAACCTGTGGTCCGGGGACCCCAAGGGGTCCACGGACATGTTTCAGGAGGTCCATGGAGCACCTCTCTACAGGGGCCAGAATCCAGCTACAGCCCTGATGCTCCCCGCCAGAGCTGCCTTTCTCCTTCTGTGGCTGGATCTTGGCAGGGGGATAGGGCTGCAGCTGCTCCCTGGCACAGGGAAGGGCAGGGAGCCATAGCTGCTGCAGCTCGGCTCACCGTCAGTGCAGGCCATGGTGGTGGCAACACTGCTCTCCGGTTGTCCCAGTGGCACCGCCAGAGTGACGTGGGCCAGATTACATAATTAGCCAGGCGGCCACAAAATTTTGTTAAAAAGGGGTCCCCAGCCTGAAAAAGGTTGGGAACCACTGGTCTGGAGAGTGTAACAAGCCTGCTGCTCCTTGAGTGTTAAGGCTATTCCAGACCACTGTAGTCTTGCCCTCAAGAACGACGGCTGGTTTTGTTGCTAGTTCCTAATATGTGCAAGCGTGAACAAAGCCCTGCCATTCATATATCCGGGATTCTGTTTTGCCTCTCATCTATATCTCCCCTGGTCCCTCTTCTCCTTTCTTGCCAGCCTTCCCCTCTGACCAGGTAGAGTAGGAGGGCAGAATTTTGTGATTTCTATACAGAACAGTCGGTCATTGCCGTTCCAAGAGTTAGATACAACAGGGAGATGGCAAAAGAAGTGTGGGGCGAAGCCCACCTACCACGTAGTTGTTGATAATACTGGGCAAGGATTGCAGGAGTCCACAGACCTTGTTGTCAAAACCAGATGTTGCCGTTGACTTCTTTCAGTCAGGCGTTGTGGGTTTGTTTGGACAACTCAAAGATAACCATGCACCTGCTCTGTAATTTCATCACAAATATCCTTTAGTTACATAATAATAATGGATACTTGTTTCCTGCAGGTCTTGCGTTAATTTTCAAGCAACAGTACTGAAAAAGAGGCATTTCTAACATGATTGTAGGTTGTACTCCCTGTATGGCAAATTAATACATATTTTTATCACAATTTCAGTTGTCAGTTACTTCTCGCAACCAGATAGAATTACAGCTGCATTTATTGTGGCATGACTAACAGCTTACCTCCCAATGATTCTTCTTCAGCAATTTCCTTGTGTTGCCAAGTATAAGAAACTCAGGGGAGTCTGGATTCTCAGACACAATACAAAATTCTGTTTTATGTGATATTCGTATTTTTGTAAGTAGAAGGGTAATTATTTACGTGAAGATCAAATTTAAATTTTAATGATTGGTGGAAATAGAAATGGAAACATAGATTGTCTTAACTCATCTCATCCAACCCTCTGCATCTGCAGAATTCTTCCCTATGAGAGAAATATATATATATATATTCCTAGTGCATTTGGAGTCAGCCTTCCAATGATCCAAGCGGAGGTGGGGTTCTCGCATTTCTGTTGGGAGGCTGGTATACAATCTAGTGCTATTACAGTTAGGAAATTTCCTGATATGCTGCTTAAATTTCCTTTAACTTAATGTATCACGTTTTTTCTGCAGTTGGTATACCCTAAACAATTCCAAAAGGGTAGCCATGTTAGTCTAGTTCATCAAAACAAACAAGGAGTCTGGTGGCGCTTTTAATTAAGACTGTAACACATTTATTTATAAATTTAATAAACATGTTAGTCTTTAAAAGTGCCATATGATTCCTTGTTTGCTTTCCTAAACAATTCATCTTCGTTCTTAGCGCTGACATATTTCAAATTCTTCTGAATGGTGGCATCACATCCCCTAGTTGTCCTTGGGCCAAGACAGACATATTAAGTCCTGTTTATAAGTCTGTCTATTTAGTTCTATTTAGATATGCTTATTTCTGTTTCAACTCACTGTAAATCAATTGTTCTAGCCCCTTATTTACTTTTCTTGCTCTACTCTTGGTTCCTAGCAGTTTAGCGCAACAGTTTCCAAACTAAACATTCATCAGATTTTCTCCTGCAAAAGCATGTGCAATAAATAAAGTTGCTAGTCTTTAAAAGAACTACAGGACTGCTTGCTTGCTTTGCTGAACTAGACTAACAAGGCTACCCCTTTGAAAGTTCCCAAACTGTGGATCGCAACCCCATGTGGGGTCACTTCATCAGGACATGGGATCGTGGCAGTCCTGATTGGGCAGGCTAGTAAAACGGTATTACAAAGTTGCCATAAATTCAAAGTGCTGACCTAGGCACTGAAATCTATTCTTCTGCCCTTTACCTTGCTGTTTGCTAGTAATGCAAAAATATTGAAGGTATGTTACTCCGGGGGGGGGGGGGTGTATTAGCCCTGAATGAAAAATTGAGTAGAATTTTGAAAGACTGTCACAGAATCATGTTCAGAAGATACTGATGAGGTGTCCCAACCTTTGTATTTTTTGCAAGTTTTTTCCTTCAGTAGCTGTTAATTTAAAGGTTTGGAGAGGGCTTTTTGTTTGATTTTTGGGAGCTGGATGGCCACGTTCTTACTTTTTGTAGTCAGAGCAGCACTAGATCTGTATTGATTTACACTGCTTAATAATCTGCACCCCCAGATATTTGTTTTGGTTGTGTGTTTTGGCACTTTTTCACAACTTTCCTTTTTTAAATGAACTATTCATTTTTAAAACAGGAGTGTAGGAATTCTTTGATACCAGTGGTCAGCCAAGTCTAGTAACTATGACTGAGACAAGTACTTTATTGTTAAAGGGACTGTAGTGCATTGCCATGCGGAATAGGTTTTGTTTGTTCATTTACACCAGTTAAGTTACATACATTTGTGCCCATGGTAGGGTTCCGCTGGACTACTAACAGAGTGTAAAGGTGGCTCAGTGCAAATAAGAAGTGGATGCTTTATATTTTGCTTTGGTGCCTGGAAAATAGTCTTTGGTCACATCTGTTCTTGTAAAAAGTGTATTTAATTAATCACCATTTTACTGACCTAGGCCCATAATAATCTTCTAAATCACCAAAGATCTAACTTCTAGGCTTGTCTGGTTTTATTATTTCAACAATAAAACCTTTGTAAAGAATTGGATGAGGATAGAAGTTTTCATTTTTTTTGTGCAGTTACCCACCTTAATCCCAGCCTCAGCCATGGAATTCCCAGACTCATTCTTTTTTCCTGGATAACTCTTCCAGCTGAGTGTGAATGGTTCCTGCTCCTAATTGCCTGTTTGGCTATTTAGCCAGCTGTCAAATATGCTAAAATCTGTTGACTACTTCTCCCCTTGTGATGTACCCATTCTCCTCTGGCCCAGAGCCTAGCCACCCTAATTCTGTCTCAAGTCTCTGTGCAGGTGGCGCAATGTCAAATAGCTTTATCTTTTTAAAAACCATTCCCTTGCCAGATCTAAGCTGTAGTCACTGCATGTGGTCAATGATAAATTTGTACCATGCGGATGTTTCTATTCTGCTTCTTTGCACTTTTTTGGAGGGGAAGGAGAGGAGGTTGTCCTTGTCATATCTTGCTGAGTCTTCTGATCACAGTTTATGGCTCAGACTAAGTAACAAAAGGAAATGAAGCTTATAGTATGAAAGCTGCATGCAGTGTATGAGGTTTTCTGTGCATTCAGAGGATATTTTTGTGTTACATTGACTTGCTGCTCACATTGCCAATCAGAAAACTTTTATTTTTAAGTGAGTGCATAGACAAGACTTCATTTTTAACTTGCTTAACCTATATGCCTATGGAATATGTATCATGGGATATTACTATTTTAATTCAGCCACTAGGATATCACACCAGCATTCTGGATGATTTACTCCATTCTAAGACTTTCTCGGATGGTACAACCGCATGTGAGCATCCAAACCGAAACAGAGGTGGTTGTGACTCTCTTCCCTTAGCACTTGCAAGATAAATTTTGTTGATTTTCTACACTTTTTCTTTGTAATCAAATATGTGCTGTTTGACTCCAGTTAATAACACTTGGGTAATATTCATAGATTATAAAGAGCATGTTTATGTTTGCTTATTATTGATTGACTTCTTCATTCCAAGATGGAGATCAGATCCAACCAGCACAATGAAGATCCATAAACAATGTCAAAGAGAGTAGGATTTGCTATACCCCAACTTGCATCATTTCTGCTTTGCACATGAAAGGATGTGTGGCATCTTTTATGGTGTCACATGGGATTGACTAGGGTTTTTACACTGGCAGTAAATCAAAGAGCTTGTAGCAATCATCATTATACATAGCCAGGAAAAGTTAGTTATCAAAGCTCCATAGCATTTATAGATCAGAGATATTAAGATTTATTTGTTTTTTACTGCCTCATCTGCAATGCTTCGAAAGATATGCTGTCAAGGGGCAGTTTGTGGCATTTCTAGAACTTAGTGCTCTCATCTTTGGTTTGTGCATTTTACTTAAATCTGTCATCTCCTCCAAAATCACAGCATCAGTTTACTATAAATATTGTCTAAGTAACCAATATTGAGCTGACCCCTACCATCGCTCTCTCCTCTTAAATTGATCACTAAAATTATAGCATTTAGAAAGAAGGAAATAGTCCAGGGTCGTCAGCATTATCTTTTCAGTCTTAAGAATACCAGTGCCTTATCAGTCAGGCAGTTGTTAAACAATTCCCCACTCTGTCTCTATACAAGAGGAAACAAAACAGCTGGATGCATATGTGAGGAACATTCATTATAATGCTGAAGTAATTAAGAGGTGCTTTTAAATAATAACTTTGCAGAGTTTTCAGATGTTCCTTAAGCAAGATGCCTATTAAAGATGTAATTTACAGTGTACATTACATTGTCAACGTTGGCTAATTACTGCCTGTCACACAAGCGCTTCCTACTGGATGCACACCAGACTGTTGTGTTTGGATCCAACCCACTGGGGCCATGACTGGGCACCAGCAGTGTCTGTCTTTGGCCACTAGTCTCACTCCTTGGACACAGACACTCTGGCCTCCACTTCTTGGAAAAGGGACTTTGCAGTTCAGCTGTTTTAAGCCCATTGACAGTGCTGGAAACCCTTCCCCTCCCCTGACTCCTAAGTGCTTTAAGCACGCTCTCTCCAGTGGAAATTCTGATTTACAGTTTAATCGTTCAGTGACACGTGACAGTTGAAGCTAACAATCTGTAGATTTTCTTCTAATCCAATCACTCTTCTCTTTTAGGCAGCATAAGAGATGTATGTAACGATGTAAAATAAGAGACACTCATACGCTATTTCGTGAATCAAGTCCTGTCTAGATGGAGGCCATTTTCTGAATAAGAGTATCTTTTACTTTCCTGAATGTCCTAAAGTAGAGAAGCCACCAATCTTAAGCATTTTGCGAGATTCGGTTGGTGTCATTTCATAATTCCAGGTTCTCTCTATCTTGGACTTCAGTCATCCAAAACAGGCTGCTTTTCCTCCTCTGGTTGGAAGAAAAGAGAGTTGCTCTGAGCAGATCTGGTAATTTTATAACTTCCAATCCTCTTTGTCATCTAACCCTTCTAGTCAGCTTCAGTGTTTTGCGTACACCTTCCTCCCCTGTCTCAGCTGATCAAAGCACCCCATCAACTGGTCTGTTGCTTGATTGCTACCCATTTTGAGTCCAGACTTGAGAAACTGCTTTACTGTAGCTCTGGCTACATTGTGATGTGTTCTGATCATTCCACAAGGGCAAGGCCTGTGCAGCTGTTGTTGAACTTGAGCCACTATCCCATTCAAAGGCACACATCTAGACACCAGTCTCCCTCTTCTTAAAGCAAGAAACACAGTGCAAAACTACAACAGAAAACAGCCACAAGGCCTAAACATACGGCGAGTTCATAAAGTCAAACTGGAATTCATAAATTCTACATGAACAGGTCCCCCCAGGTCATTGCACTGTCCTACAAATCATATAAGTTTAAGGGACAAACAGTGGCTGGAAACAGTGAAAGCTGGTGTTTTGGGTATGTTGTTGTTTTAAGGTAGAATATTATAGAACGTTTCAAGATTATGTGAGCCAGGAACAGGAGTTGAAAGATGTTTTTCTGTTGCAGTTTTGCACCATATGAGGCAGCAATGCTTAGAGATTTCTTAACTGGAAGAAACTATGCTGACTCCAAAGACTACTGTAAACAAGTCTCTTATCTTTAAATCTTCCACTTGACCACATGTTTCATGGGTTTAATTTCTGGAAGATTATGGTTGAGATCTCATTTTGACAAAGGGAAAACTAAAAATAATGTCAACTCATTAGAAGCACAGTTGACTATTTAGTAACTAAGTGATTCTGACTGAAAAGATCATTACCTATGACTGCAGATGATTTGCAATGAAACTTTTAGTTCAGGTTTGTCAGATGGATCCTTAGCTAAAGCATTTCACCTAATCTGAAACCCCACTAGGTTGTAGGTTGGTGTTGCATGCCTGATTTAATTTTTGTCTTCGGGGTGGGAGGATGAAGGGTATGGTTGGGTCTTACTTTTGCCTTCTGAACCAGAGCTTTGTGTCTGAAAACGAAAAAGAAAAAGAAAAGAAAAACTACTCACTGCCTTCTCCAATTTTCTCAGTTCCTTGCAAGCTTTCTAAGGACTGGTCTACACTACAGAGTTTTGTTGACAGAAGTCAGTTTTTGGCAACAAAACAGAGCTGGTGTACACACAACAACATTCCCCCCACCAACAAAACTCTCCTGCTTCAGCAACAGACTAAAACTACCTCCACGTGAGAGAGAGGGCTTTTTGCGGCAAAGCTAGAGCAACAAAGTGTCATTGTAACCTCTGTGTGCCGTAATTGGGCTCCAGTAGGCGGTAAGTCTCCAAGGCCAGGGAAGTCTAGGCATTCCCCCAGTCCCAGCTACCACTTCTGCATGGCCAAACGCATGGGCCTTGGCAGCTCCACCTCTTCCTGTCTGTTATGGGGGGCCAGTGGGTAATGGAGGTGCTGGTTGGCTGGACATGCTAGGACTGCCAGGCACAGTCAGCTGCTTTCCTCTGGCCAGGGCTGGGGGGCTGCTTCACTCCATCCGGGTGGCAGCTAGGGCTCAGGGTTCTTCTCTGCTCCCGGGGCGGCTTGGTGGGGTAGGTGAGGAGCTGCTCCTCTGTGGCTTGGAGTTGCATTGCACCAATGAAAGCTCAGAACTGATTTGATCTAGCTGGGGTCGAGGGGAGGAAAGGTTAGGGCACTGCCGGAGGCCTCGGGAGAGGACGTGGCCACAGGTGGCGTGAGGGCAGGGCCTCAGGTGGAAGGCGGCAGGGCAGGGGGCTAGCCTTCCGAAAGGAGAAGTGCATGCACCGCCCATGCCGGGAGCTATCCCACAATGCCCACCCTGACCACTCTGCTCAGTGGTTTGAACTCAGTGCACTCCCCTGCATTCCAGCTATGAAGTCGTGTGTTCCTCCCCTTTCAAAGCCACAGGATGTTTTGAAATTGCTCAGCATGGGAAGGTCACACAGCTGCTGCCCAGCTTCCTCATCTGGACTGCAGGGAAGGGGGCAGGTCATTCTCCTGGCTTAGTAAGGGAGACAAGACCATGGGTGAATCCCCGGGGAGCCCTGTGCTGCTGGGCACTACTGGTGTGCTGTGCAGGGTCAGGGAGGAAGGTGTGGGCTGACATTGAGATGTCCCCCTCCCCCTGCAAGTCTACGGGTCTCCATTGAGCTGGTCTGGGGAAGACGGGGTCACGAGTTGTGAGTGCACCAGGTTCTGCTTCAGCATTTCTTGCTTCTAGCTGCTGTCTGAACTTAGATGCATCATGCAGACACAGTCACTTTCCCCCATAACACTCTGTGTGAGAGTCTCCCTCTCTCTCTTTTTTCTTAAGCAAACACTCATTTCCTGTCATACACTCCCACCCTCACACATGCTCTTCTGTGGGTGGGCTCCCTATTTTGTGTTCAGCTGTGTCAGTTGGCTGACCGAGTCATTAAATGCGGCTGTCACTATGTAGGATGCCCATCGAACAAAAGAAGTCAAGAACCTTCATCATGTGGTGATGAGCCTGTCGCATGAGGCACTGCAAACCCTTCCCAAAGCACTCAGCGTGCAGTTGCACTGTGGGAAAGCTATCCATGGAGCACCATTTCTCCTGTTACTGTGAGATCTGGTAGTGCGAATGCACTCCACAGGCACAAGGGGCATAGTGAGGATATGCAACTGCAGGTTAATTGCAGTGGTGGCTGTACATCAGCATGACATATGTTGGTAAGACTCTGGTAGTGTGGGCAAGGTCTAAAGCTTTTTTGCTGGAAGATTTTGAGCAAGTTACTGAGCCTCTCTACTTCTCTTTCACCATGTGTGACTGTGATGCAGTAATGCCGTCATATTAAAAAGGATTTCTTTTCTTTTGGGGTGGGAGTGGATGGGGGGGCTTATGGTAGCTATGTATAATGGGCTAGCTATTATTTTGCTCCATATCAATTTAATATGGAGAAATCACGAGTGGAATGAAAATTGGAAGAGGTACTTACTGTCCTTCCTCCCCCAATCTTACTAGTGGTTGCATTAATTCTGTGAAGTGGTATAAGTCATGTTGCTTAAAATCAGAATTCTGATCTGTACCATCTTTCGAAACCAGTAATCTCCAACCCACAAAATCTGGGAGTAATAATTTCATACCTGCTTTTGGTACTAATAAGATAAATCAACCCAATTCCAGAAGCTAACCATTTTTGGTTAGTGTGTAACTGGTCAGAATCGGTCACGTGTCAGGAAGCTTTCATGCCTCCAAAGGCTGGACAAATGACATCTAAAGTATTTCTGCTATGGACCTTGGCCACCTTAATATTTTCAGTGAGAAATACTGACAACTCGAGTACAGTACAGCCAAGTGCGCTGTCTAATAAGGTTGTATAATTTTGATATAACAGCCTAGCTCTGTTGTACTATTAAAGCTTTAAAATATTAATGCTCGTTAATGGTGTCACTCAGCCATTTTATATGATTAGTTTTAAGTCTCTCTTGGGTAGGCAAGAAGGGGAATTTTTAATGAAATGTTCCCTGCTCATCTGACCTGCTGTATTGCTGCATGAATGCCATTTTTATGAGGCAGGTTTATGACGTTCATTACTGTGCTCCTTGAGCCACTTCATGGCTGCTGTAATTTTTAAAGAAGAGATAAAAAATAAGTCAGCTCTTTCTTTGCAGTCAAGAAGCACGGCATTCTAGCTTTGACCTTTAAGCTGCCATGCATGAATTAATCACATTTCTGCTAGAGATTGTTTTAGCCTTAATCCTAGTTGTGCACTGATAAGTTTATTTGCCTTACTGTTTAATTCTTAAGGAGATTTGTCAATGATGATAAAAGCCATATTTAAACAAATTCTCTATCTCTTACCTATCAACATTGTGTGCGTGCATGTGTGCACAAACATGTAGCAGGTATACAGATGTAATATAGGGAGAGAAGTGCTCGAGTGTCCTTAATGAATAAACTAGAAGGGTAATGATGTCTCCCAGTTTAGAGAAGTGACTTGACCAAGGTCACACACTGAGTTACTTGCAGAGTCGAGAACAGAATCTAGAGTTCCTTGTTCTCAGGCCTGTACACTAGAAAAGAAATTTCCACCCTAGTAAAAATTATTTGAAAATGTATGGGCATCTGTATGCATTAATAGTACAACTGTTTTTACACGGAAAATTAACATACAGGTGCCTATCCCTAAACTGATGTGGTGAATTTTACTTCAAACAGCAGTTCTGTGTTAAAGAAATTTGTCAGAACAGTAGCTTACATGAATGAAACTCCGGCTGTTGTTAGCATCATCACAAGGGTCTTGACCTTCAAAAGAAAATCTGGTGAGGACACTACAGCCAGGTCACTTGAAGATTGCCAGAGACAGCAAGATAGTCCATGATTCACTTTGATTGTTTAAGGCAGGGGTAGGCAACCCCCAGCACATGTGCCGTTAGTGGCATGAGAGCCCATTCAGAGCGGCACACGGCACCCTCTGCAATGCCACAGAAATTGAAGCTCCTGCCACTGAAAGCCACTCCGGGCAGCTTCTTTCATGGTCAGCTGGGGCGCGGAGGGTCCCTACCAGGCCCATGTTCCAGGCATGGTGTGGAAAGAAGATGCCTGGAACGGCTTCTCTCCATGGTGTGCAACTGCCAAACGGCCACTCTGGGTAGCTTCTTTCCTCACCATGCTTCTTTCCATGGCATCCCTGGGGTCCCCCTGTCTCCCAGCATGCTGCCAAGCGGAGCCACTCCAAGCAGCTTCTTTCCGTGAGTGACTCCTTTCAGCGGCGTGCCAGGTCAGCGCCCCCCAATCTCTATCCATGGCTGCCACCAAATTTTCAGGCAGTCGCTGCTTTTATTTCTGTGGAGGGAGCCACTGGTACTGGCTGACAGTTGAGGAGGACGGGCCGGCAGAGGGGTTGGCAAAGGTTGCTGGCCCCTGGTTTAAGAAAAGTGCTTGAAGCGGGGAGGAAAACATCCCTTTTTGGAACCTCAAAACGGGGTGGTGATAAGGCTCTGATCCGATTGTGCAAGGTGATGGGGGGAGTGTGTAACAAGTTAAGTACGAAATTCAGAACTCTGGGGAGCCTTTTTTTAACTTCATGGATAAAATGTTTTTTTGTCTTTTTTTTTTTTTTTTTTTTTTTTTTTAACCAGTGAATCTTGCAAACACTGAAAATTTCTGGGTGTTTCCTGAACCTGACATTTAGGGATTTGAAATAACATATTCCCCAGTATACTCTGATCTTCTCCTCAACTGCTCATGTGCTGATAATCACAGTACTACAGTATACACCTTTCACTGAGTGTGTTATATGGAAGGATCTGTCTGCTCCAGTAATAGCAAACGTGGATTTCTATTTAGCTAACTTGTTTTTAGCTAATTGGGTATAGACCACCATGGATCTCAGCAAAGTCCTCTGTCTGACAGCTACTTCTTTCTTAAGTAGCCTGGAAGAGGTCAGAAGGCGTAGCTGGTTGCTGGCTTGCGTGGTGCAATTCTAGTGGGGATCAAAGAACTAGTGAACAGTAAAGGAAGTCCACTTTTGCATGCAGGAAACTGGCTCAGATTAAGGGGAACCCTCAGTGCCAGTTCAAAAACAAAAAGAATTGCATAATTTGTAAATTTATGTATAGGTGGGGGCAGCCAACTTCCTGATGGAAGGACAGCAATGTGCGTCTTTCTCTGAGGTTATTGCTAGTGCAGATGCTTGTTTCCGGGTGTACTCACACAGTTGCAAACTCAGACTTCCCCCACACATGTGTCTCACCCACAGAGCAGACAACATCCTTGTCCTACTGTGAACTCAGTCCTAATTGGCTCAAGTTGTATAAATCATGGCTTGTGCTCATGTGTGGTATTATAGAAGAGGATGGTAAAAGAACGTAGGCAGACAGATTCCTGACTCTGAGTCTCCTGCATGGGAGTACAACACAACAGCCTGACAATGTGCAGTAGATGTGAACTAAACAGGGAATAAAGCATGCAAAACTGCAGAGAAAAGGCTCCCTTTCTGCAGGGGTTTTCAAATGACAGTAGAAATCACAACAGCATATACATTCCTTAAGAAGAATCATAGAATCATAGAGCTCTGAGATAAATAAATAAAACTGAATAGTACATTTTATTTAGTTGCATTTTACTATTTGATTCTTGTGACTGAATAAAAGAGCAAAGACGCCAAATCCCAGCTTTTAAAATTTCTATTCACAATTTACTCAGCGTGCTGTCTTTTTTAATGTCATTGCACTGATGTGACCTTCTGAAATTCTCTCTTGCCTCCCTTTCTCTCATACCCTCGTCTCATACCAAACCATAGTAAATCTCGGTTCATTAAAAACAACCTTCTGCAGTATGGTTCCTGAAATTATTCTTGAATTTTTAAGAATTCTAGTTTTTATATAGCATGAGGACTCTCGTGTAATACCGCAATGTAATATTATGGTTCAAGACATCACTCCATAAAATACAAGACTCTAAACCAGTGTATTTTAGATTGCTGAATGCCTTTGTATTGCAAGCACACGCAGCTGCATTTAGTGAAGTGACATGCGCTATTTATTCTATACTGTACTCCTCTTCAGTTCACCTTGTTAATATGATTATCTGACTGTTTCAACAGAGCACAATTTGAAGAACCAATTATATATTGGGTAGTTTCAATAAGGCATGATACATCAGCCTAGGTTTCCACCTCCCCTAGGTTTCATGTGGACTGTATGACATTTCAGGAGGAGCATCTTCGAATAGGAAAAAAAAAAAAACACTGAAATGGGATTTTTGGTCAGAAGTCAATAAGGCTTCCTGACCACCTGATTTCCTATTTGCTTTTGAAGGGTTGTGAGTCAACTAATTTACAATTTCAAAGTTCTTTACAAACATTAAAGAAACTCTTTTCACTTGCTAGGTAAGTAATCCCCATTTTACTGACTGGGGGCAATGAGAAGGGATTTGATGAGAAATTGATTTGCTCTCAGAAAGAAGGGGGTGAGAGGGAGGGAAGCTTCAGAACATGAACTCCAGACCAAGCTGCACCTTCAAAGCTCTGTCTACACACAGCTATTTTTTGAGCATTAGCACAGACTATGCTACATTAGCCCATATTTGTTGGTTCATGCTGGGAGACTTGCCGACACAGGCTGCATAGATGGACCTTATAAGATGTCTTTATACAGCCAGACCGGTTTAAAGAAGCCTTAGGGGGAGGGAAAAAAAATCTGAATCCAGGCCCAGGATGTTACTGTTCTCTGCTGCTCAGTAAGTAGCCCGCCTTGCTTCTCATCCCTAGTTCCTGATGATAAATGTTTAGCACATCGACTCTTCCATTTGGAGCCCTGCCAAGTAGATCCTCAGCTTTTCAGCATGGAGCATGATCATGTCATGACATCCTCTTAAATTTGGCAGCTCCAGCTTTAACCTGGTCTGACTTTATCTACTGCTGAGGTCATGTAGAAGCCTTGTCTGTCCAAGTTTATGAAAACATGGATCTGATTACTCTCTGCTCCTGGCACTTTACTTTTAGATAAAAAGAAGTGGGCAAAAGAAAAAGCAAATCTAGTTCAACCAGTTTAGAATGTCTCCACCACTTCATTTTGAGATTTGCAGCTTAGCATCTTTTTCTTCTCCATTTCAGTGGTAGCTCAAGGGTTCTCTCTTAAAGCCAGTGGGTATTTCAATCAAACATTAGGCAAAATAAAAGTTTCTGCATGTAGCCACCCTGTAGTTTAGGGGCCTCTGAAATCAAGTAGGAGGTTAACATTTAAGCAGGTCCTATGTGCTGTAATTTTTCCACTGAGGGACTGCAACTCCCATGATCCCTTGGAAAGAGAGGGACCCTGCCTACCCCTCCAGGAAGTAGAGGCAGACAAAAGGGGTCTCCAGGGAGAGGGGAAGAGACATGTCTGAATCTGGAAGCTGCTGTGAGTGCTCCTGGGGTTCCTGAGACTGCTGGAGACTCACTCAAGCAGGGAGCATCAAAGGTTGGTGGCTTACTCAGCCCAAAGCAGGGTCTGAGCCTAGAGCTGACTGAGCTGGATCTGCAGTGAGGATGTGAGTGTCTGTCTCCCTCCTCCAATTGCGAGCAGAGCTTCTAAAGCAAGGGAGTCTGCTGAGAGACTGACTGGGCCTGAGGGGAGGCAGTGTGCAGTCTCTTTGAACCAGGGCCAGGACTGCAGACCATTGGTTGGGCTCACTCCGGATCTTCAGCGTGGTTCTGAGTGGGTACACTGGACCAGCAGCATGCTGCCTTGTCTCCTTCATTGACCCTCCAAGCACACCCATGCAAGCAAGGGGTTTGGGTTCCGAACTCTGGGAAGTGTGCCCTCTGAGTTGGAAAAAGGGCTGTGAACATGATAGTTGGATAAGTTCCTGCAAACTGTATTCTGTGTCTGCTCACTGATTTATTTACTTGTCTCTATGTATTTAAATTGTTAGTGATATTCAATTCCATCCTGTTATGATAAGTTTCTTTGTTAAATAAAGGTTTGTTACATGCAGTTAAGCACCATGAATGTATTTTATATATAATTAGTATGTTTGGATTAGACCTATCCCACAGGTTATTGTTAGCTGGATGGATTTACTCCTGGAGGCTCCCAGGGCTCGCCACTGTGTGTACCAGACCCAGCCAGGTGGAGGCACTGCCAAGTTTAATTTCCTGTAAAGCCAAGGGGCTGCAGCAGATGAGTGTGTAGAGGATTTCCACAATCCCAACATCACCACTGGGAAACTTAGGATCTCTTTTTGTCATCAAACAGGCACCTGTGCACACGTGAGTGTTGCGAGCTCCCAGGGAGAAAAGGCAGAGGGTTACATTTTGCAGGCACCACTGGGATGCCCTCTACCAAACTCTGCATCAGGAAACCCTTTGTCTCTATTTATTTTAATATTATTGATGTTTTAACTATTTTGTTGAGCCTTACTGAAATATATGAGTCTGTCTGCTTTAGTAAATTTACCTGCCACATTATGGAGCATCACAGCAGCTTCCAGATTCAGACATGTCTCCTCGCCTCTCTGTGGAGACCCTTTTGTCCCCCTCTCCTTCTGGGAGGGGCAGGCAGGGTCCTTCTCTCTTTCCCCAGGGATTGTGGGAGTTGTAGTCCCTCAGTGGAAAACTTACAGCATATAGGATCTGCTTAAATGTTAACCTCCTACTTGATTTCAGAGGCCCTTAAAGTACAGGGTGCCTACATACATATTGGGACAGATTTTTCAAGATCCTCCAAAAATGCATCTACAGCACATGTGGCGTCATCTGTTCAAGAATACAGAAAAGTTAATTGTCCATGGACAGTGAGGACCCCTCTTGTACAGTAAGATGCCTGTTTGCATATGAAAATATTACTTTGTATGTCATTTTCGTATCTCTTTCTCTCCTTGTTACTGCATGGAGTCTGTACTGAAGTTACCTCTTAGTTAGGGTTACCAGATGTCAGGCAAAAGGAGGACATGTCCTCCTTTTTACCTTCATGTCCTCCATCTGGCAGGTATTTTAAAAATACCTGATTTTCTCTGGCTTTTTACTTACATGGGTTAAATAAAGTATGGTGGAATGCCCTGGAACACCCTATTTTTAGGGGGAAGCATTGCAGGGGCCCCCTAAAAACACTATATCCATGTGTCGTCCTTTCCATTCTTTGGTATCTGGTAACCGTACTCTTAGTGGCATTACAGGTATACTGCTTGGAGTTAAGTTTGCATAGCATGTTCCATTAGAAAACTGCTTATGGTTGCTTATAACTTCCAAACTTCAGCTGTTCGCATTGATACTTCCATGCTTCGTATTTGAGTGAGGGTTATTGTAATAAATAAATAATTTTTTAGTTTAAACCATTTGGCCTTCTCTCAGAACAGGGCTGGAGAACAAACATTTGCTCATGTTAAAAAATGCGTATAGCCATTTCTTTCAGAAGCAGTAATGCATGGGCTTAAAATTTCTCTATTGTCTCTCTAGACTTAAAACTGCCAAAGGACTCCTTTTTCATTTTCATGTCAGTATCATGTCTTTTGCTTTCCCTCTGAAAACACACCTAATTTTGGCCTCTTTATGGGTACATCTACCAGGGAAACTTAGGTTGATTTAAGGAAGGTGAAGTCAAACTACAGACTTCTACGGTCACATTGGGCTTTTATTAAGTTGACTTAAATGCTTCCTTAAGTTGACTTAACACCACCTCTTTAGGTCAACTTAATGTTTAAGTTGACCTTATCAAGTCCTTAATAAGACCTATTACATACCGCTTATTAAGTCCTGTGATAAGGCCTTATTACATAGCGCTCCTCCATCGATCTAGTATTTGCCAGCATCGATGCAGGCAGTCAACAGGAGTTTTCATTGTGGACTCTCAAAGTCAACTTAACAAGGTTGACTTAAGATCAGCTTAACAGAGCCTTCAGTGTAGACATACACTGTCAGCTTCTGAAAATCTCGGTATGTAGATGATCAGCAGTGACTTGTTTGTCAGCTGTGTTCTTTGAAGATTCAACCTGTACTGAGTGTGCTCCATCCTGGGACTCTAGATGGAAATCTGTGCTGGGATGTAAGACTCTTAACTCTGCTGGGAAATCATCGTGGAGTTGGTAAGAGTCCACATGATGGAATTTCTGCTTCTCAATTTGCATTTAAAAAAACAAGGAAATTATTTATAAAAATTAGATCAACATTACAATTGCAAAGTCAACAGTTAGAAAATGTTAGAATTAATGTTACCAAATGCAGCCTTAATTTACCCTTTTGTGTGTAACATTATGACAGAATCTTTACTTGCAGGGTCACGTACTTTTTTCAGTTCTGCTCACTGACTCTTCTGTGTTACCTTGGGAGTTCACTTCACATCTCTGCCTGTTTACCCCTGTAAAACTGAAATATTATCAACATTCCTAAGGTGCTCTGAGCTTGTTGTAGGGCTGCATGCAAGGGAAAATTATTATTTTTCTTGTTAATGGGCAAACCCCTGTGCCTGTGTTGGACACGATTCTCTGTGTTTTCTCTTCCGTTTTCATTTGTGCTTAGAAAAATTTTACAGCTATGACTCTGTCTGGATTAGGAGTGACCATTTATAGACTCATAGGCTGTGTTCACACGGCACTTTTGTTTCGAAACAAC
>ML682041.1:13493156-13546766 GCA_007922195.1 Podocnemis expansa
GGGAGCAGCCCCGGCTGCGGGCTCAGCCCGGCGCCCCCGAGCCACTGGCGGGGTCTGGGGGCAGCTCTGGCGGGGGGGCTGAGCCACCCCGCAGCGGCTCACCCCCCGCTGGTGCCTGCAGCCCCCTTTCTGGGGCTGCAGGGTGAGCCAGCAGCGGCTCACCCCCAGGGGTAACGAAATAGCATGTTCACACAGTGAACTTGCTATTTCGTTTCCCGCTTTTTTTCTTATTTCGAATTAACATTTTGTTAATTCGAAATAATATATTTCGAAATAAGCTGTTGTTTCGAAACAAGTTGTTTCGACACAACTTGTTTCGAAATAACCCTGTGCGTGTGAACACAGCCATAGACTCTAAGGTCAGAAGGGACAAGTATGATCATCGAGACTAACTTCCTGCACAATGCAGGCCACAAAACCTCACCCACCCACTCCTGCAATAGGCCTCTAACCCAGTGGTTTTCAACCAGTGTCCCGCAGCACACTAGCGTGCTGTAAAAACTGCCCAAGTGTGCAGTGAAATTTTGTACAAAAGTAATGAAAAGCTACGTAAAACAAACATTTGTTCATCTTAAATAATATTCTGTCCAACCCAAATTACAACTCATAAAACTTGTGAAAATGAATCATCAGATTAAAAGCAACATATCGGCCCTTCAGTACTAAAACAGGAACATTCTAAACACAGGCGTCCACAGGACAAAATTCAGATATCTATTCTTTTCTGTGGGATTTGAAACATGAATGCATTTGATCCTCCTTTAGCTTGTTGTATGCACTGGGTTGCAAACCTCTCTAGTAAAACCATAACCATAGTAAATGTAAGTAAATGTGACATTTATGAGCAATCAGTTCAGCTGAAAAAAGTGGGTGTGCCATGGAATTGTTTGTCTCACTAAAGTGTGCTGTGTTACTGAAAAGGTTGGGAACCACTGCTATAACCTATGACTTATTAAAGTCTTCAAATCATGATCTGAGGTACAGAGGATCCACCAACAGGTGAGCCATTCCCAATATTGCAAAATCTGTATGAGATATGCCATATTGGGTACCAGTGGAAATGTTATTGGCTAAGTATGATGTATTGTTTATGTGTATGCATCAGACTTGAATTGTAAGTTACAAATATGCATGATGTACATCTGTATCCAAACACTTGTGCTGTGGTACCAGGCTACATCTTGCCAGGCAGATTAGTGTCAGCAATGATGAGTCACTGAGGGCTATTCTCTTTACTGTGAGCCCAGGGAGAGAAGCCAGTATGGCATCTAGGGAGCAAGTGCCTTTCCTTGCCCATGTGCCATGAGCTTGCCATTGGAGTAGGCCATGTGACAGACCAGATGAATATTCAGTGGAGGTGCACCATCTCAATCTTATCCTGCCTCTTACTTCCGAATAAACCGATCTACCACTGAAGCTGTGAAACAAAGGACTGAGACCCATCCAGGTCCTGGGTGTACACCAGAGGAACTGTACAAGTCTGCAAATGGCCACAGTTCTGGTGAGAATCTCATATACATGGACTTTAGAGTCATTTGTATGTATCTCATTGCTTTAATCATTTTACCTCTCTGTTCTCATTTGCTTCTTTCCTTTTATACAAAACCTTTCATTTGTAGTTACTAAGAGATTGGCTGGCAGCGTGATCTTATGGGAAAGATCCAAACTTAGGTTGATTTGGTAATTTTGGTTAAGAGAAAAGAGTTTTAATAACTTATCTTTTTACTGGACCTAATTACTAATCGGGGGCCAGAGATTGAAATGCGGTAAAGGAGGCTGTGTAACTGCTTGGTTTTAGGATCCTGATAATAGCCAGTGTGGGGAACCAGAAGCACTGTCTGTAACTGGTTGGTGATTCTAACTGAAGTTTTAACTATTAGTTTGGGTGACTCTGCTTTTCTTTTTCAGTCTGCCCTCATGTTGGTATTTTCAGGTGAGCCACCCTAGGCATGGACAGGTGACAGCATCCAGTCCTCTTTGCAGGCTGTGTTACAGGCAAGTCTGCCAGCAGCATGTGTTCAAAACAACATCCCAGGAGACAGTCAAGGCAGCTTTATACAGTGCTGCAGATAGCAAAAGAAATGAGTTATAATCCTAAAGAAGCAAAACACATCCCCAAAAAGGTGAATTCTTTATCAATCTCCTTGTGAGATAGCATTTTCAAGTTCCCTCTAGATGTTTTGTTTAAACTATGTAAATTATTGCAAGGGCAGACTCTGATTTCCAACAATGCCCACCTTCAATTTCCTTCTTACCCTCAGTCCCCTTCAACATAATAATCCTGAAAGCAGGCACAGTGTAGCCTAATTATGGTGGCCTTCCAACTGTGCTGTATATCATGTGCCTGTCTCTAGCAGAGATATAGATTTCAGCATTTATGTACCTTGAGCTTCCAACTATCTCTAACTTTTATTGAAAAAGTCAACACTAAATTACAGCGTCAGAATAGATCTCCTCCTCTCCTCCTATTTGACAAGAGCCTGCCCTGTATTTCCATGTTATACGCTGTGGCTTGAAACTTGCATGAACCTTTGATAAATTCACAGTCATCCTCTTGAGGTTACATATTCTTCTGTGATGTCAAATGCATTTATCAGCACACAAAAACTTTCATTTACATTTACCCTACAATAGCATCTTCTGATAAGCAAATAGCCCGTGACAGTGGCTTCTTTAGAGTACTGAGTCCCACACTGGTATGAGGTATTCCTGCTATGTTGCAGCAGACAAGCTATTAAACCAAGGCACAAAAAATGCAGAAATTCTTCTTTGATGTGCAGGCAATTTTATTTATACCTCACTTTTTGAAATTTGGAATGCAGTCCTTCCATTTTAATTTGAAATCTAATCTCCCATCTGTGAGATAAAACCAAAACATTGTGTTAGCACATAGATATCTATTAGGAAATAACTTAAGGAGCAATTAAGATTCAGTGGGGCGGGGGAGATCTTCATGCAATCTATCTTTAAAACAAATTGCATACTGGTATTTCCTTAAAGTTGCAATATTTCCAGGCTATTCTGTAACTCCAATAGTAAGAAATTTGGTATCACTAGCTCAGGCTTGTTTCATCAGTGTTTTACTTAAGCATAACAAACAAGGAGTCCTGTGCTGCTTCTAAAAAGTAACAAATGTATTTATCTCATGTGCTTTCATGGGAGAAATCCTATTTCATGTGCTGAACTAGACTAACATGGTTACCCCTTTGGAACTTACTTAAGTATGTGTACTTCCTTCCTGAGACAGGGTGGGTAAGGTAATGTCTTTTGTTCTATCAACTTCTGTTGGGATAGACAAACATTCAAGATACACTGAGCTCTTCTTGAGACCTGGGAGAGCACTTTTTTCTTATGAAAGTTTTCAACTTGGGCTGTGTGCTGTGTATATGTTTTGCACTAAAAGGACATGCATACTTAGAGTGAACATTTAGAAAGACATTAGCTTATGTAGATTGAATGGTTGTACTACCGCTGGTCAAAACTCTTAATAGACCACTAGGTGCTATGGATGAATCCACACTAGAAATTTGCATGCCCATTATTACCAAAGAATGTAGCATTTCACCTGTATTTGCTCCAGTGGAAACTTTATTCTACAGCATAGGGCACAGGTCTGTTTACCCCCACATCATCTATCCCTGCATTGAGCACTGGTGGAGCGCTGTGCTGGTATAAATAGAGCTGGAGATTGACTGCCAAGTGTTGGGACTGAACGACATCACAGGATGCACATCTGTGTAACTTCTCTGTTCACTCTTGCAGTGTAATTGTGTGATACGATGCCGGTTGTGACATGCAAGGTTCCCTTTTGAATACTGTACGGTGTGGTTATGTTATCATGTTTTCTGCAGCATCATGTATGTGTGCAGATGTGAAGCATGCCTTACATGGCTCAAGAGGTAGGTGGGCAATCAGAGTTGTTCCCTAGAAGCATGGAGACAGCCAGAGCTGTTTCCTAGTCAGCCTCACAAGTACCTGCTGAGAGACAGTAACAAAGACGCTGAGCCCATATCCTGTGGGCTCAGGGAGGAGGAGGGGGTTGGGAGAAGGCTGGAAACAAATACAGACATTTTGAACTGAGAGTGTCTTTTTGCCAGAGCCTCTCCATCTTGAAACAGCTACAAGAAGAATTGGGCCCTTTCTAGAAATAAGCAGAGATGGCTGCAGACCATCGCAGCTGGACTTGAGTGGTGAGATGCGTGTAATTGTAGAAGTGTTGTTAGGTCAGCAGGCATTTTATATCTTTTATTTGATTGTGGCAGCTCCTGACTGCTTTATTAAATTATTGTGCATTGATCTACTATATGCTTACTTAAAATTATATAATAATTGAACAAAACAAACTGGTGTTTGTTTTATCTCAAGCTTTGTGGACTTCAGAAGGTGTGAATCAGAGTAGTTGGGCTAAGCCATTTCTTTGATAAATGGACAGATGTGAGCCTATGGTGACTGGGAGGTGGTCCTCAGTCTCTGTAGGATGGGAGTTCCCAATGTGGTATCTGGGGACAGAGGGTGCTTGCTTGGGGACTGTCTCATAGATGACCGGAGGTCACATACCCCGTGCCTGGGACCAATTACACGTAAGAGGCTGGTGTGGACTGACTCATGAGCGAGTGGTCACCTGGCAATCGTGGGGTAAGGGTTCAAGGTTGGTAACTGGGGGATCACAGCAGCACACGGGACCAGATACTGGGAGCAGCCCATCACTGATGACAAGGGGTGGACCACTTGATATATGTCCTGTTTTGTTCATTCCCTTTCAAGCGTCTGTCATTGGTACTGTTGGACAACAGGATACTGGGCTTAGGTAAGCCATGGGTCTGACCCAGCATGATGATTCTTATGGTTTAGTCCCTTATGTTACTGTGGTTGAAAAATGGAGAGTTTTTCTTCACAAAACATTTTTTACATTTTCCTTAGAAATTCTCTCTTTCCAAGATGTCCCTTCTCTATAGGAGCAAACAGGAATTGAAACTTGTTAATGTTTTTTGGGCTACATTTTTTAAAGTAATTTTTTTTCGGCCACCACCAGTGATAATAGATTAATGCAGAGCTCAACACATTGCCTTCTACCTAGGAGCCAGCTCAAAAACTAAGGAGCCAGCCGTGTCAGAAGTAGAGTGCACCCTGCCACTGAAAAAAAGCTATTACCGCTGAAAGTTTTGGTGGTGCTGCAGTGTAAAAAAGCCCCAAAGCCTCCCCGCTGCCAAGAAAAACCACCGACCAGAGTGCTTTCAGGGGGGACTCACATGGCAGCATCACTAAAAGTGTCAGTGCCTACACCTTTTTTTTTCATCACCAGCAAGCATTCCACTTCTCAACTACCACAGCACAGCTAGGTGCCACGGTGAAATTTCCAGGTGCCACTTGGCAACCTGACACCTGGGATTTGTCAAGCCAACTTAATGGGCTACTTAGATGTTTCATGTTGAGCAAATGCTTAAGTGCTTTGCAGGATCAGGACCAGAGGGCAAATCCATGAAACATAACAAGTACTACAATGATATTTAATTTTTCTCTCCTGTTTTTCCCTGATCTTTATTTCTCCATCTGTTTTATTTCAAGATTAAGCAAGATAAAACCAATGATCAGACTTATTTACAAGTGGCCAAAGTTTAAACCAGCAGGCTCTTATAAAGGAGCCACAGTCATTTACCGCAATAGTTAGTAATATCTTGTTGTAAGATAATATTTTCATTAGTTAAAATTTGAAGTCACCTGATTCTTGGTTTTGAGACTACCCAAGGATGGGCAAAAATATTGTTTTACAATAATGGCCTTTCAACCAGTTTCTGTGATACAGTAAGACAAAAGGGAGCTTTAAGGTAGAGAATGAAATTTCTCATGTCCTTGTGACAATAAATATGCCTCTGCCAGGAGAGAGGAAGTTGGAATAAGAGGACATTCGTGTCTGAGGTTAATGCCATGATTCGTACTGGGACAATGAAGAAAATGTTCAAGAATGTTATGCTTTAAGATCAGAATAGTAATTATCTGCCGGGACTTTCTGACATGCAAGGGTCAGTTGTTTATTTCTGAAAATACAAGACAAAGTTAAAGCCGTCTCTTGCAGCATGTTTGTTTCGTAATTGGACACTGTAAGCTCTCTTTTATTTGGGCAATAACAATCTCTCAGTGCTTTTTCTGCTGCCCTTCTTGTAAGTGGATTCCTCCTAACTTAACAACTGATTGAAATCTTGTCATTGACACAAGACTTTTTACAGTTTTTCTTACACTCTTTATGGGCCAGTTTTTTGTCATCTCCTTATTCCTTTGGGGAGCAGTTAATGGTACAAACATTCCCTTTGACCTCAGTGCAACTAATGACATGAGTAACTGCTCATCAATGGGAGTATGCCCCCCCCCCCGCTGGATACACTGAGTCCACGATGTGAAGACAACCTTATTGCCTGCCTCTAAGATATTCCTGGAAGAGGCCCTGTGGGAGGGTGCTAGGTTAAAATAAAAAGGGGGAGTGACATGTCCTGATGTGGCCATAAGGAGGGAGTAACAGGGTACAGTCCATTAAGAGATAGGGTATTCATTGGTAGAAGACAACCAGATGGGAACTCATCTTGGCTGGGAGTACAAGCTGATAGTCTTGTCTACAGATCCCTTGTGCTGGACTCTCATTTCACAAAGTGTCTTCTAGAGATGTTTTTATTACTCCATTTTCACTATATTATTTTCAGATTCAAATATATTATTAAATCAGCTGGTTTTGATAACTAGCCCCCTTTCTGATTTTGACTGTGTGTCAGCTGTGAATGCTGGTAAAGTATACTCAGTTATATATGTCTTTAATCTATCTTGCTTTATTTTATCATGCAAACTGCTGCACTCCATATGCAAATGAAGAATATGGTAGAACTGATGATTAGTTACTTTCAGTCAGTGACCATGTCCAGCTTTACACACTATATTACTGGTCAATATTTATGTTATGGCAGTGCCCAGAAAAATATATGTAAACGGTGGATGGCCAAGAGAGTCAGAAAATCATCTTTCTTTTCTTTTCCAGCTTCTTTAAAAATCTTTTAAATCATAAAATCATAAATTATAGCACATCTTGAGTTTACATTACCACTCATCTACAAAATCATACTGGGACGTCCTTTTAGTTACTGGGGCTACATGCAGATTAAATGAATTTTGTCATAGTAAAGATGGCTCATTTCTTTTGCAAGTCCTGGATTCTAGAAGTGTGTTAATTGATCTAAATTTAGATCAGATAGCAGCATTATGCCTCTTGAACTGGTTTGTATTGACCAGTTTTTATTCTGTATTGTCAATATGGAGACACTTGGTTTCTGTCATCTTCATAGTACAAAATATGGGGCACTTTAGAGTGGGATTTGCCATTTACCTTTTGAGTGATTTAAAATAGAGATCAATATTGTGAGTAGTTGTGAATGTCACTATTAGACACTGATGGCAAATGAAGATCCCCAGTAGAAAAATGTCACGGAAGTTCAGTGGTCACTATACAGCTCTTTGAACAACTGATGCATTTCTAGCTACCACACTTGTGTTAGAAGATGTACTTCAGTGATAAACGTTATTTTGCATTAAATAAAAAAGGCATTGTAAAATGAGACCTTGATATAGGGAGTCTCACTAGGAGGCAGGGAGAAGAAAAGAAAGTGAATCAAAAGCAGCCAATCAGAGCTGTTTGCTCATAAAATCCATAGAATTGTAGGAGTGAAAGGAACCTCGAGAATTCCTCTAGTTCAAGATTCAAGGCAGGATTAAGTATTATTTAGGACTATCCTAGGCAGATGTTTGTCTAATCTCCTCTTAAAATGTTCCAGTAATAGAGATTCCACAAAATCACTAAGCAATTTATTCCTCTCTTGCTGCAATTTAGACCCATTGTCTCTTGTCCTGTCTGCAACATTAAAGAAAACAATTGTTCTCCTTGTAACAACCTTGCCTACACTTTAAAACTATCATCACGTCCCCCCTCAGTTTTCTCTTACACAAACCCAATTTTTTCAGTCTTCCCCCACAGGTCATGTTCTCCCATGTTTAATCATTTTTGTTGCTCTTATTTGGACTCTCTGCAGTTCATCCACATCTTTCCTGAAATGTGGCACCCAGAAATGGACACAATACTCCAGTCGAGGCCTAATTGTTGCGGAGTAGAGAGGAAGAATTACTTTTCTGCATACACCGTGCATGCTACGAAATCCCAGAATGATATTTGCTTTTTTACAACAGTATTACAGTGTTCACTTATATTTAGCTTGTGATTCACTATGACACCCAGCTCCTTTTCTGCAGTACTCCTTCTAGGCAATCATTGCCTATTTTGTGTGTGTGCAACTGATTGTTCCTTCCAAAGGGGAGTAATTTGTATTTTTCCTTACTGAATTTCATCCTGTTAACTTCAGACCACGTCTCCAGTTTTTTCCAGGTTATGTTGTATTTTAATCCTATCCGCCAAAGCATGTGCAACTCGTCCCAGTTTGGTACCATCTGCAGACTTTATAAGTGTACTTTCTGTGCCATTATCTAAACCAATGTTGAAGATATTGAAAGGAACTGGTCTCAGAACTGACCCCAGCAGGACTCTATCTGACTGTGATCTGCTGATAACTACTTCTGGGAATGGTTTTCCAGTTACTTATGCACTCGCTTTATAGTAGCTCCATCTAGGTTGCATTTCCCCAGTTATTTATGAGGCGGTCATGCGAAACAGTATCAAAATCCTTTCTTAAGGCAAGATGTAACACACCTCCTGCTTCCCTTCCATCAGCAAAGTTTGTTTCCCTGTCAAAGAGAGCTGCTAGGTCTGTTTGACATGATTTGTTCTTGACAGATCCATGCTGATTTACTTATCACCATATCATGTTCTATGTGTTTGCAAATTGATTGCTTAATTATTAGATCCATTATCTTTTCTGGTACTGAAGTTAAGTTGACCGGTCTGTAATTCCCCAGTTGTCCTTATTCCCCTTTTATGTATTGGCACTACATTTGCCAATGCTTCCTTTTTTATTTCCAGTACAACAAGCTTTAGGTCTTTCTACTAAAGCACTTGTTTAATTATAGCTTCAGAAACATGAAGCCTGTTATTATTTTAATAGAAGGAGCTGAGACTGAAATAAAACTGAACTGGGCCCATGTCTTTCCTGGCAACTTGTAATTTCATGGATGGAAAAAACACCTGTTCAGAGGAGAACCCTTATCATTATGTTTTTGATTTCACCATTAATTTATTTTACAGTCTTTAAGCACATATGCAGATGGGAAGCAATAGCATTCATGGCTCTTCCCCACTCTGTCCCTAGGAGGTATGACGAGGCAGTAGCTATTTCATCAGTTTATGGCAGCCAGATTAAGAATTTATGTATGCAGTGAATTGCTCAGAAACAGGGAGACTTGGAAACATATTCTTGGAGAAAGTTAAACGTGAATGATCTCGGTATGCAAAAGGGCTGGTTCAGATAGGGACTTTCATGTTATGAACAAGCACACAACCCTGTAACCTGCTGTACTTTCCCTGAGCCTGGTTTGCTCAACTAAGTAGGCCCCACACACTACCCTTTGCAGGTTCAGGGCCTTAAAAGTTGGTAGGTACTGTTCACCCAGGTGGCATAAGCTAATTTTGGACTATCAATAGCTTTGGGGCATTACATGTTCATATGTTCCCTGAATTCCTCTTTCATAAATGCAACATCAAAATAAGATATTGAGCGGCAATTTGTCTTTTTGAAATGCTGTGCTTTCTGTCCCAAACCCATCTGCATCCAGGTAATGAGGGATTTAGGGTGTTGTCTTGCCTTTTTTTGGCTGATAGAAACTGCCTGATAATAGACTACATTAATTTTATTCTGCTGAAATTGCCTGCGTACAAAATTAACTTTGGAGAATACCTAGGGAGGTGGTGGAATCTCCATGTTTGGAGGTGTTTAAGGCCCAGCTGGATAAAATTGTAGCTGGAATAATTTAGTGGGAGTGGTCCTGCTTTTTTTGGCAGGGGGTTGAACTAGATGACCTCATGAGGTCCCTTCCAATCCGATGATTCTATGAATAAAACCCAGGAGCTCTGCAGAGTTTTTAAGCCTTCTTTCTATATCTTATATTTTAAAGCAAATTCCCACTGGCAATAGGTACAAGAGGGATAGGTGTGGAGACTTTTTTAGCCAAAAAAATGGCCTATAACAATGTCTTGATAACTTAAGCACATGCCTCCTCCGTGAGTCAGAGATCCCTTTAAGGGTGGGAGAGTTGCCTAGTTGCCTTCTTCAATTAATCTGTGGTGTTGGTGTCAATGGTGCCTGTACTGTAGGTGACAGTCAGAATGGCTGTTCTGTGGTGTGAATATTTATGCACTAGAATCTGCATTGAGGACTATTAATTGATTTCACAGTTAAGTCTCTGGATTGTCATTCAATTAGTTATATTTCAAGCTTGAGAAAAAATCTGCATTTTAAACTTGACTTGAGTGCTCAAGCCTCTAAAAATTTGATTGTTCTTCTGTAAGCCCCTTAACGAACCTCATAAATATTATCTTTTCCTGACACTGAATGTATTTGAATAAAAGATTATACCGACCCTCAGGGTGGAAACATAACAGCTGGAACCCCTGAAACACCGGAAGTGCTTACTAGTCTCAGAAATCTTGTAAGAATGTGACGAACTTCCATACCTTTCATCTTAAGAAATGCATTGCTCCCTTGTATCTGCGGTTAATTCTCATACGCACGTTCAATCTACCCCCATTGATCCCAATAAGAAATATGTAGCTATGGTGACAGGTAATCCTAATCCCAAATTTAAATGGCTTAAAGCAGCCCCACTAGCCCCAATAGGCCCATTTCTGAAGTCATTATTCTTTACCCAGGCAAAAGTTGCATTGATTTCAGTGAGAATTTTATTTGAATTGTTTGCAGAATTGGTTCCTAAAATATTTATACCTGCCTGGCACCAGCTATTATATTACAATGCCTCCTGCAAAGAACAATCTCAAGTTTTTTTCTAGCTGCTTGAACAGATGAGCCATCCAGTACCCCAGAAAGTTGTGCTTTCTTTTTGATTGTACAGCAAGATCAATGTGGTCATACTGTAAAGCTCTAGTGGTTTTAGATCTCTGCATGAGGGATTATGAGCTTTTAATCATATTTTAAGCAAATGTTTCCATGATGTTTATTAATATATATCCCAATTAGATCAGAAAGAATCGAGACCAGTAGAAACTGAGACTTGAAGCTCTTCTAAAAGCAGCTTTTTTGAAGACATATTGTGGTTCCAGATGTTTTGTGCAGCTATTTATTTAGCTTGTAAACAAGCCACCAAAAACATTCTATGTAATGATGGGAGAACCACAATTATACTGTTGTGGGAATTTACAAAGAGCTCAGCATACTTTTATGATTTAGAAGGAATGAGAGTTTTCTCTTCCCTAAGAGCTGATTTCCAGATTTATGTCTGTGTTATGAAATGCTCTGGGAATCATTAAAACGGTGACAAAGAAAAGTGATTTTCTTTTATTAAAAGAGGATAGGGGTGGGGGAGGAGATAGGAGTGAAATAGACAGAAAGCACTTTGCCTTCCTGTTTGACATGGGTTTTATGTAAGGCCAAATGCTCGCCAGCAATAATTGATCATTTTCTCTTTAATTTTATGTGAATTTAATGATGGTGAAAGGTGCCTGGAGTGGCGAGCATAGAGACTTGAAGCCCTCGGTTTATCTTCTGGTGCAGGCAGTACAAGTCACCATACTTTTGCCCTGCCTTACACTGTCTGGACTGTAGGACCCCCTCTAAGAATGAGAGAGTAGTCCACAGCCCTAGCTGTGATACTGTGATTCCTTTGTGGTCTTCACACCTGTATGCTGGGAACATAATGAAACCATCAAACTCATTTCACTCAGTCCACTCAAAAGCCGTTAATTGGTAGTACAGTAACTTTGACTCACTGCTAACTCTGGCTGGATTCAAGCTGACTACTGAGACGTGAAATGCTCTGTATTTCATTATCAATCCCCTGAGCCATACAGTCCCTGTGATAAGCTTATCTTGTTTTGTGATTTGTAATACAAGTTAATCATTTGAAGCCAAATTAGGTTTAAGCTCCCACCCACCTCCAACCCCAAAACTTCTGGTTTCAATTCTGCAAGAGGTCACAAAAGTCTCCAAACCTGATTTTTCAGGACTTGTGTGGGCTTCTGTATATAAACCCTGTCAACTTCTTTAGCAGCCACTCAATTCACACTAATACATGATCTCTCAAACTGTGGGGTTAACTCCCAAGCAGAGGACTAACCCTAATAATGATAATATTGTTTAGTGTCTCTATGTCAATTTTTATATGTCAGCTCATACTGGTGGACGTCATCAGATACAGAAACCCTGGTGGATATTATGATCTTCCCAAGTATCCAATGTAGTTCATAATGTCTGCTGCGATGAGTTCATGTAATAAGGAAGGATTGATTTCAAAGGTTTCTATAGTTCTTTCCTATCCACTTGTTATGGAGGATTATCAGCACACCCCCTTCAAACTTGTAAGAGCAAACAGCTTTTAAGGTAGACGAGAGCATGAAAAAGTCAAGAGGGTTTTTTTTGGTCAAGGAATATGTTAACTTTGCACACCTTCTGGCTCAATCAGTGTCCGTCCAATTTTCCAAAATATAACTCAGCTTGCAAGTTTTCAGTGGGCAAAATAAAGTTTACAGTGGAATGGCTCCCACAATCATAGCTGTAGATTCACTACTGGCAATTTCGCTGGACCTGATTTAGAGCCTGCATAATTCTCTAAACTAGCATATTGTTGTTCTTAGTGGTTCAAAACAGTTAATTGTGCTTGGCTTTCTCCTGTGACTCCCAATATACAAGCTAGTTTCAAGGGTTGTATAAGGACTTGATAAATCAATGTGAAATGTACGATAGATACTGTAATGGTAAATCATGGTAGCTGAGTCATTGCCAGGATCAGTCTAATACAGTAACGATGGTGATTTGTATGGAGTTGTCAAGTGTGCTGTTGGATCTAATATAATTCTGTGCACTGTATCACTCAGAAGATAGACAGCAATGTAGGAAGAGAAGCCAAAAAAAACCTTTTCTTTTGTTTTGGGAGTATTTGTATTGCTTCTGAGATGCAGGGCTGGCCTGACCATATCCACAAACCAGGCGGTCACCTAGAGCAGCAGTCTTTAAGGGGCACCAAATTAGATGGAAGTGAATTTTTCTCTATTTAAAAAAACATATTAACATGTTCATTTTAGACTTTCCTGTATTTTTTCTATATTGAATGTGTGGTAGGGTGCCAAAGTCATAGTTCGCCTAGGATGCCAAAAGCCTTGGGCCAACCCCCCTGAGATGATAATCAATCCAAATGCTAATATGATATGAGCATCAGGGTGAATACAAAGGCGAAAGATGGGTTTTCATCCTGAAATATTTTGGTCCTGTGAGTCAGAAATTGCCTGGAGGAGATGTAAAGACTGGGCAATCAATGGAGGACAAAATGCTCTCGTTTGGCTAGCTGATGGGCTGGCTTGCTTGCTTCTGTAGTTTTTGGGAATATCAGAGTTGCTTTGAACACTAAGTAATTTCCAGGAATTGTACAAAACATGGAAAATTTTTTAGTCTCTCTACTTCCACTATTATGTTAAGTTAGACTTTTGACCATGTCATTACTTTTTGGTAATAAAGGGAAGGACCACTGAAAAGCTGCAGTATGTAGTGACTGAGAGCCTTCAACAAAACATGGTCAGCTATCAGAAGATGCTACTTGATTATGGTGGTTATGGACAATATGGACAGTTTTTTTCTGGAGTATCCAAATGTGGAGGGAAAGGTTGATAAGCAGGCTTCTCTTCCTGTTGGGTGCACTGGAAAAGGAATCCCCACACTCCGTTTCTGTGCAGTAGCTTCTAACCATCATAACCCATCTCATAACTCTTAAGCAAGGTTGTAAACCTGATAAAAAAAGGAAAAACATTGGCAGATGGTTAATCCAAGGATAGCTCTTCAAGTCTAGTTCAAGAAACTAAAGAGTGCTAGATAATACTGCTTTGGGCACAGTAAAGATTACCAAAACTTCTTGTAACTTTACAAGATGTAGTTGAGTTGTGTCAAGATAATTATCCTATGACCATGCTTGATACTCTCTTTCACTGATCTGTAGTAAGGCAAGAGTGCAATAAGGGCAGTTTTCAGGTTGGGTTTACTTTCCCTTTTAAGTATATCATTTGGAAGTGAAATAGGAACAATCATGGCCTTCGTTACGAGTCTGGTATTGAAATAGTTACTTTTAAAGCATGACTTGAGCGATCAGGATTGCCTGCTGGGTTGGAATGGGAAAGAGAATGAAATTCAAATACTTACAGCCTGAGTTCCCCTCCCATTATGTTGATGTGTCCACTCCTATTGATTTGATTCCTACCAATTTCAAAAGTGTTGTTCTTTAGATTTGATGTCTGAGCTACACTATTGGAAGTTTTATGGGGAATCGTCTGGTCTAGACTAGGCCTAAAACAAAAAAAGAAAACATGGCTGTATGTGCTGGCTGCTTGGCACAATCACATCTCGTAGTAAAGTCTGTAATTTTCAGACATATGAGTCAGTGAAGATGCAGAGCTCCTTTTTCTTTTCTTTCTTTCTTTTTTTGAAGACTTAGAGGCATTTAAAATACACCATGGCTCAAGCCAAAACATAGCTGCTAAAAAATAGTTTCCATCAGGTTCCAAGGTATGTCATGGACAGGTTTACTGGACCCCTGTGAAAGACTCATGCACTTGTCAGAAGAAAAGGATGGGGGAGTCTACTTCTTCTACCCTTTCTTCAAACCACTCCTGTCTTCCATGTGCCTTCCTAAAGCTGTCATAAAAGGTATCCCAGGATGGCTGTTACTGAGCTCCCCTCCTGAGAGATGATTAAAGCCAGATGTGACACAACCCTGAACACAGTCCCTTTGTTAGAGAAAACAAAGGCCTTGGTAATTGGATTCACATTGAGTGAGGCACTTAAAACAGCAAAGTAACAAGAAAAATCTGCCGGGTTATGTCATAACTGCCAGGGTGGGTGTTGTGTTATTTTAAAAGAGCATGACCGTCTCATTTTTTACTAGCCTAGTCTGGTATATTGAAGTGGGAGATTAAAAAAAATATCCCCAACTGTAACATATATTTTACAAAACCAGCAAGGAGAGTTTGGGACATTGAATATGATGGGATACATAGCAGGTCACTGAGTTTGTGCAACAGCTATAAACCAATAAGCTATTTTTATCCATTGGCCAGTTTTGCCATGTATGAAGGATGGAATATACCTTCCACAAGCCTTCAGTGAGGGCAAAAGTCAGTCTCAGTGTATGTCATTTTTAAACCTCATTTATTTGGCTTGTATCTAAACTCGTCAGCTTCCAGTTGGCCCATGCAGTCACTTTCCATCATGCAGTAGCAACTGTGTACAATTGGGAACTAGATGTCATGGACCTCTACTGTGTTTGGGGGAAAAATTAATAAATGCCAACTTTAAAGGCAGACTTGGATAATTTAAGATCTTGTTATGAAAGTGTTTGTGTCAGCCTTGCCAATCTTATAAACAAAATTTTTTTTTCATTTCTTTCGGGGCGTTAATAAACTAACTGGAGAACAGCTGAATGTGACAGTTTAGCATGCCATGAGAGAGCAAGCTGGGTATTGCTGTTTTTGTTATTGAGCTTACTAGTAACGTGTCACAGAGAGGATGTGAGGTGATTTTCAAGAGCTGCTTTTTGCTACGTTAAGATGCAGAGCTTTAGATTTAATATACAAATGGCTACCAAGGAAATGTATCTGATAGGCAAAAACTGATTTCTGTGTGGTTTTAGCCTTCAGAGTCAAGAAAAAAGCAACACAAAATAAAATTTAAAAACTCCTTCTGCTCAGGAGATCCTAGAATACAAAGAAATTATCATTAACCAAGGGCTAGCAAAGCAATGAAAAACACAGTCTTCATGTTCCATTCAAATCTGGCTAGCCGCCTTGTGCAGAAAAGCCAGAACCATACAGTCTAGTACCCACAACACTCTGCAGTTCGGATAAAAACATACATAGTCAGGTCTTTCTTATTAAAAGGTGTGACCTCCAGGAATGTGGGTAAAAGTAGGAATTTTATTACCAGCTCCCAGCCACGTGACATGGGTGAGTCACCTATGGGTTAATACATCAGCCACTGACTCAAATCACTGCTGTTGTGCTTTTCAGCAGTTTTTCGAAGCTGCCTAAAGGAGTTAGACACCCAATTTCCATTCATTTAATTGGATACCCAGGTCACCTAGGCATGTTTGCAAGAGCTCATTCTTCATAATTTATGGAGTACAGTAGGAAAGCCCGGGACCGGGTTCTGATTTCACTGCTGTGGTTTCAACTTTACAGACTTTGATTAAAGTTTCTGTGCTCCTGGAGTTGATTCCTGCTATTTCAGTCCCTCCCAGCTGGATTGTAACTGAATCCCACTCAGTGTGAATATGGAAATACTGAGCAACCTTTCTCAGAAAGTTGGCCAATGGGTCGCTGGTTTTGTTGGGATCCCCTCACCTATGGCTTCATTGGAAATCCTTTCACGTTGTCGTCCTGTCTTCTGGTAGTGATTACGCCATGTCCCCAGTGCCATTGTGGGTGACAGTTAGGCTGTCACCCCACCCTCCCATTTCTCTTTTTCTTTGCTTTACACCTGGTCCTTTATGCCTGCTGACTCCTTTCACTTTGTCATAGCCTACAGTCATGTCATATATTGACCTCCCCATGCAGGCTCAAACCCTGGGCGTGGATCATCTTGGCGGAACAATAGCTGTTTCGTGCTACTACCTATTTGAAGAGACTGGAAGGACTGCTATTTTTGTGCTCTTGAAGGCTTCACCTCACTTTTCTGCTTCTTGAGTGCAGGACCAGCCCTGCCTCAGTCCTTGTGCTTCCCTACAGGCTCTGTTCAAATGTGTATTCTGTTGCTCCAGTTTCTGCCAGCAGCAATCTGTTCCCTGGCTCACCCAGCCTCTTGCCCGAGCGCCTAGAATGGCTCTTGCTGGAACCCCAGGAGAATTCCCTTCTTGCAACCCAGCTTACTAAAGAGTTCCTGTCCCCTTTCTTTATTAGGGGATGCTCTCCTGGCTTCTACTGATCTAAGATCCTCTGGAATGGAGGGAGAGGAGTAATGATTTGTCACCATATTTTAGGCTGGAATTTTCAAAGGAGCTAATGTCATTAAGTGACCAAGTCTCACTGATTTAGGATCCTTTTAGACTCCTTTGAAAAGCACACACCTAGTGCTCCCAAAGACCTACATAGCCAATAATGGCATGAAATGTAAACTGAAAAAAAAAGTATGGATTCTGCTTGGGTGGGAAATGAAACTGCTGTTTTCCAAAAGTATGTGCTTTCCATTCTGCTCCCTTAATGTTACTTCTCTTTGCTGAACACAACTCAATCACCACAGCTCACACCTCATTCAGGTGTGTGTGCCCTAACGCCTTCAGGCTATGGAGCAGGCCCAGCACAATTAAATGTAAGGCTGAAAGCATGAGCCAGGCTCTCTGAGCTTTTCCTCGTGATTTGATTTGGTGGTTGCTCAAAAGTGGTTGGGAATCCCTGCCTTAATCTATTTCTTCAAAGGCTGCTGGCTCTGCAGAATCATCTAAATGAGATGCAGCCAGATCCCAAGAGAGGGCAAATTGTGTGGTAGAAACTTGTCTCGGAGATGGAGGAATAAAAGGATAGATAAAACTACGTTAGCCTTTGGGCAATCTGCATAATCTAGTGTTCCATAATTTAAGTGTATTATGTCCAGTATGTTCACAAAATGTTAAAAGCTTTAGAAGCCATCATGAATTTCCAGATCAGGTCCATATAGAAATATCAGTAGCAATGTAATAATTAGTAAAGCATCTAGTGTTGTTACACTGAAAGAATAGGGTAGAAGAGAAAGAAGCAAGTCTTCTCAAGTGCCGCAAATTCATTCCACATTTGTCTCCATTCTGGCTTCGTGCTTACAGAAACCTGAGCCTCCAGTAATGTGCCAGATGTGTGGAAAGAGCATCCGTTCCTCTCGTTATCATAGCCAGCCACACTTACAACAACAGTGACTTGTGCTTTGATTGCTTGTCTAAAACTAAAATTCAATTATGCAGTGCAGGCAGGCTTTGCTGTGACACAGAGGGTTAGAAATTAATGTTAACACTGTTTCTGGTTAAGACTTTTTGTGTTGATAAATAATTCATAAGGCAGTTAGCTCTTTGAGTCTGACAACACAAGAATATATTAATACAGTAGACTCAGCTAAAGGTCAGCCCTGAACAGTGAAGCATCTGAGCCATCTTTTATTCATTTTCTGACACAGACTCATTAATTATTACCACATTTGAAGGTCTGCACGGGAAAAACACTAATGAGAAAAAGAGTATTGGGCTTGATATCTGACACTCACTCTTTTAAATGACTTTAGAAAAAAAAAATCAGAACAATACAAAACAGGCCAAGTGAGACCTTAAAAAAAAAAAAAAAAAAAAAAAAGTGAGGGTATGAGTGGATAGAGTGGGAGAAATTACTTGAACTGAACCAGATGCTGTTTGGATGATTTGTAGGTGAATGGAGCTGGATGATGATTCTGAAAAAGTGTCTTCCACCGAAGTGTATGCATTCTTTTTTTAAAAAATCACTCTTTTGGGTAAATTCATAGCCACTTTGCATCTTGCTTATGTTGACTTTGAGTTTCTCTTCATCATTTTTTTGTCTTGCAGATCCGTTCACTTCTGCATGTTCAGACTATAGTTTAGACAGGTTACAAATGGCTGTAAATGGGTCAGGTGTAGTTTTGTGCTGTGTTTTCTGGCAGATTAAATTTCTTGCAAAAACCACCTTCTTCCATTCAGCCATCTATCCTAGAAGCAAAGCTCATGTCTTGCTTGTTTTCACTGAAGGGTGTGAAGAAAACTTTTATTCACTGTGCAAATGAGACATCCCTATTACCTGTAGCTTATTATGAAATGCATGCATATATATATACTGGGTAGATCCTCAGATACTGTAAATTGACATATGAATTTCCATGGAAGTCAGTGGAGCTCTGAAAATTTACACCAATTGAGCGTTTGGCCCAACAGGTGTATATAGAGTGTAAATAAATGTGTAGGTCCTGATTTTCAAACTTCTGCGCAGCCACTGCTCCAGGTGATTCTCAACATTTTTAAATATCAAGCCAGCCACTTGGGCTTACTCTAACGGAAATGTGGTACAGTGTGTTGTGCCGACTCCAGACTTCACTGGAATTACTCAGTGCACTCTGTCACATGTTTGCCAGATAGCATCCATATAAACACAAGTATGTTTTTGGATTCTTTTTCCTTATGAACATTACCCATCTTAAATGCATATATGTCTGTAAGAAGCTGATCTTTGGTTTTAACTGTAAATTGATGTAAATGAAACCTGACTCTGCCAGGGTACTCCTCCCCCACTTCCCAAAAAATCTGATGTTCTGTTTCAGTCAGTCGTGTGTGGAAAAATACATAAAAGTAATGCATTTTCTGCAACGGAGATTTAAAGTAGACTTTTAAAATGCTACTTTTTGCAATTCAGGTTATAGACACATTCCCCTTATTGGTGTAAAACAATTTACCACCGAGGTACATTAAAATGATGTTATTTGTTTGAGCTAAAGTTTCAAGAGAAAAGAAGTTCAGAGTGAAATTTCAGGCTCTATCTTAGCTCTTATCATCTGATATCTCAGTACTACAGTTGCCAGAACTCAGGTGACCTACTGTTGGAAGACTCCTCCACAGTCTAGGCATAATGGGAAGATTTTCAAGACAGTGAATGTTGTACAGTTGAGTTATAAACCGTCTGATGTGCTAACTCATCTTCAAATATAGTGCCTTCTTCCTCCACTCCCCACAGGTACAGCTATAATAAAAATATACAATAAATCCCCTCTTTTATCAGAACATTGTTAACTAAGCCTCTGTTTCCTAAAAAAGTGAATGATGATTCAGGGCTGTGAAAATATTAGCATGTAATGTAACATCTCTGGAAATGTAGTGTTTGCTACAGCTGTGTATAAATTTGTTTAATGGGTCTCTAACTCACCATCAAACTCATAAAGGCAGCCACTGTACAGGCTATTAGGCTGCAGTAACTTAATTGCTCGTTAATTGGGTAATTAGTGCTTTGTTTTGCTTTAAAGCCTAAACACTCATAAAAAGTGAATTAGCTGAGTAAACAAGAATGGAATTTTCATGATCTGCTGTCCCAGTTATTGAACATAATTAATCAACCTTTTATTATAATTCTTTCTTCTGGTGACTGCATCAGGTAGGTGGGGGAAGGGTGAATATGAATCCCAATACCTGTTCAAAAACCACCCAGAATTTCCATCATTAAGCTAACAGCTTCTCTCAGGCCCTAACCCTTCATATTCTTCCATGTGGACAGATCCTGGAACCCTCCCCAAACTCCATTGTCTTCCTTTGGGTTCCCAAGAAGAATAGGGGTCCAACGGAATAGGTAACTTGCAGCATTGGAGCTTAGGGCTGAGTCACTATTAGGCATGACATGATTATGGGGAAGGAGTTTTTTTATTCCTTCTTTCTTTTTTCATTTCCCCATGCAGGAATTTTAGCTGCACCGCATAAACCAGTCTACCAAAAACCCCATCAGCATGGGAGACAGGTTTCTTTTTTTGTTTCTTTTTTTACACCTGGGTCTGTATTAACATGGAAGCACACAGTCACTCTGCAGTATTTGAGAAAGAGAGAGCCCTGCAATGGATGTGCTAAGCAGATAAATTTGTCCTAACTTTTTTTTAAAGGATAGTTGTAATAAACACCAGCAGAGAAATGTGAAATTTAAAACCTGTTTGTATCTAATACTTCGTGGCCTAACTCTCTCTCTCTCTCACTCACACTCGCGCACTCACACGCGCACACACAACCCCTGCCAGTGTTGCTTGTATTTGTTGAATATTGCGGCCTGCCATTGCCTGCACTACTCAGAAACACTTAGTGGGGTGTTTTAGTCTTTTCTCTGAAGGGTGGTTGCTGCAGTTCTGTAGGTGCTCCATTGTGCTCTTTCTTGCAGTGCTAGACTCAGTTCCTAATGATACCTTAATTGGATCTGAGGCCTTCTGAGCAGTATAGGAGGGGGAAGAAAAGGGTTATGGTTTATTTTTATTCTTATTCTTGCTTAAGGGTTGGATTTAAAAAGGAACACCACCCATGATCTCTCCAATATTGTTTGTGTATTTTATGTATAAGGCCACATCCTTCTTGTATTTTCACTACTGAATTCAGTAGAATTAACTCTGGATTTATGGTAAGAAAGTGAGTATTCATTACGAAGCCAGTGTTGTCCCAAACTGAAATCAGTAAAATAATATCTCAAGTAAAGCTTAAGTAAAGACTTGAGGGTTGACCCATAATAAAGTATGAAACACTGAGGTAAAATGTAATAATTTGTATATTTGCCATTTGTCATTTGTGGTAAAATGTTGATATTAAATGTAAGTAAAACTACCATACAACTAAATTTTTTTCATAGCCATGCAGCTAAGTTTTTACAAAGAACAGTATTAAATCACAAAGGCATTTTCTTAGCAAGCTGATAAAGGAAGCACCTGTACAGTTTGATACATACAAGAACTTTTAATTAGAAATATTTGATCTTTTTGAGATACATGAAGTTAAACTACTTCTTTTCATGTTACCCTGTCTGTACGCATCCTTCAGTTTCCACCCTATATGTTGCTCAGCATATGAATGCTATGATGATCCATTTCTTGCCTGCTCTCTCTCATCAGATAACCAGTTGCCTCAGCGAGTCATTCAGTTCCTTCTCTCTCAGACCTTTGATGGACAGCCTTCTGTGGATAGTGCCATATATACATTTTCTCCTCTGTGTGTTGGCATTTAAAACATAATAGCCAACTGAGGGGCTCAATGTGCAAGCCAAACAGAGGCTCCTGTACTTTGCTAAATTAATGAATGAGACCTGGAACTCGTGTTTAGGCTGGGATAGAATTGGAGCAGCAGTATATTTCTAGTTTTCAAAATATCACTCAAATGTAGAAAAAAGTACATCCTTATTGTTTAAGACTAAGCGGCAATTGAGGTTGATCTGCTGAAGTGAATGACAGTGGCTGGAAAACTTTGAATTGCCATGCTTCTTGCATTTCTTTAAACTAAGGCATTCAATTAAAACAAAACCCAATACCAAGCAGAGCTTTCATTCCAAAAAGAGAGAACCACCAGAGATTCCTAAATGTTCATTAGAGCTTTGACTGTTGCTATTGATTTAATGTGGAAGTTTATCTGATATTATACAGTAAGTGACTGACACTAAAATCTAAGACAGATACTTTTTTTGGAAGCCCCTACAGAGAGCCAGAGGGTAGAGAACAGAACATGAGAAAATGAAGTGAAATGAATTTTGGGGAAAAAATGTCCCGCCCTACCCTAGCCTATCTATCTAATCTTTTTAAAGAAGATAAGTTAAAATGCCTTATTTTCCATGTAATCTTGTACCCTTAAGTTTTTTTGAGCAGCATTACATATGAGCTTTGAAGAAGTGAAGAAAAGAAAAATTTTCACTGTTCATATACTTCTAGTTTTTTCCTCCCTTGCAGATATTTTTCCAGTCAGCACTGAAATATTGGCTTCTCAGAAACTGACAGGAATGTTTAAAATTGGCTGAAGATATAAATGCTTGGAATTAACAGGTTTCAGCTTTTTTATGAACATATTTTAAACTGTGTGAGAAATAAGTCTTTCTACCAAATAACGATTTATCATCCATTAACACGCAGGCTGCATTATTTGGCGCACACTACAGAAAATAAATGGCAGGTTTCCTGTTAAGGTAACCACAGCCTGCCTCTGTGCCTCCCCTGCACGGTGAGTGAAAAACACACATCCACTCTTATCCAGAATGTGCTGTGCATTCCTACAGTGGACTATTGCAGAAGTGAAACAAACTTGATTTACGGTTACACATTTGCATCAGTTTTGCTCATTTTTGGAGACTTGACTTAGTCTGTAGCTGTTAAACAGGAGAAGAAGCAAAAGTAAAAAAATATAAACCTTGTAAACAGTAATTCTTTCAGCCAGTTAGATGGTTTCTGCTTCTTTTTATTCTGAGTTTATAGTCTGTTAGTAGCACTCAACTTCCAGACACAAGCCAGTATGGAAAAGAAGATCTGATTGCTTGGGATGCCTCTATGCCACTTGATTTTCTCTGTGCCTCAGTTTTTTGAAGTAGGTGGGTAGAGGGGATTGTGCTGCTTCAAGAACAATATCACAGACTGACTCTCACACATCTCTAGCAGTAGTGGAGATAAAATCATTAGATGGCCCTTCATATATAACAGTAGATAAATTTTGCCCTCAGATAGGATAAATTTACCATTGACTTCCCAATGAATACAATGTAACCCTTATTCTTGCACTAGTAAAAGTCGTCTTAATGTGAGATACAATGTGACCATGTTCATGGAAGGCTGCAATAATTTTTATTTGGAGCCTCTGTCTAAGTGGGAGGTGATAGCAACACAGGAGTCCTTGGAGTGCAATTCCAATAGAGCTGGGCTGCCAGGTAACCTTCTAGGTAGAGCCAGTGTGAAGGTGTTTTCCATCCAGTGAGTCATCTGAAGTCCGTGAAGTCGTAGGACGGAACTCTTGTTTGTCAAACACCCACACATAGACTGCCCACACCTAAAGCCAGCCAGTGGACCAATTTAGGAAAACTGGGAAGGGCAACGGTGCACAGTTTTTCCTGCAGGACAGAGCAATCTGATCCTGTGTGTTATCAGTTAGCACCATCATTATTTCTAATATAATAACAACGGTGATCATCTTGGCATGTTTTCATCGCAGCCCTCTTCAGAAACCCAGACCCTGAGAGCCAGTGATGAAGAAATGGTTTGGCAGCTGTTTCAGTCCATCTCTTTCGTGAAGTTGTCAGAGGGACTGTAATGTATGATAAAAGCCATGGAAGAAGTTCAAGTTGATGAATGGTTGGAAAATTCACACACATGCCAGTCAGTAAATCTGAAAATACAGTATTGTTGCAGCAGAAAACCTTTTGCATAGAGTTGGAAGTACATTTTAAAAACACTAGCTTGGCTAACACATTGGGTGACCAACTCTCCTGTGCGTTCATGTTACAATTTATTAAATCACTCCAGCTGCGATGTGTTATAATTAATCATTTTTATAGCACCTTTGCGGTACTTTGCCAGACATAGAGAAAGAGACTAAGTTTGCCCTGGAAATTATTACAACCTGAAGCACAAGACCAACAAAGTCAAGACATATGGGACAAGAGTTCAAACAAAAAAAGGGGTGGATAGATAATTGGTACAGAGAGCTAGGTGAAAAGAATTTCCTGAGGAATAGATTTGAAGGAGAGGAGAGCTGGGCAAGAAATTGAGAGGGACGATATCAAAGAAATAGCAGAGCATGGAGTGGAAGAAGATGAGGAAGCCAATAAGGAGGGAATGAAAAATGGGGACAGTCTTCTTTCAGACTGCCATGAAATCTAATGCAGTATTTGACATTCTGCTCTGAATAAACTCAGACTTAATTCAGTGTGATGATGTACTTAAGGCATCAAAAACAGCAACAGCGGCAAACCAAAGGGCCTAGGTATGTAATTTTTTTCACTTTTGGAAACTTATAATCAAAAATGGACTGTGGACATAAGTGAGGTGAGTATGTTGGTGTCAGTTCAGTCCCCACTGGACAGCTGTATGGATCACAAAACCATCACATCTTGGCATAGTTCTTCTGCCAAAGTGAGGCTCAGTGTTACAAAAACAGGGGCAACTGCAAGGTGCAATTTAGGAACGTTGGCAGAACTATGAGGAGAGTGAAGCTTACAAGGTTTCTGACTAGACCCCACCAAATTAATTCTCTTCCATGGAAAAAAAGTTGGAAAAAAGGAGAATGCTTTGCTTGTAAAACTGCCAAAGCCTCATTTTCCTAATAATAAAACTTTCAGCTGACTGGGTAACTTCCCTTCCCTCCAGCATATATACACAACCTTCTTAATTATTTTAATATGTAATATAGTCTCTAAATCAGAACATTTTAAAAACTTCTAACTTTAATAAAATAAAAAGCTACAAAAGGGGGGAGGGGGTGGAATATTGGTGCTATTGAAAATAATGGTAAAACTTTCGCTGATTTCAGTAAGATCAGGATTTCACCCCAGATTTCCAGGTAACGTACATCACTGTCGATGCACTGATGTTGGTTATTTTGCACAAGCTGGTGGTTTGGTCAGTTGTGTCCAGGCTGTCCTCACCTGTGACTGCTAGCCTTTTCAAATCCTTCAGCTGCCATAATAGAAAAACTTAGGCTGCAAAAATCCTCAACTCTGTTTGAGTAGCTCTAATTTACATGACTTAGGTAGGCGTAAAAGATGAGAAATGACCTTTTCAACATGACTTCAGATATTAAAACGATCTTACAATCTTATTATCATGAGAACATTTCGCAGAGTATTAAGCTCAATAAATTACCTTTTCCCCAAGCTGATAACCCTCGATCCCTCAGGGGCAGCTGCAGCAACGATGTTGGTTCACGGCCTTCTTATTTTAGCTGAATTGCTTAATTGGTATGTGTTCTACATCCCCGATTGAGTATTTGGAGCACAAATGAAGGTTAGAACCTTTGCGCTAGTTATCGACTGAAGGAAAATTGATTCATGCTCAGGAGTGCAGTTGGGAAACGGTTCACAGTCCTCCCTAGAAAGGGAATAGCCTGCTCTTTTCTTTTTCCCTAGGTTTCTTGCAAAGGTCACTCTGGCAGAATATTTTTTTAAAAACTATGAGCCATTGTTCAAGGACTTGAATTTCTGTTGCCAGACATTCCTGAAATGAAACAAATCAAAAGAAAATATTAAAGATGCACGATAATGTCGATGCTGTTCCCCTTCCCCACACACTAAAGACCATGTTGCAGCTGACATTATGTAGGCAGTAAGGTTGTAATTCACCAAATGCTTTGTACCATTCCTAGATGCACTGGAGGGACGTAGAGAACACCACCACTCTACCTCCCATCCCATCTGATGCATCACTTAGCTACAATGGCTTTCCAAGGGCACGTGCTTGTGTTGTGTGTTGAGCTGCTGTACTTAGGGGAGTGAAAATAACCTAAGTAAAGATCATTTAAAGGGTAATGCAAGAAACTGACAGTAAAATGCACTGAAATTGCATTGTTAGAATACTTAGAGATGCCTTCAAGACGTAAGGTAGTGTGATTATCAACCTTGTTTTCCCACTCACAAACTTTCCTGCTACTGGACTACATATATGAAGGGCTAGAAATGCTGTTGTTTCCTGCCATCTTTGTGAGTAGAACTTGAGCTTTCTTGTGCTCTGTATTAATGGAAACATCAAAATGGCATAGATTCTGTTTACTTTTTAATGTTCATTAAAGGGCAAACGTGTGACTTAGCCAGGTGTAGTTAGAGGCCCTCAGGGTCCACACAGATGCCAGAGCTCAGAGTCTAGGCAGCCAAAGTGAGAAGCATTCCTGGATGCCAGTGCAAGTTACACATAACCCAGAAAGGAAACAGAAAGAAAAAGCTTGAAGTCAGGCAGATGTGGAAGAAGCAACAGAAATCCAGCTTAACAGGTTGACATACCACAATCTGTTCACTCAGTCTCGTTAATTCTTGGACCAATAAGAAACCAGACCGAAAAGGGTTGGAGAGGATGATTTGGCAACATCAGATGGAGCCCAGCTCATTCACTGTGGAAAAATGTGAGATGCCTGATCTGAGATATGTTGCAAAGGTGGAATAAACTGAACTGTTAACCAGAAAGGAGGCTATAACTTCAGCCCTTTGTTCACTGAGTATCTGCTGGTCTTGGAATTAAGTGACCTCAGTTGTACAAGGGACAAATATAGCATGGCAATGGTTATCTTCTGTTGCTCACAAGCAAGTATTAATGGGAGGGGACTGGCAGGAGGATGTTTCAAGTGAAGAGTCTTTGGACCTGGAACTCATTTCCTTCCTTTGTTCTCTAGAGTCTGGATTTTTTTGGACGTACTAGGAGAGTCCTCCATTTTTCTCAGCCATTTCTAGGGAAGGATGATTGTAGAGGGCTGAGAAGAGGAGAGAGTATCAGAGGCCATAAACAAGTTGTTAATGGTGGGTAAGCTAAGAAGTTATATCAGGTAATGCTGTACAGGCCTATTACCAGGGCTGGAAAGGTTTTCATGGGGTTTGTTTTTCAGTTTTTGTTATGCTTTTTTTTTTTTTTAATTAAAAAAAATGCAGTTGGGGCGTGATTCAAAATCAGTGGAAAGACTTACATTGAATCAGGTTCATGTAATAGTCATCATGAGACCTTAAATAAGTACATGTAGTAAAAGAAGCAAGTATTATGGGCCCTAATGGGGAAGTCCTATGAAAGATTAATAGAAAATCGCTCACTTTTCTGTAGGTGTTTGAAATCATCTTGTGAAATTTAATAAAGTATATCCCCGCCACAGACTCCTATAGGGTGGTTTAATTAAAACAATAAAAAGACTATGATCAGCTATTAAATTCGTAGGATTTTATAGTTATTTCTATAGAAACCTAGTCAAGTTCTATAGAACTACCAGCAAGCTGGATATATATAGGTCTCTTCCATAAAGGAGTCACTCCATTTTGCAATATTCAGACTCAGGCATTGTTTCCTATCCAATGCAATGTTTATCTGCCCTAAGCTAGTACTATAGTGAAAGCAGATTACAACAGCAGCTTGGGAGCCAAAGTCAGAATATCCAGTGATCAAACACTGACTGTTCATAATAAAAGGACACCATCACCAGTATTTTACTTCTCCTGTGACTATTTTGCTCATTGGCGTTTAAATTAGAACCCAGTAGCAACATAAAAATGAAAAAGTATTTCCTAATTGCAAATGTTTTCTCTTCTATTGGGTTTGTTACTGTGCTGCAGAGCTACTCCTGGGAGTTGGTTAATAAGGTAGCTTTTTGTTTGTTTTTTGGCTAAAAAGCATTAAATCATTTGTTGTAAAATCCTCTGCCTCCTCTGTCCCCCACACATACAGTACAAAAATAGCATACATTTACAAAGAGGGATTTGCTTTTTAATTTCGGTACTTTCCCATTCCTGAAATGCAGTGTCTGTTGAGTGGGTCGCAACAACACAGTAAGGTGAATAATTTGTTCTTAGTGAGGGTAATGGGGGGGGTGCATCCATATTCAGTTAATGTTGGATCAAAAGGGATGTAAATTGCAACTTTCCATGTAGAGGAGGCATTCGCCCCCAGAAAGCAGCAATGGGATGACCAACGACTCCACCAGATATTGCTTCATTAGGGAAACAGCCCCTGATGAAAAACAAAGCAAGGAGTCTTGTGGCACTTAAAGACTAACAGATTTATTTATTGCATGAACTTTTGTTGGAGAAAATCCCACTTCATCAGACACTTTGAAGAAAGGGAACCTACAGAATGGGATGAAAATAAGTGCAGGGGAGTGTAAGACATGGGATCAGGTCATACTGCAACAGCAAATCAGAGCATTTGTAAGGATTCAAACTCCAGGAAACAGCACATGGAGGGTAAAGTCAAATTACCTGTTATAATGTGAAAAGAATCCATAGTTATGATTAAGTCCTGCTTTCACACAATCTAATTTGCATATTAGTTGGATTTCGGCTGTTTCTCTTTGAAGTCATGATGTCCCATTGCTTTTCTTGAGGCCCATCGTTAACAAATCATTAATGGAGTGATTAGGGAGATAGAAATGCTCAGCAACTAGTTTTTTTTGTTGTTGTGATTTCTTATGTCAGTTTTTTGCTCATTTATTCTTCTGCGTAGGACCACTCCCACTAAATCATACCAGCCAGGGTTTTGTCTAACAGGGCCTTAAATGTTTCCAAAGATGGAGGTTCTGCCACCTCCCTAGGCAATCCTTTCCAGTGCTTCACCATCCTCCTAGTGTGAGATTTTTTTCGGCCACCCCAGCTGCACCTTGAAACCATTGCTCCTTGTTCTGTCCTCTTTTACTGCTGAGAGCAGCATAGCTCCCTCCTCTCTGGAGCACCCCTTCAAGTTGTTGAAGGCAATCAGGTTGGTCAGGTACGATTTGCCCTTGGTGAATCCATGCTGACTATTCCTGCTCACTCTATTTTCCTCCAAGTGTTTCAGGATGGATTTTTTGAGGACCTGCTCCATGGTTTTTTCAGGGATTGAGATGAGGCTGATTGGTCTGTAGTTCCCAGGTCCTCCTTTTTCTCTTTCTTGAAGATAGGCACTATGTTTGCCTTTTTCCAATCATCAGGGACCTCCCCCGTTCTCCATGAGTTTTCAGAGATAATGGTTAGCGGCTCTGCAGTCACATCATCTACCTCCCTCAGCACCCTTGGATGCAGTTTATCTGGCACCATAGACTTGTGAACATCCAGCTTCTCTAAGTAGGCCCTATCCTGACCTTCCATCACTGAGGGCTGCTCTCCTTCTCTCCATTCTGTCTTTGCCACTGTAGTAGCCTGGGAGCTAACCCTGCCTATAAAGACTGAGGTGGAAGAAACATTGAGTATGTCAGCCTTTTCCGCATCATCCACCATGAGGATACCTGCCCTGTTCAGTAAGGGGCCTACACCATCCTTGATCCTCTTCTTGTTAATGACATAAGTAAATAAATACATTTGTTAATCTTTAAAAGTGCCACAGGGCTCCTTGTTTGTTTTGCTGAGCTAGACTAACATGGCTACCCCTTTGGAACTTTTCTATGGAAGAATTTGCTCTTAAATAAATTTAAAAAAATAATTGTTATAGTTTAAGTGTAGTAAACCATAGGTCCTAGCTTTAAACACCATAAGAATGTTTCCCAATTAACTGGAAAGATCCAAAGACATTAATGTTTACTATTAAATTTTCTCTTCAGATAATATGTTTCAGAAATGTAAGTTTTCTATGTACACAGAAATACCATTTTAAGCACAGACTGTGAAATGGTTACTATTATGGCCTAATGTACTTCATTATTCTCTTGATACAGTGACTGTCTCAGTTTAGCAATGTTTCCCCTTTCAGTAGGGATCTCCACAGTGTGTAAGTTTAAATCATTTTAAGGTGACTCTTATGAATGATTTCCAGCACATTGTATTGTGCAGTGCAATTGAGAATTGTGGCTGTGGCTCTAGGTTAAAGTATGGCACATTTGCATTTCTTCAGGTGGCGTTTGAGAGCATAGAAAGATGGTTTCATACTTCTTCCCCTTCCCCCCCCTAAAATTATCTCATTCAATAATTAGGGCATCAGGGACACAAAAGTGCTGTCCAAATACGTCCATTGGGGACTCACCTGTGCAAGGCAGTGACAAAGAATGTTAGGCTAGTTAATGGTGTTATTGAGTTGGGTAGTTAGCCCATCTCATCTTTCTTGAATATACTTTTCCCTTCTATTTTTTTCACTTGTTCTGCACTGTAAGTTTGCTGCTGTCACTCTGTGCATAATAAGGTAGCCAGATTCTTACAAAACAGCCAATCCCTATTGTTCTCTGAGTGCAATTCTGGGAAATGGTGGGACCATAACAATGTAGACGACACCTCCTTCTTCCCACCCACAGCTGAACTGACAGCTCCACAAGTGGAGGGGAATGGAAGCCTCCCATTCAAACCCAGACAGGGATCTCCAATCTGGTAAATTCTTTCGGTGGCGGCCAAGCCAAGCAGAGGTGATGGGGAATAGTATCATATTAAATTTTCCAGTCTGGGAAATGTTGTAATAACGGAAAAGAGTTAACACATAAATCGTGAAAACATTCCAAATGGCAGCCGGAAAGCAAGTGCAGAGTCTAGGCCAGAGGCCAACAAAGTCTTAGCACCGCCACAGCAGAGCCTGACATGCAGTAATTAGTCATTTAGGGGAAGGAGCATCATCATTAACCAGGCATTGGCCTGCATGAGTGGCAGTAGTGGTTTCATCATGAGGCAACAGCCCTCCATACTTTTATTCCAGGAATATTGTCTATGTGGCTGCATCTAGCTACAGGCAAACACAAAGGGGGTTTTGAAAACAACTTGAGCAAAGCTTGGCAAGTGCAAGAATCCAAACCTCAAACTTTCATGTCCTTTTTAGTGGCTTGTTTCCACCCTTTTTAATGTCACAAAGATATTCAACCTTCTAAAGAAAAACCAACAGTTGAATATGCATAATGAAATGCCTGGTGTGTAATTACAGGACACAGTTACCTTGGGTTAAAACCTATAAGATGTTTATGTCTAAAGTCAGTGAGCAGGAGCACCATATTTCCAAAAGAAAGTAACTAGATTAACTTTGCAGAGTAAAAAGTTAACAGGGAAAATTTGAGTTAGTGAAACCTGATGCATGTGGCTAAAGGCTTTAGTACATTTTAAGCCAGTACATCTAAATCTTCTTTGAAAGATCTTCAGCTAAATATCCTTTGAAAATACGTAAGTTTTTAAGATCAGAACTGATTGTGTTAGCTCATCTCGTCATGACTGCCTATATAACACACCCTCAGAATTTCATCCAGTTGCTCCTGTGTTGAGCCCAGTGGCCTGACGTGGCAGGGGCTGGAGGGAAGGGTCAGAGCCCCTGGTGCTGGGCTGGAGTTGGGGAATACTGGGGTGGGTCTTCACGAGATAGAGAAGGGCTGCTACACCTCTCCTGTGTTGTGCAGGGCCAGCTCCACACACCCCAAGGCAAGGCAGGGGTGGCCGGCCCCTGTCAGAACCAGTGCGGTAGCAGGTAAGAGATGGAGAGCACCCCCCTAGTGCTCCCATGTATTGTGTAGGTCCTCTGCCCACTCCTCCACTCCTCAGATTGGGGAGGAGGGATGTGTGTTTCCCAGCCAGGGCTAGGTTCAAGAGGTGCTAGACCAGCCCTTCATGGGAGAGGGGGAAAATAGGACCCACTAAGGTGCCCTACCTGCAACCCCTCCCATGAGTGGTGAAGGTCCAACCTGGGCCCCCTGCTCAGATTGGGGGACGGGGGTGTGAAGCTGCCCTATCCTTACCAGGGCTGGACTGCGGGACTGCTGTAGCAGGCCTGGTGGTACCTTTGTTCCCCTCTCCACCAGCCTCACTTTCCCCTCCCTGGGACGGCAAGGGGATGGGGCCAGGATTCCTGCCCTGTGCAGGTGGAGGGTGAGAGGATGTGGGGGGGGGCACAAATATAGGCTTGGCCCCCAGGCACTAAACGTCCTCAGTACACGCCCCTGGTTGAACCAGATAATGTGTGTTTGATTAAAACATCTACAAGAGAGCAATCCAGTCTTGAACTGAAGACATCAAAAGATGGGGACTCCATAACTTTTCTTGATTCATCATAGTCATTATTAAAAGTTGGCGCTTTATTTCTAATGTGAATTTGTCTTACTTTAATTTCTAGCTGTTGATTCTCGTTAAGTGTGATCCTTCATGAAAAGGAGCCCGTTGTTAGTAAATCCCTCCTCATGCGACAGTGATAGAATCTACCACGACTAGCTAGTAATTGCTTTGCCAGTGGCCATGGTTTAACAAAACAAAGTTGCCACTGGACCCACCAAGCAAGAAAATGGTATTTCCAGGTTTTATTGTTTTATAGGCTCCTATTAGAATGGCTGATAGTGCCTGCCCCAAAGCTTGCAATGGTCAAAGTGAGCAAGAACTTAAAGACACAGAGCCTTGGAATATTTTAAATAAGAGGATATAGAGTTTTAGCACTGGTAGTTTTCTCTTTACTCAGATGTTTTTTTCTGCTTCACTAGAGGAGGAAAAAGCCCGGAGAAAATAAAGGCATAAAGGAGAGAGTTTTAAAATTGAGACACTGGAGATAGTGGGCAGCCGTGAAGAGCAGTGTATCTTCTGAGAGTTCTTATCTGGTGAAGCATTAGAGGAGAGAAAGGGAAACGTTTCCTTCCCTCTTGTGCTGTACCTATCCTTCAGCGTTAGTGATATAGCTGCACTGCAGAGTGCAGGGTGTGATTGTAGCATGGAATATCTTTAATCCAGCTAAGCACAGGCAGGAGCAGCACAGTAGATATGGTGGTACAAGGTTTGGCATGGGCTGGTAACCAGAGTACAGGCCCTCTAGGGAGTCTGGGTAAGGACTCTGACGATTAGCCTATGCTGATGCCTGTTCTACCCTGTCAACGCTGCTGTTGTTGCCCAGACTACAGTCACACCTTCATTGCAGACATACCCCATCCTGCTTTGAAACCCTGCTTGGATCACGTTATCATTCAGGATGCTGTGAACTAGTTGTGCAACTTTGTTTCTTATGAAGCTCTGGTTATGCAAAAGCCATTTTCTTTTCTTTTCTTAGCAAGTTCTGTTCCTGCACTTCTTAGAAGGATGAAAAGAAGAAGTAGGGGTTTGGGTTGAAGTAGGAACCGAGAAACTTTATTATAATTTGTTTTAAATATGCTTTAGTGCAAAAGAGGACGGTAAAGATGCAGTATCTATTTTAACTTACACTCAACACAAAAAATTATTGACTCATTGGTAAAAAAAAAAAAAAAAAAGGTTGCTGACACTAACGTCTCAATTAGCATTTGAATCAAAGTGAAACTGACACTCACCAGAGATTTTGTTCCCTTGAAAGAAAAGAAACTTTAAAAACATCTTAAATTTATCGGATGAAAAATATTTGCTACAATTTTTTTTTGTCGCCACCTTTAGCAATTTTGTTTATAACCCCTTCTCAGCACTCACAAAGCACAGAAGTATTTGAAGCTCTTTTATTAGACCTTAGCATACATGGAACTTCCTTTTGTTTTTTTTACATGAAAAAGAAACACTTTAGATAAGGAAGGGTAAGTGGGCCATCTTTTGCTGCTTATTTTCATTAGAGAGAAATATAAGACAGAAATTCTGCTCCATAGCTTTGGCTAAAATAAGTGGCATTGTACTGGTGTAACTGAAAGCAAATTTTGGCCTTTGGATGGATATTAAAACAAACTAAAAGAATATAGAATACAACAAGAGATTTGTTGCATAAAGGTCTTATTTGAGATGTATTTTTTCAGACAGAAAAGAGGGATTGATACAAACGTGGGACACAAGAGTACAGATATTCAAACTAAAATACCCACTGTTAGAACAGCACTTTAAACCCAGACCCAGTGTGCAAAAGAGCTTTGGTAGAAAGGTGGATGATTAGTAACAACCGTTGATTCCTCTGACATACACATCTGAGCAATTAAAGCTCCCAGATTGCCATAAAATGGAGTGGGAGGCACATCCTAAGAGTAGGATTTTGAATGTTTGCTTTAAAGCCTTAGTCCTGCTACTTTCTCAGGCTCTGTCTCTGTATTTTAAAATATTGTTACATTAATTTCCTGTACTTGGAATGTTATTTGACACCTGAATGATAAGAATTGTAGAGGTTGGGGCTGTGTTTACTTAAATGGGATGTAAAGTGGCCAGGAGAGAGAGCAAGAGAGTAAACAGTTAACGTATTCAGGAAACAGACTTCAAAGTTTGTCGTGAGAATAACATTCTTCCTCCTTGAAAGTTCAGAATGCCAAATTCTAAAAGCCACTCAGTGCTTCAAAAGCAAATGCATCACAGTAATGCATAACCTCATAGCTAATGTGTTTCCTACCCCCCCCCAAAAAAAAGTGTAGGGGGAGGGTGGAATCTCTGTTGCCAAATGAGAAGCATAGTTTCGCTCTAGTCCAGTGTTTTTTGAACATTTTTCATTTGCAGACCCCTAAATTTTTTGAATGGTGGTGTTGGACCCTTTGGGAACCTTATAGGTAGTCTAAGGATCCGCATGGGCCAGAAATTGAAAACCATTGCTGTAGCCCATTAAATGCAGCTGAAGTAGTAGACAGAGGTCCAGAATTTGCCCTGGTAGGTCACTATGGGGTTTCTCAGGCCTCGTCTACACACTGTACATGCTTTGCTGGTGTAGCGACGTTGTCAGGGCCCCTGATGTACATGTACTTTATGCTAAAAGGAGTAGTTTTTCTACCAACATAGTAATGCTACTGTACCTCCCCAAATGACATTAGCTCTGTTGGCAGAAGCACTCTTCTGTCGGCATTGCTGCATCTCCATTGGGGATCGCTAGCGTAGCCATGCCAGATAGAAGGCATTAGGTTTTTTCACATCCTCTCCAGCACAGCTATGCTGACAAAAATTGGTAGTGTGAACTTGGTCTTAGATATATAATGAGTCCTTGTAGAAGAGACTGTGTGTATATTTGCATGTAATACAAGGATCAGCTAAAACAGAGGGAGTTTATTCTAGTCATTAGAGCAGGGAAATGATGGTGCATCTTAACTGCCGCTGGGTGTGTGTAGTGAAAGCCCAGGCTAGCTGCCCAAATACAAGGTCCTAGTACTTGCCTGAACCCCTGTCCTGCCATCACAGCCATGCTACTTTTTTTTTTTTTTTAGCATGCAAGGTCAAGCAGAGCTCATGCAGGTACATTACCAAAGCTAGGATTTACACTGCCCAGCTCCAGTGTAGACACACCAGGAGTGTCAGAAGGTGTGGATCCTGTTTGTGGGTTCTGCTACTCACTCTGTGACCTTAGACAAGTTACTTCTCCTTCATTGTGGCTCAGTTTTTTCATCTGTAAAATAAGAATAATGACAATGCTGGCACTTGCTTGCAAATGAGTAAGATTGTCTTCTCAGTAGCAAGTCCACAAGTGGGCTCCCTAGTCTAATCCTAGACATACATGTCTTGTCACAATAAGGACAGGTGTTTCCAGGAGGAATAGGCACAATGTTGCTGCATTGAATGTTCTGATATTCTTTCCACCTGTTCCTCTTCTACTTGTCAATGAGCAGTTTCAAAGTGTTGAGATCCCTCCGACAGGCTCTTCCTCCATTTTAGACATTTCTGAGTGAGGCCTCTCTGTGGCTTCGCTGACCTTCTTTCAGCTATGAGAAAAGGATTCTCTTTGGGAGGAAGGAGTCAAGCATGTGGACAACATGACGTATCCAGTAAAGTTGGCTTTGGATAAGTATGGCCTCAGTGCTGGTGGAATTCGTTTCAGACAAGATGCTGATGTTATACATCTGTCCTGCCAGCTAATCTGAAGAGTCTTGCGAAGGCACTGTTGGTGGTACTTTTACAAGTACTTGAGATGTCTTTTGTATGTGGCTCTGGTTTTCAAGCTGTACAGCACAGTTCGGGATCCTCTCTGGGATCTTGGTCCTACCATGGGTGCAGGGGACTGGACTCAATGACCTCTCATGGGCCCTTCCAGTTTCTATGATAAGTTTGCTCCCATCTTCAAAGTGTCTGACAAAGTGAAATAAATGTTAGTCTTTAAAAGTGCCACAGGACTCCTTGTTTGTTTTGCTGAATTAGACTAACACAGCTGCCCCTTTGGACCTATGATTCTCTGATTGTCTTGTAGAGGTGGAGAGGCATGTTCCATAATCCTGAGAGGAAGGCCGTCTGAAAATCAGGTAACAGTGCCCAGCTTTCAGGGGTGCTGGGGAATTAGGGACTTTGAATGTGAAGCTTTTTGAGATCCCAAAAAATGCAGTTTATAAGTTTCATTATTACTGATATCTGAAAGGGTGTGATGCAGGTGCACTGATGGGGGAGATGCAGTGCCTGACATTATTCTGGTACACTTTCTTCCAGCTTCTACCCAAACACTGGCAGCCAGATTCAGGTCCCTGCGATGATCCTTTTGCTCTGACCTCTATATACAGAGATAGAGATTTATAAACACACCACCTAATAGGAAAGGTGAGGATGCTCATGGGATAGTTGGCTGTACAGCATCCACTCATACCCCTAGGGTAGGGAGGTCTGGCCCAGAAAGCCTCTGAGAGTCTGATACATTCCATCTTATGGCTATTACAAATTGGTGTAACTTAGAGCAGCCCCAGGTTTTCTGTAAATTATTGTCTTCAGCCAGGCCAAAGGTCCTGCACTCAGTGGAGCATGCCAGGGCCTGAGGATTGTCTTGTGTCTGTGTTTGCTTACCTCCCATCCACTTATGTCAGGAATGGAAGTGTTGTCTGTGCTGCACACTTTCAAATATGTGACCTAACTCCAAGTTTTCCAGCTCCATTTCACAGAGCGAAACCTGGTGTTCTGTGGCAGTGACGAGAGGCTTACTGCTTAGCTCAGCGTGTGGTCTTCCCCTGGAGGTTCTGAAAAGCATTCATCAGGTGCATCACTGCACGCTGATTTTTTTTTTTTTTTTAAAGCCATGTCAAAGTTGGAGTAATCACTTTCATGAATCATTGTGGTAATAGAGAAATTCTCTTTTTTATTGACCTGGATAGCATGGCACTGAAATCAATCAGTTCTCGGCATATTTAAGAGAAGCTTTCTGAACATTAGTCATTCAAGCAGTAAACACCAAAAAGCATCTAGACTGCATTATGTTCTAGTTGCAATGTGCTTGGGGAAAGGGCTGTTCTTTATTCATGGTAGCTTTTTAATGTTTCATGGATTCATTCCCTATTATTATTCCCCTAACTGCAGCAAAGGAGTTTTAACCATTATTTTCCATATGAAATGTGCCAGTCTCCTGTCACAAGTAGCGCAAAATGAGTCTTTAGCTATTGGGTGACCGTTTGGATGTTAATTTTAAAGTTATACATCTTCTCCTAGGAAGAAGGCTGCTTTGCACTTCTACTTGCAGCCAGAGGCCTTTCATGCAGGGTTGATTTAGCCTCCCAAGAGCACCACAAAGTTGCTGGGACTTATCCCCATTTTAAAATGGGTAAAATGAGGCACAGAGCAGTTAATTGACTTGTCCAAAGCTGCAGAGCAGGAGCCTTTACCAAAGAGTGGCAGTGCTGAATATGAACTGTATAGGATCGTCTGAAAAAATAATGTATATGAATAATAGAAGATTTGAGTGGCAGCATAGTCCACTGAGGAGAACTGGGCTCTGTTCCTAGCTCTGCCACTGAAACCTCTGTATGCCCTTGGACAAACCATTTGTCCTCTTTGTGTCTCCATTACTTCTCCCATCTGGCTTTGGACTGTAAACTTTTTGGTCACCCAATAAAGACGACACAGCTAATTGCAGGTAATCAGCCCAGCTTCTCTTTTTCCAAGAACTCGAGAACATTTTCTACCATTATTAGCTGTATTGGTTCTAACAGAAGTTTAAAGTGCTTACGTAGACAGGGCTCATTTTACCGTTGCTGGATTAGAGCGTGGACCTTTTGTATTATACTGTGATGAAAACACCAGAGCCTGATATGCTCCAGCTACATGGTTATTGAAAAGTGGGTTTGTTTTCTAGTATACAAAAGACCATAGAGGCTGAGCATCATTGTTCTGTGAAAACACCGCTATAGGATAATAAGCAACAATTCTCTGTCTCAGCAGGAAACAGGACACATTAGCTGGGTTAGAACACTTCTCCTTATTCTGACAAGATACAGATCTACTAAAGATAAGCAGGGCTCCTTGAGCCACCCTGGATGCCCCACATCTTAGATAGTCCAGTGTTTTCAGTCTGCGTTTATGGAAAATAATGTTTTTTGCAACTTGTTCCATAATGTTTCTACAACAGAGATACGTGAATTAGCAACATACCGCAGCAGAGGCACAAAGGGTACAAATGGCCACTAAGCATTTCTCTGTATTCTCTCAAAGCTTATCAGTACATCAGAAGAACTCATCAGACCCATGGCTTAAATTTAGGAAAGAGTTGTTAGTTTAAACTGCTTGGAAAACGGAGCATCGTATGCACCACATGATTTGATGTTACTGCAGGCAGGGAGTCCATGAGGCTTACCTATTTCAATACAACATTATATATGTAAGCTTATAATAAAGTAGGTATCTGTGCTGAGGCTATTGCAGTGGTATCAAAGTCTAGCTGGGGCTTCTAGAGGTACTGCTGGGGTCAGCAACCCCCAGACAAATGCTGACAGTGGAACGCAAGCCCATTTGGAGCAGCAAGCAATGCTCTCTGTGGCACCCCTGAAACTGCCATTCCTGACACAGAAAGCAGCTTCCTTCAGGGGCGGCTGGTATGTGGGGATCCCTGCCATACTCATGCCGCACATATGCCACCAAAAAAAAAAAACCCCACCCAAAGCGGCTCCTCTTACTGGTATGCTACCAGCAAAAGTAGCCACTCTGCGTGGCTTCTTTCCAAAAGCAGTTCCTATCAGCAACATCCCTGGGAAGTGTCCTGTCCCATCCCCCTGCACCTCCCCTCACTCCAGCTGTGGCTGCTACTGAATTTGAAGATGATGGCCACCTTTCTTCAGCAGAGGAGGCCACCAGCAGTGGCTGAGGGTCGAGTAGCAGGGGCCAGCATGGGAGTTGGCAAAAGTTGCCAGCCTCTGCTGTACTGTAATAAAAATAATGTATAGTGGCCTACTGATTCCTCCTTTTGAAGGTCACAGCTCCTGTACCTCAGTCTACACTTCACAGTGGATCTGTGCTTTAGCAGCATCACCAGACAGCCAGATTGTTACCAAGTCACCCGACAAGGTTATATTTCCAGGGCAGAAAGGACTTTATAAGATTGCTTCATCAGCAAACTCAGATGTCTCTATTCAGCGTCCTGTCTTCTGTTTGGAGCTATTCAAAATGTTTGCCTTTTTCCTCCTCTTTCTCAGACACATGGGGATGTGCTTTGGACTGTTCTGCACTTTCTGTTTGTGTAAAGTACAGTAAAAACTGCAAACAGGAAGGATGTGTTTGATTGCCTACTGGTTATGAAAGCTGCTGTAAGTGATGGCTGGGAACAAAAAGAAGTTCTCCAAAAGGTGACTGTAAAGAATCAAAAGGATTAATTTTAATGCCATTTAAAAATTCCAGCATCTTTCTTTCACTTGCAGAATAAACATTTTAGTGAACAGATTGAAACAGTCCAGAGTAGAAGAGGGTTTGTGTTCATCCCAGTGAAAAATTTGGAAAAAGAGAGACACTCATATATCTCCCATACAACACCAAGCAGGTTAACTGTTATTTTTATTTATATTACAGTAGCACCTGGTTGCCGTAACTGAGGTAACTGTCCTGTTGTACAGTGCATTGAACACATAGTAAAAAGGTTAGGCCCTGTCTGAGGACCTTATCTTCTAAATGGACAAGGCAGACAAAGGGCAGGCAGCATGCTGTACCATGACTCCCATTTTGCTGATGGGGAATTGTTGAATTGAGTTGCCCAGGATCACAAAGGATGCCTTCATCAGAGCCAGGAATCACTCACATCTCCTGAGACCTGGTGCCTCTACCTTCCCGTTCCCGCAAATAGTCAAAAACAAATGTGCTTGAACGACATTCCTTTGTTCCAACTCTGTACTGAGCATCTTCAGTGTAGCTAGGACACTTAACCTCCAAGCATGATTTATTGAGCTCCAAGTTGAAAGGTCAAAATTGTGACATCACTTCAGATGGAGACTCTTAAGGTGTGTTTCTCAAGTACTGTCCAAAGTGCTGACACAAGCAAGATCATGGCAAATGCAGAAGGAGAACTTGTTCTTGCCCAAGTCAGTGTTTTGGGTGAATGCTGAACTTACATTATTTTTAGACTTAGCATCAGGGTGGAGAGGAGAAGCAATGACATTATGGTGGCACTGGAAAAAACACCCAAGCATATCTCATTTTAGACTTTATTTGACACTGAATCAAGCTATCATTTTATCTAGGTTTCCTGCAGGATTAAAATCAAATACAGATTTTCCCACCTGGTGTGCATCGCTATGGTTATCTGATGTAATTGAGTCAAAAGGCGATGAAAAGAAGGTTAATTACCATTTGTCATTGTTTCAGACTCAAGTGAGCTACTGCAAGTTGAGAGAATAGTGTCATGATATTCAGTCATTACAGAGGATCTACTTGCAAATGATTTACCTTTTACCAGTACTAGAAAGTTTACTCTCTGTATCACCCATCACCACTCATGATCTCTTAGCTAAAGAATACCTGCTCCTTACCCAAGCTTCTCTAGGATGGAAATGAACAGAATTTGGGGACAGAATCACTCCTTGTTGCCCATATTCATTTCATGGCTTCCTGGGGACAGATTGCCTGCTGCTATAATTCCACTCAAGTTATTGCAATTACAAGCAGAAAATGTAGTATTTTGTGCTCTAAAACCAGAAGGGTCTATTCCAATCATTTAGTCCCATGCTTTTCTATCTTTTTTTTTTTATCATTGTTGGGCCCCTAAAAAGTTTCTAATGGAGATGCAGACCCCTTTGGATATCTTCGGCATTATCTGTCGTCCCTTGGGGTCTACGGTCCACAGGTTGAAAAACACTGATCTATTCTGATCTCCTGCACAGGCCATAGAATGATATCCAATGATTCCTGCAACCAGTCGAATGCCAACTTATGGCTGACCAATAACAGAATAAGTCCATAATGTCCTCTCTGCCCCCAGGTCCCCCATTACTGCATGGTTGGTTCAGTAGAAGAGCTTGTGTTGAAAGCAGAGCTGTGGAGAGCTGAGACTAGAGGCGGAGCTGGCTTTTGTGAAGAGAGGGAATGAGGACAGAGCTGGGCAATGAAGAAAGTAGAGTACAGCCAGGGCTCACCAAGGACAGAGCAGGAAATGGCACATAGCTGCAGCTGGGTGTGGCATTTTTCCAGGTCCAGCTCTGCCACTTGTCCTCCTGAATGCTCCTTTACGTCCCTCGTGGGGGTGGCAAACCCTGTGGTTTGAGGACCACTGACTTAAAGACTCCAAGTGATGGAGAATTAAACACATACTGCACTTCAGGAATGTTTGGGTCTAAATATTACAACTCATGTCCATTCTGAGCAATGCTTTACAGATCTTTTGCTTTTTACATGCACACAACCCCACCTTTTGTTAACATCTTTTTTCATTTATTAATTCATTTTAATTTATTTGTTTATTCCCAGTAACCATTATCAACACTTTCCTAGCTCTTATTTCATAGTCTGTATAGCTTTTTAATCAGATGTTGAGCTGAATGCAGTATCCTGCAATCCATTAGGAAAATTAATAATACTATAGATTTTAATGTATTAGAACACCTGTTCATGCTGCTACATTTAACATATGTTAATGAGCTAATAGTGTCCCATTTTACTAACAGGTAAACCACACTGGAGTTAAGTGACTTGCACATTGTCACATACAAAGTTAGTGGCAGAGTTGGGTGGAATGCCTAGATCTCCTGACTGCTAATCTCAAGATCTTCTAGCCAAGTTAGGAAACTATTTAGTATGCATGTCCTCCTGAGAATTGTTCATATCTGCTTATTGCCTTCCCTTCCTGCAAAGAATGGTTGAAAATTGGGTTGCTTTCACAATATTTGCATATAGAAGGCAGCTGTTATCAAGCTCCAAATAGACCTTATTAATGAAATGAGTCCACCTCAGGATGTTTGTATGGCTTGTGTATAATCTGTAGTTATAAGTTTTTAACTTCAGCACATGCTAAAAACCTCTCTGGATAATTCTCCACAAGTCTTCTCATTGATCATATGGAATTTTCCAGCCTAAATCTGCTTTCCATTTACTTTTCACCTTCAAAATTGCAGTTCCCCAAAGTCCTTTATAAGAACTATAAATTGTAGATAGACTTTTTGATTCTTTTTATTCGTGCTTAATATCTTGCTCAGTTAGTGAACCCTTAGGAATTGCTATAGGGCCCCTTACAACCAGGGTGGTAATAAAGTGGCGGATTTGCAGAAACCCTGTAAAAATGTGTGCAACGGTAAATTGTATTTAGGCTACTATTGGGGAGAGAGGCATGAATGTACAATTATGAGAAGGATGTCCCTGAAGAGAGATTTCAATCCGTTGCCATAGTCTAAATCCTCTATCTTGTGGCGCACAAGGTAATTCAAGCATAGAGCAGAGGATTTTTTTTCCTAAAGAGATTATATTACCCATCTCCTCTGTTGATGGATTTTATTGCACAGTTTCACTGAGAATTTTATTATTGCATTACTTAATCTGTTTTTGAGGATCCTGAACCATTTTAAATATAATAATAAGTACAGCTGTATGTCTTCTGTTTGGTTCCTTTCAATCTGTTTCTAAGACAGTGTCTATGACCCGCTTAAACCAACCACTGTATAAAAATAGTCAGTTTGGAACCTCAAGTCTGAGAGCTTTTAAAAAAAGTCCAACTGGTTTGCATAGTTTTGAGAATTATTTCCCTGGAGAGAGGCGTGAATGTTAGAACAGAGTTGTAGGATTGGGGCTAAATAATAGATTCCGGTTCTTTTCGTTCTTTCCAAAATAGGGCAAGGGCAGGTCATGACAAAGACGGAAAAATGGCTGCAATATGTATCCATTGATTGACATTCCTGTTCGGCTTCTTAAGTTTCACATGCTACATGTAGTTTTAAAATGCAGCCACTTTCCTGACTGAGTATCATTAAAGAGAATGACACCTGTCACACAGTTTAAAGACATGCTTTAAAAAGTACATTCCTGTGTGAAAATCAAAGTGTGGCAGCCTCCTACTGGCTTGAGTTTTTACAGGACAGTCTTATTTAGCATAAAATAAATTAGGCCTTTGATCATGCTCTTCTGGAGTTTTCATAACATGATGTTAGACCAGATTTTCAGACAGGACTTAACTGAGTCTTTCTAAGTCAGAATGCAAATTTAGCATACGCTGTTTTCAGTAGCCAAATTTTGCATGTGCAAATGTTTAATTTTGCCTGCTCAGATGCTTAATTTCATTGGTTTGTTCTCTTAAGGGCAGGAGTGGTAGATCTTTATCCATTTCAATAGTTTAACTTTTCTGTCTGTTTACTATGATTGTTAAACAAGTATTAAAGAGATGGGAAAATGAAGCACTATCTCATGCTAATCAAGTCACGAATGATCTAACCATTTAGCAAGCCATCCATCTTCACTAGCAATTCAATTATATACCTCCTAACAGTAGTTTCCACTTCATGCATCTGACAAAATGGGTTGTAAGCCACAAAAGTTTAAGCCTGAAGAAATGTGTTAGTTTTTAGGTGGCACAGGACTTTTGTTTTTACTCGGAATTCTAGCTCTCTTATGTCACCTAATAATAATTAAAAAAAAAACAAAACCAAAAACCAAAACCAGATTTGCTATGCAGTTCTGCTTATAGTTCAGGCTTGGTAAGAAATGATGTCTCCTCACGCACTTTCACTGCACTCGGCAAGATAGGAACAGATTTCATTTCTATGGCTTTTTTTTTTTTTAATATGACCCTAAGAGATGGATTTACTATACTGATGCATGCCAAGAAGGTTTCAGCATCTATCCATGCACAGAGCTTCCAAGGCTCTGTCACATGCCAGGATCTGCCAAAAGCAGGAAAAAATAGGGAAATGAGGCATAGTCAAAGACTCAACCAGCCACACATATGGCCAGATGCTGTTGTCTCTACAGAGGCATGTAAGCTTTATGTGTTGGAGACTGCCCAATGCCAAGCACAGTGCATTTATGAATTTAACTGGGGCCTCCATTCACTGCCATAATGCTGTAATGATAAGTTATTATAACTGTACTTGTGCTAATACACAGTGGTTGGTGGGAAAGAGATGTTTATGTGGGAGTAGTGTGGTCTATCCTTTAGAGAAGAGGACTGGGAACTAAAAAGTCCGCGCCTCTCTCTCGCACATCACCAAGCCATGGTAAACTGGGGTGTGAGTCAAGGGTACCATATAAGGAGCAGGGAGATTTATCCGACTGCTGTATATTATCTTCTGAGGACCCTTTCACAGATCCTTGAGTAAGGGATGGTTTGTGGAGGTAAGATGAGCATGCCAGGAGTGGGAGGAAATGGCTCTGTACCACGGTACTCATGTTACCCATAGGTCTTTGTGAATAGATTGACATAACTTTAGACAGCCCTCATCTGGCTTCCCTGCCCTTGACTATAAATTACTTGGCTTTACTTCCCACTTCAGCTACCATTTTGCTTTGACTGTGGTCAAGTCACTTAAACTCTGTGCATCAATAGCCAGTGTCCTTTGCTGTAAAACACTTTGGGATCTTGGGCTGAAAGACCCTATCTATAAATTCAAAGTCTGACATATTTATTTACAGTACTTCTGGAGGGTATTTTTAATGGATTACGTGTTCATGAAAGTTGCACAATTTATAGCTCTGATCGCAAATGTACTGTTTATCCCTGTGTTGGGCACACCATGGGTATCATATCATTCAAGCATACTCCAGTTAATCAGATGGAGTCTGTCTTAGGGAATAGAGTAGTTCTTCAGGCCCATACCACCCATCCTCCACCCCTCTGCTGAGACTGATATCAAAGGTGCCAATGATGTTGATATTTGTTGTGTTCTCCACCGCTGTGCACATGGAACTGGACTGAGACAGTCAGCTCATTTCACATAACAGGCCCTCTGATGATGGATGTGTCCTTTGGTTGCACCATTGGAACAGAAGCTGAACAAACCACACCAAGTGCACTGTAGTAAGATTTTTCGTGCAGTGATTTTCTTGGTGTGATAGTGAGTGCACAGCAGAGAAAAGATTGTGCTGTGAGTGAAGCGGAAAAATTTACTTAGCTTATAGGTGAGCATCATTCTTTTGACCAGTCATTTTTTCAAATGAATGCATTCTTACCGTCAGCAGCACAACGTTCTCGTATGCACAGCTTTCTGTAAGCTACAGTGCCTAATGAAACCAACTCCTGTGTCTGAGATGGGGATTTCTGTGTGAACGTGCCCTAATGAGAAAGGATGCATGCAAATACAGATTTTTAATGATTGACTTGTTTTGGAGAAGACCTTTGTCAAAGCTTAAATGGAATGCTTTACTCTGAGCCTACTTGACTTGCAAAAGGCTATGATATTAGACAGGCTCTCCAAGTTAATTCATTCTTCGTTTCTTTTCCCTGCATGTTGAGACCTCTAAGATCATGGAGAAGCTAATCTCTATCAAGCATCTAAATGTAAACTACAATGGTTTAACTTAACTATAGAGATGATCGTTCTGCTGGGTTTTAAGTGAAATTTATCTCTGGAGTTTTTTGTATTATAAGAATGTTGAAAGGAAATTTTAGTTTGTCGCTAGTGTGTCTTTCTGTCCTTCTTTAAGTTGTCAAGACAGTACTTCCTTCTCCCATTACCAGTGAATTGAAAAGTGCATCTCAGTTGAAGACTGATAATTGGGGTCTATACGCTCAACGATTCTGTAGGTGTTACACTGAGCATTTCCGAGGCAGGTGCTCCACATATCTGTATTAGCTACTGAGTTATAATCTTCTCTTCATCTTGGAAGCATTTTACATATGTTTTTTATAGGAAATGCAGAAAATCAGGTTAGAGGATGGTAGGAAAAGAAGCAAAGTGAGGAAATCAGAAAGAAAGGAAAAATCTTTCACCTCTTGCATTATCAGGAATAATTCGGCTGGCAACCTAGTTTAGCCAATGGCAATCATTTCAACTAATGGCCAGCTGTAAAGTGAAAATATTTTTTACAAGATGACCTTCCCATTTGTATCAATATTGTTAATCTACTCTATAGTTGAAACTTTGTTTCCAATTTTATGCAGTGAAAACCTGTTGAAATGAAAGTGGGAACAGTCAAAAGAAAACATTGTGGTTGAAATATAGAGCTGTGACTGTGAGCAACAAGTATCCTGAGTTTTAATCCCAGATGAGTCACATTTGCTGGCTTAACCCACCCATTGACCGTGGGTAAATCACTTCAGTTTTCTGTCTCACATTCAGGCCAGCTAGAAAACGGTAAAGTCATGATAATCAGCCACTGCAATTGAGTTGTTTTCCTGGACAAACAAACGTGCCATGGATCATAGTGATTTCAAAATCAAAATGGCAATGGTTTGCCACCAGACTGGTTCACCCAGTTTTCACTTGCTCTGGCAGTTTTGTTTAATCATAGCCCCCGGCAGTGATTAATTTTACTGTCTCTAGAGACTTTTTTTTTTTGTGGTGGATGAGTAGGAGGTTCAATGTTGGTTCTCATGAAAGTGAGAGCATGAAAGAGCTAATTGTAGCCAGATATGGGGCATGCAGGTGCTGTACAAACCTCCCAGTCATTGCTCTGCCAATGCACCTCCACCCTGACCAGAAACTCCCCCCCGATTCCAAAGCCAGGTTGCCAGTCTTGCTGAACAGTGCCACACTGTCTGATGTTTTTGGGACGTTGACAAACATCCACTAAGGGACTAAGCTATGATCACAAATCTCATATGTCTTGTAGCCCGAGCAAGATCTTTCAAACATCAGGATTAGACACTATGATTTAAACAGAGAAGGAAAATAAACCTACTAATGAATGATGCATTGAGTCAAAAATTTTCTATGTTAGCAATGGTGGTGTTTTAACCTTCTCTTACTCTGCCCCCCACCCCCAACTGCTTCTTGTTTGTCCAAGTCAATATGACAAGCGTGTACCTTTCAGTCAGATCTGAAGAACAATTCTTCTGAAGCAGCACTTTTCTCTTTTGAGTTCTTGCTTCTGCTTTTGGGACTTTTCATATTAAAAAGAACCAAAACAAAACATACAAACCTGAGAAACAAATGTGTTTGGAAACAATTTAAGATTTATCAGCTTAAACAATTTGTCTCTGGGTGTGTTCAGGGGAGGCGGAGGTATTTTACACCATGCCTAGTTTTTAGTTTTCTTTATATGTGGCTGACTTTACACCATCTTCATCTTCAACTTCAGCCTCTTGGCATAGGCCTCCTATGTACTTTTTGAAAGTTCAGACTTTAATTCCTTTCCAAGAGAACTACAGAAAAGTTTTACCCAACCTCTGAATTCCAATGAGTCTGCATCTAACATCACAAGTAGACAATATATAAATATAATATACTGGTTGCAATTGGGCCTCTGTCTGTGCTCAGAGCTATGTGTTTGTTATGACATTTCTGGTAAAAGAAAGGAATGGCTAAGTTGGTTATCTCTGTAGTGATGGTGACTCACATTTAGCCACTTTCCAACCTGACTTTAGTCAAGTTTGTGGTTTGTAATACCACACTGATTCACTTATGTGCTGATTCCCCCTCATTTGTGCAAAGTAGTCAGCTTTGTCCAGCATAATGTGGACAAACTTTTTTTCCAGATTCACACCCTTTGTAACCATACTGTTCTCAATGGTGCTATCCAGAAGGGAGTGTCAAGCCAAAATTTCCCCTAATACATTCAAAACACTGATTAGAAATTTAGTGGTGCATGTCTCCCCATTCTCTTTAGTTAATTATGCTGAGAGTAGATTAATAACTCCAAGCATCAGAGGTTTGGTATAGCAAGAAAACACCGAAAGAGGTTTGCCATTTTGTATCAAAGGAGACTCCAGTTGCAGTCACCCAGCAGAGTAAACTGAAATGAAAAAGCATGCTCCCAACCAAAGTGAAGAAAAGTGAGGAAAGTGCAAGCAGAAGAAGAAATGGCTTAATTTGTATAAAGTCTTTAGGAGCCAGTAGATTGAAAATTAGTCCAAGAAGGTCCACATGAACTGAAACTGAAAGTTACTGGTGGAAAAGCTGTGACTCATTTCAGAAGGAAGCTGGCCTGGATCTCAGTAACGCCATTGCAAGTCTGTACCAATAGAAGTGTAACCAGTGTCTGTATGGGGTTGACTCATGAGCATTGCTCTTCAAGCGAACACTGTCATTTTTAACTAGCTGGAAATAAGACTCCTTTGTGTTCTGCTCAGTTACTCCCAAACTGGTAGAAGGGAAATTTTTACAGAGGTATGTAAGGTCTCTGTATTCTCGCTTTGGGTATAATATTTCTTATGTAGCTATCTGTAGTACGGAATGGAGAAGAAATGAAACACTGTGCAAGTTAAGGCTGTGTGATGTGGCAAATGATTTTCATAATGCTTTTTTTTTTTTTCTTTTTACATAAGGGAAGAGGTTTTCTAAGAGAATTGTGAAGTGTGGCTTCACAGAATGAAAATATATGCACAGTGATATTTATGGGTGTGTAGAAAGAAGGAAAAGCTTGGAAAACAAGATAAAACTAAGGGAGTGTGGCATTAAACAGTGTAGTAATTAGAAATGATTTCTTGAGTCCATATGTATGCTAGAAATGGACTCAGGCTGGAACACTGGCTCAAAACCACTGATACTAAGAGGTTTGATCTGTATGCGGAGCAAAGTTCTGTACTACTCTGTGGCTATTTGTGCCAGTTCACCAGCATAAAACCACTAGATATGATGAGTAGAGAAGGATTTCTTTAAGCTGGGGGGGAATGCTACCTCCAATACCACCTCCCCTCATATAGGGAAAGAGTGCTATGCTAGAGATTTGATGGAAAGATCATCCAATGGTTAGGACATTAGCCTGGGCCTCAGAAGATCTGGATTCAGTATCCTGCTCCCCCAGAGACTTCTTGGACCAAGTCATTTAGCATCTCTGGACTTCAGCTCTTTATCTGTAAAATGGGATAGAGGATGGACAGTGCAGTGGTATTTTGCATCTATTAGGAACTGGTATAATTTTACATCAGAATGCGCCTGTGTAGAAACAGCCGCTGGATCAGTGGACCACAAATAACTACCCATCTTCAACCCTCCTCCAGTTGTTTGCACCCTGCCCATGAGGATGGCAGATGAAATACAATAATTTTGAGCCTAAACTCCTCTCTACAAGATTTCATGTTGAACAGAAATATTTCTTCCAAATTGTGTGTGATTACGCAGGTGTATGTCGGCATGCAAACAGGATGGCACATGGACAAGAACAAGGTGGGGGTGTGGGTGGGGGGGAGATATGTTCAGGCTTGTTGCACCCAGAAGAGCAGAGTTGTTGGTTATAAATGCCGTGTTTGAACTCTGAGTGGCTTAGTGTTGCAGTGTGAGAGAAGAGAGTGTGGTTAGCTGAAAGCATACAGTGGTTACAATTGCAGAAAATAGTCTAGTATGGGTACTTAAGAGAAACATGTTGAGGTTAAATGCACTTGCTTTTACTTTGTCATTGGCCTGAAATAAGGAGTTGGCGAAACAAGAACACTTACTTACTTCTCCGTTGGCTTTTCTCTTGTTTAAAGTGTTTACCTACCAGCAAGTGTCTTTCAGTATATGAGGCCATGTTTATCAGAAGTGACCTGGAAAGGAGGTGAAAAACATGCTTGTGTCCTTTTCTGCTTCTTTATGATGGATAATGAAGAATTGAAAGCTTGCGGATGGGGGAGGGCAGGAATTAAAGGGTTTATTTCTCTTTGCTGGTGTAAAAATCAGGTCCCAATTAACTGGGAAGAGCTAATAGAATGGCAATATTGGAGTGACAATGCAATCCTGAGCTATTGTTGGTAGAAGGATGATTTTTTTAGTATTTTTAAACAATTTCTTTAGATTTTTTTTAAACAACTGTTTAACTTCAGTGACTAACATTTTAAAAAAAGGAAGCATTTATTAAATTCATCTGATTCAAGTATGAAAGTTTGCAGCGCCTCCTTATCTAACTAGCACGTGGCAGTCTCCCTTCCACCTAACCAATATTTTTAATAAATATTTAATGAGAGAAATCCCTTTATTGTGAAATGGTTTTGAATCCTGCCATGTCAATTGTCTCTCATGATGTTTGGTATTTTAGCGTAAAGCTGCATCTCCTGGAAACAGATGATTGTGATCTGACTCTTTTAAGTTTTTTAAATAGAGCTTTCTACTCCTGATGAGTGCAGAGACAAAGTCAGAAGGAAATAAAATGAATCTCAGATTTTTTTTATTTTAATCCATGATCTTTTAAAAACAAATCTCATTACAGGGAGTTGGTGGGGGGTGAGGGGGAGGACTCATGCTTTTGGGCTTTCAAAGTTAGTGATCCTGACATCAGTAGAACATTTCCAAGAGACTTATTCCACAAACAGCAGTGTTGTGTTAATTAAATTAAGCATTATGAACTAAATACAGGTATACAGTGTATACCAATAGGATATTCAGATTGATTTTACATTATACTCTGTTAGGGATTTGTATGTCCCACTATAATTAAAGGTTTACTACTTAAGTGGAATTTTAGGACAGAATCAAGCCATGTGACCTTTTTTGGGTCTATTTGCTTGTCTGGCTGGTATTGGCAATGGGTTGGGGGGGTTTTATGTAGGTTCCTTTCTAACTTCAAGAATCTAATTACAGTCAATCTGCTCCTCGTGTTATTTTACTAAAAATGCTAGTTTACTAATACTTTTGAAGGAGCAGTGAATTTGAGGCAATTTGTAAATTAACAGACTAAGGCCGTGATCTTGCAATGAGCTCTGCGTGGGAGAACCCCTGCATTTGTACAGAAATTATGGCAGTATGAAGGCTCAGGATCAGAAATAGATGCACACATGGTACATGTGATGTAATTAGCATGTTGTCTTTATATAAGAATGTATATGCCAAGAGATGAGGCAGTTTTGAAGTGGAACAAATGCTTTTTAAAGGCTTGAGGCAAGGGTGGAGTGAGACTTGTGAATTGTGGAATCATTTTTAGTAACATGCGCAAGGGGTATTACGTTGTTAAAGCAGGAGAGAGAGAATATGTAGAGCTGTTCAGGCTTCGAAGAGCTCATCAAATTCCTGTTGTGGTGGTGGTGGTTTTGATTAGGTAGGGGAAGGAATTTCACAGAATCCCAAAGGCTTTTGTGTTGCTTTTCTTTCTTGTTAGTCAGCTAAAAGGCTTTGCTCTTCTGACACTCCATCTTCCCCAACTTATATGTCGACAAACAGTGAGTAATTTTTTTCACCCCCTCAAAAAAATCTTACCTGAGTTTCAATAACTGCAGAGCTGGCATGAAGCACAGGTGCTTGTATGTTATTAATACAGAATAGATCTTTTAATGTATATTAATTGCTGGGCCAAACTTAGCAAGATCTTCACACAGCTCTTATGTAGGGTGAGTCAGTCGTGCACAAGGGCCTGACAAAACTTCTGTGCTCTGTCAGATTTCCACTGTAGACTTCGCTGCGGCTCTACACAAGGGTGAGTCTCAGCCGTAGCAAATAACCTGGTACTAGAATTTTCATGTTGATATCATGACATACTTTTTCTGGCATAAAGCATGCTATCCAGCACCGTCTTTATGAACATGGAGGTATTGGAGCTGAGGATGCTCAGCTCCCTGTAGGGCAAACTCTTTGGTTCTTTTTTTCTGTTAACTGGGATGAGTAACCATTACCAAGATACTGTTGGCCAGTGAAAATACCATTGACACGGTCATATGCAGCCTATAAAATTCCTGTTGCTTTTAGTTCCAGTTGACAGACATCCTTTAGACTTGAATATTTCTGCATAACCTTCCCAAAGACCTCCAGAGCTGAAATATTTGACAAGAAAACTGAAGCTCAACACCAAGGTCTCCCCTGCTCATGAATTTTTCATGTCTTTGTTTGAAAAATGCTAGGCATTAAAACCCTCTCGTTATCTCCACTGTAAAGCACAGTAATTAACATTCACGTTTTTTTAAAAGCCTTGTTTTTGTTGAAGCTTAATTGCTTTGTTGATTTTTATTTTGTAGATGGGTATGTTAGTGAATCCCCCCCACACACACACACATTCTTGTTTGTTCGTGCTGTGGTCTTTCTCTCTCACTCCTTCTTTATGGGACCCTATCCTGCTCTCATTAAAGTAAACAGATCTTCTGCTATTAACTTCAGTGGGAGCCGGATTCAGCCCTAAGTCATCCTCCTCCCTATGAATTGGGTCAATTAGCCATGCTTGCAATTAGTTGATATTGTTAATGCTTTCGTTGGCATTCAGGTGCTGATTAGCTATTTTGTCATGACACCTAAGAAAGCCCTAGCTTGTCTGATTTCCATATCACTTTATTAACGAGGGCTCTATCTTCTATGGAGCAGTCAGCGTTGAATCACTAATACATAGCAATGACTCCTTTTTACTGTGCTCTTCCATTATGAAGTTTTAATTGAAAACTACCTCCTCTGTCGTTAAACGATTCTAATGAGGTTTTCAAGTTCACTTTTTGATGATACTGTTGTGCATATGTCACATTTAAAAAGGGCTGAATGGACATAGGCATACCCAGAAACATATATCTAGGTCTCAGATGCCAGCATCCTGACAAAATATTGTCAAACTGGAAATGCATCCTGTGGAATAGATTCTGAAGCTTTTTTTTTTTCCTTGTTCCTTTTTGTTTAAAAGCCTTTCAATAGGGAAATGAATTTCCATTGTGCTTAAAGTGAAAGAATCTTTATCTGATGTGAATCTAACTCTCCTGTATTATGAGATTATTTTGGGACTTGGTTTTCTCAGGAGACATAATCTGAAGTTCCCCACTGTAATATATTCTAGTTCTGAATCCCTCTTCTCTTGTGTCTTTACTATGAGATCTGAAAAGCAACATGTGCAGTGTGAATAGCATGACCAATCATTAATAAATACACCAGGCTTGGACTAGAGGCACACCATAGGTCACTTTATACCTCTGAGTCTTTCTACATTAGAGTGAAGTATGCTTCTTTGTTAAGACTCTGGGTGTCTTGTAGCCAGTGTTGTCGGCTCAGAGTTGGTATTGGCAGTTTTTCAATAGATTTTTGACGATCAAAACTTCTGTTCCTATAGCTTTCTGAATTTGTTGTGCTATGATTATCCACATCAGTGTGCCTTCCTCTGCATATTTGAAGAGATTCACATTTTTGGGTCCTGATAAAAAGTGACTATAATAATTTCAGTTATTTCTTTAGCACAATTCTCATGCAAGATGGAGCCCAGATATATTTGTTGCTCAGTCTCACACACACACACACACACACACACACACACACACACACACACACACACACACA